>BSBM01000159.1:20905000-21045000 GCA_027924585.1 Larix kaempferi
GATAAATCCCAAAGATGAATTAATCGCCACCATCGATCTCTTGATCAGACGGTTGCTGAGTCTCCGCTAAACTCATTGTTTTACTCCTACAAGTACCTACTGCATGCATCACCATCACAGCTCAAGTGTATAAGTCATTTTCACAAGAGATGAAGGAAATTTCTCACATAGATAAAGACTTCACCATCTATATAGATGCAGCTCATTTCATGAACAAGAGATGAAACAATAATCTTCAAAAGATATCATGATCAAAGTTTTTCAATGAATAGTTTTTTCATAGTCCAACAACACATCCACTCAGAGAGACAATCTAGCAACGGAATCACATTTCGATCTTAGTAGTCATCAACAGCTCCAGGGAGTCTTCACATGGGAGAGAGTCTTCAGAAATGATGATTCACCTTCAATGTTATATAGTTTCAAGATTTTATAACTCCCAATCGCTTCATACTTCAACATTTCACTTTTCAAATGACAATCTTCAAGAATGCACACTTTTACTCCAATGCAGGCTTCAAAAACATGCAGGATAGGGCAACTTCACAATGGATAGCTCCACGAGGTCTTCACCAGCTCATAGCAACTTCATGATAGTTCATGGTGATCTCTTCACAAGGCATTTCCCAAAATGACGAAGTCTGGTCTCAAACAGTTCCACATAGCATTAAGTAGCGCCAATTGCTAGCTCGAACAAGGCAGGGAATACAGTCTCGAGCACTTGAAGAAATTGCCCATAAGAACACGCCAAGAGGCTCAATCCATTCTGGAGATAGGGAGGACCTTTGCTAACAAATAAAAGGATGCCAAGAAAGATGTGATCGATAAATTGGGAGAGCTTAATCTGTTTTAGTTGGCGATGATATTGTGTTAGTTTTATCAAACTGTTTGGGCATACTTCCAATTCTGGTGATGGAGTACCACCAAGTTAGTCCATTAAACAAGGCAGAACTGCTATATTTGGCTTGGTGCAATATTGAATCTTAATTGTTAATTATATGGTTGAAATGCTTCATCATAGGGTTGTTGTTCTTATCGAAGTGGTTGGCATAATTCCAATTTGGAGGATCACATGAATAAGATAAGCAGAGGATATTAAAAATACACCATAACTACCGAAAGGGTCACATGTGCCATGTCCATATGATCACCAAATTCAGTAAAACCCTGCAGAAACACAAAGATAGTAACATACATGAAGACACAGTTAGATTGAATCTTAATTAGGAAGAACCAGGCTGAAGCTTATTGATCTGTCTACCTAAACATGGTCTCAGTTTGTCTTGAGAGTGTCTGAGGAGGAAGTTATAAGTCTGCCAAAACAAGGGTTTAGGCTGTTTTGCACCAAATGGAGTAAAACTTCCTAAGTGGCCTTAGTAAAATGCCCTCCATAATTCATGGGTTAAGGCAAATGCTCGTCCCTTCCTGTTAGGCTGTAGCTTGTTGAATAGGAGATATAACCATGGTCCCATTTCTTCAAAAGAGTGCTTTAGGACAAAGTTATAGGTATGCCAAAACAGGGGTTTAGAATAAAATTTGGAGAAATTATGAAAAATGGCTAAGTGTTGGAAAATTGATCCATGTTGCCTTGAGGAAATGCTTGCCGTACATCACAGGAGAATGATAAAAAATATCTAGAAGAACCAGGCTGAATCTTGTTGATCTTTCTACCTGAAAATGGTCTCATTTTGTCTCGAGAGTGTATGAGGAGGAAGTTAAAAGTCTGCCAAAACAAGGTTTCAGGTTGTTTTGCACTGGATGGACTAAAACTGTCTAAGTGGCCTCAGTAAAATGCCCTCCATAATTCATGGGTTAATGCAAATTCCTGCCCCTTCCTGTCAGGATGTAGCTTTTTGAATAAGATATATACCATGGTCCCATTTATCCAAAAGAGTGCTTTATGACAAAGTTATAGGTCTTCCAAAACAAGGGTTCAGAATAAACTTTGGAGAAATTCTGAAAAATGGCTGAATGTTGGAAAATTGCTCCATGTTTCCTTGGGGAAATTCCCGCTGTACATCACAGGATAATGATGAAAAAATATCTGGAAGAACCAGGATGAAGCTTGTTGATCTGTCTACCTGAAAATGGTCTCAGTTTGTCTTGAGAGCATATGAGGAGAAAGTTATAAGTCTTCCAAATAGGGTTTCAATCTGTTTTGCACCAGAGGGAGTAAAACTGCCTAAGTGGCCTCAGTAAAATGCCCGCCATAATTTATGGGTTAAGGAAAATGCCTGCTCCATATGGTCAGGATGCAACTTATTGATTTGTCTACCTGACCATGGTCTCATTTTGTCTTGAGAGTGTCTGAGGAGGAAGTTATAGGTATGCACAAATAGGGTTTTAGGCAGTTTTGCACCAAGTTCAGTAAAATGCCCACCTAGGGAAAATGAAGATGAGTCTGAGAGTGAAATCAACTTAGGTGTGCTCAGTGAGGTGTACTACATCATCTAGTGGCATTGGTCCAGGATTTTGGTGAAATAAAAAAATCCACCTTAGAAATTGCACTAATTGTCTAAGTATAAAATTACTCATAAAAGTGCTTACGTGACCTTTGTAAAATGCCCACCATTTTCCGAGTCTAGTCTTGAATGTGCACTAATTCCAATAGGTGTCCAAGTGTCTACTACAATTGCATATACATTATAATCAAGGCATTACCACAAAACCATGTCAGTGTCTCTCTTTAAGAATTTGAACCTTATAAAGTTGAGATAACATTTTTTGAATTATTTTCATCGAGTATGTCATTAAGGCATGACGAATATCCCATCAGTATTATTTAGGATGAAAAATTTATTATGATATTGAGTAGTCCACTTAGCACTCATTGCATCGAGTGAGTTGCAAAATGTTTATCTCAACAATAAATTTACAAATAACTTCTCTAAATCATCGTAATATTTCTCAAACTTTCATACTCCAAAGTTTTGTGTGTGTCCAACATTTTCATTTTGAAAATTCCATGCTCACTACTTTCAAAGCATTCCCTCTTTGATGTTTAGTCTTCCTCCTCAACATGTGTTTCTCAAAAATCATCTTAACCTAGAGAAACATGATCTCCACATTTTTTTACTAAGCAGCTTACCTCAATCTATAGAAAATTTATCTTCTTCCTTGGAGCTATGCCCTTTCAATGTGTCTTCTCTACATGGAGATTCTAATAAATGGATCATATTGAATGATGATTGTTCTAATGAACTCAATTTTTTAAAACATGCATCTCATATAACATTATTGTAATCGAATATCCAAGTTAACAAAAAGGAGTACAGTTGTATAATCTAGGAAGTGATCAATATATAATCCCCTATCTATACGCGTTAATTTGATGCTGAAATACTCGATACTCTTTGCGGGCATAATTCGTGAGCCTGAAATTCAGTCCGCGGGCATAATTTGTGAGCTTGAAATTCAGTCCGTGGGCATAATTTGTGAGCCTGAAATTCAGTCCACGGGCATAATTTGTGAGCTTGAAATACATCACCTCACCTCACCTTCACTTCGAACCTAGATAACCATGGCCGAACTTCAAACATGGGAGTCCTCTACCACGAGTGCAGTTGAAACACGAGCATCCTCCTATGCAACCCGAATTGAAACACAGTCATCCACAGATGATAGGGTAACAGTAAAGAAATTCTAGGAGCATTCTGATGCATGGAGAGATGAAGAGATGTGCCCTCCAGGTATGAAAACTATTTCGAGGAAAGCATAAGTTTTTGACTTTTTGTTTGGAATGTTCAGTTATGTTGATGAGGATATAGATGAGGAAATTTTGAAATCATGATGCTGGGAATATGCAACTCATAATTTTTGGGAAGCGGGTATACCTTGACCTTGATTTGGTTTCCCAAGCTACAAATATTCCACGTAGAGGGGGGGCGATTTTAAGCTCAAGGAAAACCCCCACACAAGAGAAGAACTAGATGGCTAGTAAAATTTGTGGGTGAGAAGTAAATGTTCCGAGGAATGGTTTACAAATGCAAGATGTCCCTCTCGATATAAAAAGCATTGATTGAGATTGTCCTTAGGACAATTCTGAATCATCACAGGCAGGACATTTCGGGTGAATGTATGCGGGTAGTGATAAATTGGGTGGAAGATATACATATAGATATTCCTTATCTATTGGCTAAGAAAGTCAACTCTGCCCTGCAAGAGAGCCAATTAAGAAAGGTTAAATTTAGCTTCCCAGGCACACTTCAAAAAATTATTGATTTATGTCGACCCCATGCTACTGAAAGAGATATTGGTGATATCAACCAGCATGTAAATATACCTTTACCAAAACCACCTGTTCATAAAACATACGTTAGGAAACGTAATAGCAGGGAACATAATGAGGAATTTCCAGTACAGTATACTCAATAGAATGAATAAATGGTACAATCTCCTTAGCACCATGGGGAATTACCATTACACCCTCCTGAACAGACCGAGGAATCGCCAGTACAAAGTCCTGAGCACCATGGTGAATTACGAGTACAGTATCCTGATTTTGTCACAAATGATGTAGTTTGTGCTGCCACAAATTTGAAAGAGTTACAGGGACATGAAGATAGAGGTCATTGGGAGGAGGTGAGAGGAAACGAAATGGAACAAACTACTGCTCACTTTTCCATTCCTCAAGAGGTTCTTGATAAAATTCCTCCTAAACAGTTGACAATTGAGTATGATTGTTCTTCCAAATCAGAATCAAGGGCGTCCGCTACACATTTAGACATTGCATCATATAAGTTTGATAGTAGGTACATGTTCATCCTATATGATAAAATGGAGCATTTCAAGGAACAATATTCCTATATATGCAATTGGGCAGAAGAGTGCTTGAGAAAAGATGATAATATTTTAGAATGCCTCAAAGAGATAACAGTGTTGTAGAAGACAGTTGTGGATAATAAATTCAAAGAGGACAGAATTATGAAAGGGAAAGAAGAAATGATTGAATTATTATCCAAAGAAGTAGAAAAAATCACTAATGATGCTGAAAATGAAATTGAGTTAGCTGTGAGGGTTGTGTATAAAGAGGCTTTGGAAAAAGCTAATGCTAAAGCGAGTGAACTCAAAGAAGAGTGGAAGAAAAGACCACCTGTTATCAATGTACCACCACCGAGGACAGAAATGGGTCCTTTACATGTAATGGAGAAGAAAATTAAAGAATATGAATAGGTAGTACAAGAATATCAGCTGAAGTTGAAAGAGTGGGAGGGAAGCCATGGAAAAAAGTTGGAGATTTAGAATCAATAATTTTCGATTTGAGAAAAACCATTTCTAAGAAAGCTGATAAGATGATAGGCACACGGTTAGCAAGGATCTCTGAATTTGTAAAACTTAAAAACCAAAGTAGAGGAAAAAACATTTCCAGTCAAGAAGGTGGTGAGGGTGAAGGTAAGGGTACCAAAGGAGACAAGGGTAAGGGTAGAAGGAAAAAAACACCTACAGGTACAATGTCCTTAGAAGAGCGAGAGAATTCTATAGCAAATCGAGAGAATATACTACAAGAATGCTTCTCAACGAGCATTGCACTAGGTGATTTGTATGGATCATCACCATTACATAAAGAAATGAAAGAGAAGATGGCTGAGAAAGATGAAAAAATAAGGGAGCTGGAATCAAAACTCTTATATGGTAGAAAAGTTCTGCATTTGGGACGTGATATGGAAATTCAAAAACCTAAATCCACAATTGCTGATTTGCAGAAGGAATTAAAAGGGCCAGCTGCTGTGAGGATTGCAATTCCTATCCTTCCCAACGAGACAGAGTCAAGGGAAAAACAGCAGGAGAAAGAAATAGAGAATCTGAAATGTGAATTGACTGAAGTTAAAGGTCAGTTGAAAAATACTAGACAAAAATTGGAGGGAACGGAAAAAGAGGAATCAACGAAGTATAAGAAAAATGTGGTAATGTTGAACAAACTGATGGAGGAAAAAAGGTTTTGCGTGGAAATTTAAAAAAATATACACAGAGAGTTAAAGAGCTTGAAAACAAATTGAAAAATGTTCCAGCTTGTACAACTCCAAGACAATTAGAGTCTTCTACGAAAGGCAAGAGAGACAATTCAGATTTGTCTTTTGCTCAAGAGGAGGGATTGCATCCATCTCAGAAACATGCTAGACATGTATAAACCAATGCATATATGTATTTATCGACAGTTAATGAAAACAAAATTTTTGTATGATGGAGTTTTGTATTTATCGGCATATAACGGAAAATGCTTTAATTAGTTGTCTTACTTTTTATGTCCAGGAGTTAGTGGTTCTATAGTCAATGGTTATGAAGTATGGTATTCATGTTTATTCAGTACTCATTCGTATGGTATTAATGTTTATGAAGTCCTCATTTTTTTATTTAGATCTTCTTAATGTCCAGGATTTTATAGTGGTTCTACAGTCGATGCTTTGGTTTATACTTTATTATGATGTGAGGCATGATTCTCAACAATTTCATAGTGACATTTTTGCACCTATGACCACTTTTTTTCGTCAAGCTAAGTGCTTCCTCACCTTCTTTGATGGATTTTATATGCACATGAGGTCCATAGAATTTGTCGATAGAATTTCCACACCTTCATTATGAATGTTTTTTTCTTCACCACTTTGCATACACTGTTGCGTTATGATCATTTGGACTTTTCAACAACACAGGTCTCTTAAGACATTAAGGCCATAAATATCAACAAAATAGGTCTCTTAATATATTAAGACCATATGAATGTCAGTTCATTACGAATGTTGTGTTCTTCACCACTTTGCATACAATGACGGTGGATAAAACTATTTGTCATGAATGAAATGATACCACCATTCAAACTAGATAATGTGATGAAATAACAACATTATTGGGCATAAATGACTTGTCTCTTCAAATCTATGTTCTTTTTAACATTTAATTCAGAATTTTGTTTATTATTTAATTGTTAGTTAATTTAATTAATTAACCTTCTTTGGTCATCTACGGGATTCTTCATCTACGGGCTAGCCTGTATCTTTAGCCAGCGGGCTTCTCCTCTTTCACCTACGGGCATACTCCAAAATTTCACGATCTTATCTCCCTTGGATTGTGGGCTTAGCTCACGCTCTCACGAGTTTCTTCCTTAAGCACCTTGCGAGCTTAATTTAATCCCTTTCAGGCATCTTACAAGCCCTTGCGGGCATTTTTCAAACCCTTGTGGGCATCTTACAAGCCCTTGCGGGCATCTCTTTAGCCCTCATACATTAAGCCACTTGTGGGCATACATAAGATATTGTGAGTTTATTCATTAAGCCCCTGCAGGCATTTTACAAGCCCTTGCGGGCATATCATAAGGTGTCATTTAACCTTATTTTTCACAATTTTGGCAGGCCAAAATATCACACACACATGTGAGCCTCAAAGAGAGAAATGACACCACAACTAGATGGCCAGATCACCAAGGAACATGTCCATGCCATCTGGATAATTTATTAGCACAAGGACACTCTTTGGCGGGCATTTCCAAATGCTTCTTCAAACCTTATTTGGACATCAAAACAAACTTATTCTCATTTTGGTAGGCTTTTCTACCACATGTGTGAACTCTAGAGGCAAGTTTGATCCTATGTATAGATAGCCAGTTCATCAAGGAACAAGCCTATGCCACCTGATTAATTTTATCAGCACAAGGATACCTCCTTGCTGGCATTTCCAATTGGCCTCTTAGCCTTCCAAACTGTTGATTTGACACCTGGAAAAATTATCAAACCCTAGGTTTATAGTATGAAGAGATTTTTCTTTTCACCAAATTGGAAGTGTGAGACAACCAATGAATAGAGGCCAACAAGGTGATTCCATCTAGACCAATTTCACCCCTTGAAGCCTCTTTCTCTCTCCTCGACGGGAATTTTACTGGAGTAGTGCAAATCAAGCTAAGAAGCACTTTTGGAAGATCAATATCTTCTTCCTCAGAGAATCTTTGGACAAACCAATGATATGGTTGGATGCACCCAAAAAAATTCTAGATATCCATACTCTCAAAATGATTTAAGACATCAACCACAAGACATGGCGGGCATTTTACTGAGGTCACCTAGGCAGTTTTAGTGATTTTATACTTAGACAATTTTTGCACTTTCCTAGACTGGTCCAATCTTCCTGAAACCCTGTTTTGGCAGATCCATAACTTATTCCCTATACATGTTTTGGATAGAATCCCCTAGTTGGCCCCTATCCAGTGGATGTCTCACACTTCAAAATTGATGAAAAGAAAAATCTCATTGTATTAAACTAGGGTTTGATAATTTTGCCTAAGTGGCAAATCAACAGTTTGGAATGCCACTTTCAAATGCCCGCCAGATGATGGGTATGTGTTAATTAGTTCATATTTTGACATGGTCTTGTTCATCATTAAAGTAGCTATCCATTCATGCTTGTATTTTTCTCTATGGTGATCACATGAGGAATAAATTAATCTGCCAAAGTGAAAGAAAAAGTGATTTGCATATTAAAGTCAAATATTTTTCTAAGTGTTAAACTCACATGGCTCAGAGGCCATTTGGAAATGCCTGCAAGGAGGTGTTCATGAGCTGATAAAACTAGTCAGATGGCATAGTCATGTTCTCTAATAAACTGGCTATCCAACCATGGAGTTAGATTTCTATTTTGTGCTCTCATGTGCGAGATTTTGGCATGCCAAAATAAGTGAAAAATAAGGTTGAAAGACACTTTATATTATTCCCGCAAAGTGTAATGTCCCTTATTAGGAATTTTATTAAAATTGCAATTTTCCACTTTTTTCCTTGGTTCGACCTTTGACTAGTTTCGATCTCTAGGTCCCAAATTTGCCCCAAATGATCCCAAATCTTCTGAGAAGGTATATGAATGATATTATAACATAAATATGTGTTTCAGGGATGTCTTTGTACCTTTAAAAAACTTCTGCAAATACTCTTTCAATTCTGGTCAATGTAGGTAACTTTACTAGTGATTTCCCTTTGACTAGTATTGGTCTCTAGGTCTCAAATTGACTCCAAATGCCTTCAAATCTTCAAGGAAGGTTTATGAATGGTATTAGGAATTGAATATGATGTTCAGGGATAACATATGTCCACCAAAAGACCTCTTCAAACTCTCTTAAGATTCTGGACCAAGTATGCAATTTTACAAGTAATTTGGGGTTCAAATCCCCCTAAGGTAAGTACTGAAAATGGCTTCCCAAATGCCTCCAAACCCACTCAAATTTATGAAAAGAGGTAAGTAATGTGTTAATTATGTTATTAAGGTCTCATATGCACCATTAATAGTTTATTACAACTGTTCTCACCCTCTCCCATTCAACTGCAAAAATCCCCAATTCGACCCTTGGGGAAATGGCACTATTTCTTCTCCCAATGCAATTAAACTGAGTAAAAATGCTTCAAATGCTCAAGTACAGTACATGAAACTTGTATAAGACATACATGGTAGTATATTTATCACAAATATATCAGAGAATCATCTATTCATTCGAAATCATCATCAATACATTGGCTCACAACAATGTAGTGGGGAAATGGCATTGTTCTTCCATTAAAAATGAGATTTATACATTTCTACTTGGAATTTCGACCTGAAACTTTTTGAAGATGAAGAACAGAGTATTTAATTCATATTACAAAAGAAATGGGGCATTAGAAGCTCCCCCAAAGAGTACAATAGCTCACCAAAAATGCCCTCCCTCAAGGATCAAGAATATGCCATCAAAACTGGAAATGGTTGAAGTAGCGAGCTGCAATAGAAGAAACCATGAGCTTCCCTGTAGCTTACACCTGCAAATAAAGACTCCATTAAAGCTCCAAATGAAAGGTCTGAATGGCCTTTCCAATTTCCAACTTGGATGGGAATCTTTCACCCTCGAAATTGGCTAAGGCAAGAAACTAGTCATCCACTAGCTCTCCCTCTTCACAATTGCAATTGCAAATTCTACAAATGATCAAAATCCATTCTCATACTTCATTTCTACATTTTATAACCAACATTATCCTTCTAAGGGTCGAAATCCTCTCAATAGATTCAATAGATTTTCATTTAGGAAATATTCCACATTTGCCACTTGTCTCCTAGTTCCAACCTTCCATCTTCTCCCAAATTCGATTTTGAGTCTCTTTGGCTTCTCCAACTCCCAAATTCGCCTTCTTTGAGACTATTTTTGGGGCTGACATGTCATAGTGGTCAGATGTCAGAGGTCAGGTCTGCAATTTGTCATAGTTGTCATAGATGCTCCATCATTGGTGTCATAGGGGCTAGGGAATCTAGCCCAAGTGTCCACAAACTTCCACTTTGACTCTTTATCTTCCATGGAGGTTACCAATCCTTCCAAATTCAACCTAATATGATCAATGACATGTGTTATGACTTACCAACTCACCCAAGAGTGTTCACATTCCCATTAATTCGAATTTGCAAAAGAGAGATACCATGTATTATGAAAAATCAAGCTAGTGTGGGTCCCACATCCTCCATATGTCTCCAAAACCATTTGTCACTTAGGATTTCTCTTGAATTTCTTTATTCACTCTATTTATTAAATACTTGAACCCTTCTAATGTCTAAAAATCATTTATTATCCCCCTTATTCCAAATCCCAAAGCTTCCACCCCAAACCTAGGAAACTAGTAATTTTCCTCCTTGGCAATTATTTGACCCTTAACATCAATTTTACAAACTCTAATGAATATGGATAATGTGATTAGGCCATTGTGACCCAATTCCAAATTTGGGACATGACAAATCCTCCCTTCCCAATATTGCTTGTCCTCAAGCAATTTCAAACATGGGTGTTGAAGAACCTGTTTTCTGTATAATTCTTTGAAGTTGCCATTGAATTACCAAACCTTGAGTCTTTGAGTTTCCATGAAGATTTTAGAGAGGAACCACCATGCTTGCTGCTGCACTAATCTGATAAAAATCACTTTATTAAGTGGTAAATCCATCTCCCATACTTCTTGTTTCCCCCAAAAAATTGAAACCAATGAGATAAAAATTATTCCAGGGTCCCATTGCTTGTATTGCACCCCAACAATGAAGAGTGCTCTCCAACCCATACCATCAGATAAGATGATTCCTGGATCCCATTTTCTTGTATGCATTCTTCCAAACATCATGAGTACAAAATATATATCATCAAAGTACATAACTACATAATGAAAATGTACATCAAGGAGGTGCTTCATCAAAGAATCATGAAAGTGCTTGTACCTCTAAGCAAGTAGACCACGATTTTCCAAGTGCATACAAGCTTCAAGTGACCAATCAAATCTGCTCCAATGACATAGGTGAGGATCCCATGTCCTATAATGCTGCTCCAAAAGGATGTGATATGCATCAAAATATTCAACCATGTATTCTTTCATCCAAGAAGTGAATGAAGAATCTCCACTAAAATCTGAACCAAATAATGAGCAGAAAAAACAAGGAGACTTCAAATGACTCAAAGAATTCTCACCCATATATCCATGAATGTGAGAATCATAAAGATGTAACAAAGTATGTGGCTTCCAACAAAAAATTTTCTCCCGTCATAAATCTATTCATCCAAGTGTTGGATGAAGTTCCTCTAACATCAAATAAACCCAGTGTTGAGCAAGAAAAACCATGAGTATTCAAGTGACTCAAATCCATATCATAGGTGCATCCATGTAGATGTGAATCATCATAAAGTGACAAATTATGTTGCTGCAAATGTGAATAAGAATGTGCTCCAACCATGTCATCATAAAAGTTAAATCTAGGAGTTCCATACTCCTCATGTGGCACCATCAAAAAGAACCCTTTCACCCATACTTCATTGAGACTAATACTGCAAAACATGGAATTGTAGGATGTAGGAGAATGTACTAACTCACCCAAATGATCAAAAAGTTCAGGAGTTTCATCATGGGAAGGATCCATGTGGGTAGTATCATGCAGCTCCTTCAAAAGTGGGAAACCTTTGTCATAGATTGGTTCCAATGTAGAGGAATCATGCTCTTCTTTAAAAATTGCATAAGCTTCATCAAGAGACAATTCAAGTTCCTCTTCCACCACATCAAGTGTTTGGATCTCTTCAAGTTCATCTTCAAACACATTAAGCACATTCAAATTCTCACATTTCTCATGATCCACCATGTCATGAGAATCCTCCAAACAATCTACCATTCGACAATCTGAAACATAGGAGGAGAAACAAGTATCTTGCAACTTTTCAAGAAGTTGCTCATTTTGAATTGTGAGCTTATGAATATCCTCATTATTCTTCAAGTATGCATCATGTAACAATTCATTAAGCTCAAACAAATGGTTTCTATCAAAAAGCAAAGACATGAAATTACCTTTGATGTGGCACATTGCTCTTTGAATCTTCTCCATGTCTTCAAGGAAGGATGTTTCCTCCAATGAAGTAGCTCTCCAACAAGAATTTGACACCAATGCTTGAGTGTCATGGAGAATGCTGAGGGACTCTTGGATCTTATTTTCATTCATCTTTAAGGACCCTTCAAGAAAATGAGGCTCTTGCAAATGAACCTCCTCATCTTCTTCAATTTTGCTTGGACCAACTTCATGAAGCTCAAGTGGTGATGGGGAAGTTGATCTTGGTTCTTCTTCAACTGCTACAAGGTCTTCATTATCATGATTAATGAAACTTGTACTTGTAGAAACACTTTCAAAAGTGATCTCTATGTCACCAACATAGAGGTGTGAGCACCCATCAGTAGGTACTCCTTCATAGTTTAAGCATCCATCAGTAGATGCTCTTTGGTTCATGTCTAAGCTAGAAGGTGTCTCGAAATGATCTTCCATATTTTCAATAGAATCTTCTTCATGCTCTTGTGATGTCTCTTCCTTTTGCTCCTTAAAGCAAGCTGATGCATTTTGCCCCTTTTTTTTCCTTAGGATCAATATATTTGGAATCTCTTCTTGAATAAATCTCAAAAGCTTTCCTCAAGGAGGACATCATTTCATGCACACATATATGATACTCGCTCCAAGGGTTTTTACAAGAAGGGCATAAACCTTTCTTCACTAATTCCACATCTTCATTTTTGGGCCTATTTTCAAAAGCATGTTCAGCATAGTACTCAAAAGACATAGCATTTTGTGTATTTTTGCTAAAAGCAAGATATTCTTGATATTTTTGATATTGTTGGGGCAAGGTTTTATATTTTGCTCTCCATCTTTGGAACTCACTCATAGAATTATCCTTGGTTGGTGTGACACACTCATATTCATCAGATTTAAAGTCATAAGAATAATCTTCATTTCTCTTGAAATTGTAAGAAGTGTTGCATGATGGCACCTCTTCCTCATACCATTCACATTCTGCTTCATATTGCTCATAAGCATCTGCATATTCCTCGTAAGAATTGTACTCATAGGATTCATCATAATAGTAAGACATGGCTGCCAATTATTCTTGAATGTATGTACCTAATACACAGGTGCAAGGACCATGATCTGATACCACTGTAATGTCCCTTATTAGGAATTTTATTAAAATTGCAATTTTCCACTTTTTTCCTTGGTTCGACCTTTGACTAGTTTCGATCTCTAGGTCCCAAATTTGCCCCAAATGATCCCAAATCTTCTGAGAAGGTATATGAATGATATTAGAACATAAATATGTGTTTCAGGGATGTCTTTGTACCTTTAAAACACTTCTGCAAATACTCTTTCAATTCTGGTCAATGTAGGTAACTTTACTAGTGATTTCCCTTTGACTAGTATTGGTCTCTAGGTCTCAAATTGACTCCAAATGCCTTCAAATATTCAAGGAAGGTTTATGAATGATATTAGGAATTGAATATGATGTTCAGGGATAACATATGTCCACCAAAAGACCTCTGCAAACTCTCTTAAGATTCTGGACCAAGTATGCAATTTTACAAGTAATTTGGGTTTCAAATCCCCCTAAGGTAAGTACCGAAAATGGCTTCCCAAATGCCTCCAAACCCACTCAAATTTATGAAAAGAGGTAAGTAATGTGTTAATTATGTTATTAAGGTCTCATATGCACCATTAATGGTTTATTACAACTGTTCTCACCCTCTCCCATTCAACTGCAAAAATTCCCAATTCGACCCTTGGGGAAATGGCACTATTTCTTCTCCCAATGCAATTAAACTGAGTAAAAATGCTTCAAATGCTCAAGTACAGTACATGAAACTTGTATAAGACATCCATGGTAGTATATTTATCACAAATATATCAGATAATCATCCATTCATTCGAAATCATCATCAATACATTGGCTCACAACAATGTAGTGGGGAAATGGCATTGTTCTTCCATTAAAAATGAGATTTATACATTTCTACTTGGAATTTCGACCTGAAACTTTTTGGAGATGAATAAAAGAGTATTTAATTCATATTAAAAAATAAATTGGGCATTAGAAGCTCCCCCAAAGAGTACAATAGCTCACCAAAAACGCCCTCCCTCAAGGATCAAGAATATGCCATCAAAACTGGAAATGGTTGAAGGAGCGAGCTGCAATAGAAGAAACCATGAGCTTCCCTGTAGCTTACACCTGCAAATAAAGACTCCATTAAAGCTCCAAATGAAAGGTCTGAATGGCCTTTCCAATTTCCAACTTGGATGGGAATCTTTCACCCTCGAAATTGGCTAAGGCAAGAAACTAGTCATCCACTAGCTCTCCCTCTTCACAATTGCAATTGCAAATTCTACAAATGATCAAAAGCCATTCTCATACTTCATTTCTACATTTTATAACCAACATTAGCCTTCTAAGGGTCGAAATCCTCTCAATAGATTCAATAGATTTTCATTTAGGAAATATTCCACATTTGCCACTTGTCTCCTAGTTCCAACCTTCCATCTTCTCCCAAATTCGATTTTGAGTCTCTTTGGCTTCTCCAACTCCCAAATTCGCCTTCTTTGAGCCTATTTTTGGGGCTGACATGTCATAGTGGTCAGATGTCAGAGGTCAGGTCTGCAATTTGTCATAGTTGTCATAGATGCTCCATCATTGGTGTCATAGGGGCTAGGGAATCTAGCCCAAGTGTCCACAAACTTCCACTTTGACTCGTTATCTTCCATGGAGGTTACCAATCCTTCCAAATTCGACCTAAGATGATCAATGACATGTGTTATGACTTACCAACTCACCCAAGAGTGTTCACATTCCCATTAATTCGAATTTGCAAAAGAGAGATACCATGTATTATGAAAAATCAAGCTAGTGTGGGTCCCACATCCTCCATATGTCTCCAAAACCATTTGTCACTTAGAATTTCTCTTGAATTTCTTTATTCACTCTATTTATTAAATACTTGAACCCTTCTAATGTCTAAAAATCATTTATTATCCCCCTTATTCCAAATCCCAAAGCTTCCACCCCAAACCTAGGAAACTAGTAATTTTCCTCCTTGGCAATTATTTGACCCTTAACATCAATTTTACAAACTCTAATGAATATGGATAATGTGATTAGGCCATTGTGACCCAATTCCAAATTTGGGACATGACACAAAGGCTTAGGAAGATTCCCGCAAGGGCTATGTTATGCCCGCAAGGGAGCTCTAGGATGCCCGCAAGGGGCCTCTAATATGCCCGCAGGAGGCTTATAAACATGTCCACATAAGGGGGATAAAGATACCCGCAAGGGGCTCATTTATGCCCGCAGAAGGCTTATGAAATTCCTGCAAAAGGGGTTAAAAGCTCAAGGAGCTGAGGTTAAGCCCGTAAGGGCTTATGGGATGCTTAGATGCCCGCAGGGGCTTAATTAAGCCCACAGGGGCCAAAAGTGCCTCCCAGCTTGATTTTCACTACTCTGTTGGAAGCTGGTCAATACTGAGAGGGGGGCGGTGAATTAGTATTGATAATTTTTTACCATTTAAACCACTTATTTAAAATTTAATCAAAACATGAAATCAACAAGATGCACAAAACACAGATCTTCCCATTTTGGTAGACTCCTATTTCATACGTGTGAACACCAGAAGGAAACTGACTCCATGGCTGATATCCAGTTCATCAAAGAACAAGACCATGCAATATGATGAATTTTATCATCAACAGAACCCCTCCTTGCGGGCATCTCCAAATGGTCTCTCAAACTCATTTTCTAACACTTAAACCAATTTTCTTCAACCCTAGGCCACCAAGGTGATTTCATTTTTTCTTCAAAATTGGAAAGTGAGATACCCAATGGGTAGAGGAAAACAAGATGAATCCAACAAGACCAGTTTCAACCTCTGAGGCTATTTTCTCTCTCTTGGAGGGCATTTTACTGAAGTACTACAAATCAAGATAAGTAGCACTTTTGGCAGATCCATATCTTCGTCCTCGGAGTCTCTTTGGACAAGATAGTCATATGGTCAGATGCACTATACAACACTGTAGAGATCCACACTCTCAAAATATTTTTCTCATCATCCTAGAGATGTGGCGGGCATTTCTCTCAGGCCACTTAGACAGATTTAACATTAATTCCATACTTAGGCAAATTTCTTAAGTTGGTCCAATCTATCTAAAACACTGTTTTAGCAGGTCCATAAATTCTTCTCAGCACTTCCAAGACAATCTGAAGACATGGTCAGGTAGGCCAAATACAAAGCTACAAGATTCCCATATGTTGGGGGCATTTTCTTCAACCCATAATTTATGGCGGGCATTCTCTTAGACTAGTTTTGACTATTTATTCCATACTTAGTCAAATTCCTGATTTTCACCAATTTGCCATATTTCTCTAGAATGATGTCATAGTGCAACAATGATTTCAAATTCATGCACATAATCATCTATTCCATGCCAAGTCATCATATCTACCATATCATCATCCATGCAATGCCATCACTCCCTTTATCTTTCACTGAGTTCACTCTGCCATCATGACCTTAGTATTCCTTTGTCATTACTGAGATCCTTTGACATCAATGACAACTATATTCCATAATGCCAACATACTCCAGTAACATGCCCGCCGGAGATAGAAAGAGGCTTCAAGAGGTGAAATTGGTTTAGATGAAGTCAGCTTGTTGGCCTCTATCCATTGGGTGTATCACACTTCAAAATTGGTGAAAATAAAAATCTCATGTTACCCTAGGGTTTGACAATTTTTGTCTAAGTGTTAACTTAGTAGTTTAAACAACCATTTGGAAATTCCCGCAAGGAGGTGTACTCGTGCTAATAAAATTCATAGGGTGACATAGATCTGTTCCTTGTTGAATTGGTTATCCACCCATGCTTTCAGTTTCCTTATGATGGTCACATGTGCAAGAAACCAATCTGCCAAAGTAGGAAATCATGTGCAAGAAATCAATACTGTCCTTTTCATTATTTTCTTAATGTTTTTAAACAATATTTTGTTTTTTTTTTTTCTAATGCAATACAACTTTCCTTTTAGGTTTTATTTTTCCTTTTATCTTTGGCTAAGAGAATACAAATATATGACAATACCTATGTTAGTAGTTAGAATACCTTGATGAGTATAGCTCTAAGGTGGATGTAATTTTGTATCTATGAAAGGCCGAAGGGTGTTGAGAAGTATTCTCACTTCTCTACTGATGTAATGTTTTGTTGACACATTTTTTTCATTTAATAAAATGATGTTTTTTAGTTATGAAAAAAAAAGTATACATTCAAATCTTTATTTTTTCACTTTTGTTTTTTTTTACAATATTTTAAACTCAAAATTTAATATTTCTAACATAACATATGATTGTAATATTTGAAAGTCCAAACCACTTTAATGAGAAATATTATTACTTTTAAATGAAAAACATAAAAGTGGAGGTACAATGATTGAGTGGTATCTCACTGGACAATGAAAAGTTCTTTTGGTTTCTTCTTTCTTTATTTAGTTCATATCATTGACATCCATTTTGTTTGCACTAGAGATTGTACTTAGACTACAGATAGTACAAGTTAGCACATCCAAAGAAAAAATGAAGGAGAATGGTTTAATTTTTATAAATTCTGAAGGTATCATCCATGGAAAAGGTAAGGAAATATAAATCACATATAATCACTAAATTAGAAATATATTACAAAGTTCTGAAATGAAGGAATCTGAAACTTAGATTTAAACCATAAATATAAATATAAAGAATCCAGTTATGTCCACAAAATTAAAAGCATTTTTAGGATAAAAACTCACTAAATGAAATAGTAAGAGAGGTGATCAAACCGATCATAAACATCAACCATAAAATAAGGCCAACCTATGTCTTATATCTTATATATTATATTTCAGTCCAAACATTCAGTCTTCAAAAACTTACATGACAGTGTATCATATGTGTTTTAGTTAATAGCTTCAACACTTCTAACCCTTTTCCAGAACAAAAAAACAACCCTGATCCCTCCTATCACTGCTATTTTTATATAATACATGAAGGAAGTTAAGATCCATCTTTTGAGGATTCAAATCCATTCTAGAATTTATATACAAAAAGGAATCTCCAAAAATAGTATAACTAATTCTCAAAAGTAGGCATTCTTATCTATCTCCAAAGCTGTGTCATTTGGAGTTTGTTAGATAGCTGTAAGATGGATCATCTGGATCTTAGATTTCTCTAGAT
Organism: Larix kaempferi; assembly: GCA_027924585.1. Lineage (NCBI taxonomy): Eukaryota > Viridiplantae > Streptophyta > Pinopsida > Pinales > Pinaceae > Larix > Larix kaempferi. Next base: position 20,923,516 of record BSBM01000159.1, read on the forward strand.
GCCTTTGTGAAAATGGTCAATCCATCCAATGCTTGTGACCTATTGAGCAACGAGCTTGCTCTTCTTCCACAACCTGAACCTTGTTTGACAACTTTTCATTTTGCTTGGTTAGGCCTCCATTTTGTTCGGTTAGCTCTTCGATTTGTCCCTCTGCATTACTTCTCCTTTTTAAGACCTCTTTAGCTACTGAAATGAGCTCTTGATAATGGTCATTCACCTCTTCTAGATCCTCCCTTAACCTTTTATTAGCTTTCATAACCTTATCATTCGCATCATTGAAGTATTCATTTTGTGCTTTATACTGTTGCAATGATTTTTTGAGAATTTCAATCTCAGAATATGTATGATTTGTTTCTTGATGTACTGGATCTTTAACTAACCTTGATGGAGTTTCTATCTTTTTAATAAGAAGTTCTTCTTGTGCTTCATAGCCCTTCTCTGACTCTTTTTCATTTATTTCTTCTGTTGAAGCCTCCAAATAGAAAGTTTTTGAGCTCAATCCAGGTTCAAAGCTTTGAATTGCTTCTTCCTCAAAAACTTCACAACACTTTTTCAATGGCTTTATCAAACCCTGGTAATTCTGGTCTGTATCTTCAAAGAATTTATGTGGATTTAGCTCTACCATTTTAGCCTTCGATTCTTCATCACTTGAAGAATCTTGAATTGCAGTAACTTCTTCCTTTTCCAACTTAGGGTTTAGATTTCTTTTCATATTCAATCTGAGCTTGTTGGATGCCCTGGTCTTGGGTCTCCATTTGGGCACTTCGACCTCAACTATAGTCTGGATATCAACATCAATTTTGGGAGAAGGAAACATTCCTTCCTCTATAAGTCGCTCTTTGGTAACAGAAGGAGTATCGGGGGCATGATAAATCTCTTTATCATTTGAGACCAAGGGTTCTTCCTATGATATATGTTTTTGTTCTGTATCATCCAGCTTTACAAACTTTTGTTGCAAACCACACTCTTCAGCTTGATGTACTTCTTTGACCATGTTCCTTTTAAACCATGATTTCTCTTTTCTAGCTCTATTAACATTATTAACTTAACCAAGCTATGATGGAAGAAAGATTGGTCCATATGATCCAAATGACCCTTTACCCTTTTAGACATTTTTATGAGGCTTTTAAAAATGTATAAGGGTAAATTCATTTTTAATTGACCATTCAAATGTAATAGGAACCTGAAGTGGTACTTGTAAACTGTGGCAAACCTTCCCTCACAAGTGATATAGCATCGCATAGTGCCAATGACCTCCCGCCATTCAGGTTTCACATTATTGAGATGAATTCCTTTGTTCCAGTCAAGATATTTGAATCCGTGTAACAAAAATGAGCCTGGATCAAATTTGAATGGAGTTTTCTTGAACCAACGCCCCACCTCAATGGCTATACCAGTTTCCTCGGCTATCAATTCTTCTGTCAATTAAAACTTTAGGGTCTGAAAACTAACACAGGAGTTCGAACAGTTCTAAGCAAAAGAACGAGTGACCTCTAGATTGTAATCTATAACTTTCTAAAAAAATACGAATCAACCAACCCTCCTGAACAATTCTGCGCACTCAGGGAAATCCTTCACCCATTTGGTGTTCGTTGGTTCCAATCTACACAGATTTCCACTCTTCTTCATGCTTGCTATGCTTGACATGAGCTGCTTCACCAGTGAAAAAATGGTGTGAAGGTGGAATAGAGCTAGGGTTAAAGCGTGGCCTCCTCTGTTCTCAAAACATTCGTGAAGGAATGATCACGCCTGACAGTTGTTACATCCTGTCTGATAAAACCCCGGGGCAATCTCTCATCACAGATAGTGCATAAACTTAGACATGTTCCAATCATGCTCTTTAATGATTTCAGGATTCCGATAGCGCCCATATGCATGAAGCTGAACGATTGCACTGCCTGAATGTACTAAGTTACATTTCATAGTTGAAATGTTCACACAATCTCAACACAAAGGTTAGGAAAATATTAACTTATGTTTTGAAGACCAAAAGGAAGATAAATTACTTATAAGCCAATGTTTAAATCACAAATAACAGTAAATAATAAAACTAAAGTATATAACATGAAGCTAATGTTTGAATGATATAACAAAGTAAATAACATAACAAATGAAACATAAAAAAAAACAAGGAAGAGAAATTATAATTGAGGTACAATTTTGAGCTCCAACACATTTCATCTTTTTTCTATGGCTCATTATTTTTTCTTTAGGAGTAGCTTATATTTATTTTTCCAATCATTGCATTGCAATCTATGTTTTTGTGAGCGTTTACTTTCAATGTTATCCATTCCATTATTTTCCTAATGTTTTTTTATAATATTTTAAATTCAAAATTTGGCATATGATTTTAGTATTTGAAAGCCTAAAACATTTTAAATAAGAATTTTTTTTGAAATGAATAAATGTAAAGTGAAGGTACAATGATTGAGTGGAGTCTCACTCTAATGAACAATTCTTTTTTTCTTCTTTCATTTTTCTAGTCCAGTACAACTTTCATTGACATCTTTTCCATATTTTTCTTTAGCTCAGAGGTATTCAACTGAAACATGTTGTGAGAAATAAAACTCTACAATGTAATACATTTTAATGATAAACATCAGAAGTATTTATATACATACAAAACCAAGAAGAGGTAGTTATGTCTCTATAACTTATTAACTAAATAAAATTGTTAACTAACTATAAATGATATAACTAACCCCGAAAGATTAGTCAACATTACCCCCTTAAACTAAAGGGACATCTGACATGGCAAGCTACATTCTGAATTTTTCAAATTTTTCATGACCCAGTGCTTTAGTAAATATATCTGGAATTTGATATGAAATAAACAATGTGTAAGATTAATGTTGTTGGCCTCAACTTGATGTCGAATCAAGTGATATTTAGTGTTGATGTGTTTGGTTCGATCATGGAATTTGGGATTCTTGGCCAATTGAATTGCAGAAACATTGTCAACAAAGAGAGGCGTTGAAGGAACTGATGACATGGCATGTGTGATGAAGTTGGAAAGACACATGATGGTGTTCTGGTGCTATCCTGAAGTTAGTTATACAATCTAACATCATTCTGGAAAAGTATGGCAAGTTTGTGAAACTTTGGAAATTGACTAAGTATGGAAAAAGTAGTCAGAACTGCTCTAAGAGAATGCCCGCCATAATTCATGGTTTGAGCAAAAACGCCCGCACCAGCATACTAGGTTGAAGCTTGTTGAAGTGGCTATCTATCCATGGTCTCATATTTCCTTAATCATTTCTGAGGAGAAAGTTATAAGTCTACCAAAATAGGGTTTCACGATAAACCTTGGAGGAATTCTTGGAAATGGCTAAGTGTTGGAAAACTGGTCCAGGTGGCCTTGGGAAAATGCCCGCCGTACCTCATGGGAGAATGATAAAAATTATTTGGAACTATCATGCTCTAGCTTGTCAAAGAGGCTATCCAACCATGGACTTAGTTTTCACAGAAGGTGTTTGATCACAAAGATAACAACCTACCAAAATAGGGCTTCAGGTTTCTTTTACATCAAAGTAGCAAAATTGCCTAAGTGGCCTGAGGGAAATTCCCGCCATAGTTTGTGGGTTGAAGAAAATGCCCGCACCATGTTGTCATCTTGTAGGTTATTTTTTTTCTACCTGAACATGTTCTCATATTGACTTGGAAGTGTCTGAAGAAGAAGTTATGGATCTGCCAAAACAGGCACTCAGGTAGATTGGACCAAGTCTAGTGAAAGTGCAAAAATTGTCTAAGTGTAAAATCACTAAAACTGCCTAAGTGACCTCAGTAAAATGCCCGCCATGTCTTGTGGTTGATGTATTAAAATATTTTGAGAGTATGGATCTCTAGAATGTTGTTTGGTGCATCCAACCATGGTCTCATATTGTCCAAAGAGTCTCTCAGGAGGAAGATATCAATCTTCCAAAAATGCCTCCCAGCTTGATTTGCACTACTCCAGTAACATGTTCGCCGAGGAGAGAGAAAGAGGGTCCAAGAGGTGAAATTTGTTTATATGAAGTCACCTTATTTTCCTCTATCCATTGGGTGTCTCACACTTCAAAATTGGTGAAAATAAAAATCTCATGTTACCCTAGGGTTTGACATTTTTTGTCGAAGCGATGAATTAACAGTTTAAAAGGCCATTTGGAAATGCCCGCAAGGAGGTGTCCTTGTGCTAATAAAATTCATAGGGTGACATAGATCTGTTCCTTGTTGATGTGGTTATCCACCCATGCTTTCAATTTTCCTTATGATGGTCACATGTGGAAGAAATCAATATGCCAAAGTAGGAAAATTTTTGTTTTGCATATTCAGAAATTTGGCTTTGTTGAATTCACAAGGCTAAGGGGCCATTCGGAAATTCCCACAGGGAAGTGTCCTTGTGCTGAGAAAATTCATCAGTTGGCATGGTCTTGTCCCTTGATGAACTGGTCCTTTAGTCATGGGTTCAGATTCTCCTCTAGAGTTCACACGTGTGAAATAGAAGCCTTCCAAAATGAGAAAAAGGTTGTTTTCTTGTTCAAACGTAGGTTGGTAAGGCATTTGGAAATGCCCGCAAGGAGGTGTATTTTTGTGGATAAAATTCACCAGTTACTATGGTCTTATTCCTTGATGAACTGGCTATCCATCCATGGACTCAGATTCCTATTTGGTGCTCTCATGTGCGATATTTTTGTTTTCCAAAATAGGTGAAAAATTAGGTTTAATAACACCTTATGATATGCCCGCAAGGGCTTACAGAATGCCCACAAGGGGCTAATGAAATCCCCACAGGGGCTAAAAAAATGACCACAAAGGCTTAAGGATGCCCGCAGGGGCTAAGCTTAAAGCTCGCAAAGGCTTAGGAATGTACGCAGGAAGAATCATATGCCCACAAGGGCTAAAGCTCATGCCCGCAAGCTGGAAGGGCTTGAACAATTATGCACGCAAGTAAGCAATGGAGGGATTCTATGCCTGCAAGGAAGGTCTTGAAGACCTATGCCCATAGGAAGAGGTGTATTCCCGCAAAGGAATGGTTTATCACAAGGGCTTACGCCGGCGGGGCTTAAAGATATTCCCACAGGCACTTGGAAATACCTGCAGGATATGCTGGTAGGCCATGCCCTTAGACTGACATGCCAACAGGACTTACATGAGCCTGATGAGATCGAATTTATATTGTTGATTCCATTGTTTAATTAATATCAAAAAGTGGTTTAAATTGTTAAAAACATAACAATACCGATTCACCCCCCCCCTCAGTATTGACCAATATTCCAACATGTCATTCGAAACCATGTCAAATTTCAGCTATATATGGTATACACCCCAATTTTGAGATTCTCTTGGTTTCAAGAATAGTTCATTCTCTACTAAACAGGGGAAACCACATGAAGGTGGGAGCTCTAATTATTCCCCCCCCACATCACTCTCAATTCCCCCATACCCAATTTGAAATATTAAAGAACATGCAACATACTCTATTATAGAAAATAAAAAACATATAAAGATCATCATGATATAAAAGATATAAACACATGCCTCTACTTTTAAACAATTAAATATCATTCATCTTCTTCTTCATCCAACTCAACATCTGAATTAGGTTCTGGTTCACAATAGATATTGATGAAAGGCTCATTCACATCAACATCATCAGCAATGTCATCTTCGCTAATAAATTCATCGACATCGTCAATGAGATCATCGTCTGCTACATTTGGATGATCAAACTCTTCAACTTCTTCATCTAACACATCGACTACAGCCACCTGCTCCTGATCTGAATCATCATCATCATCTTCTTCTTCGTGGTTATCTTCATCATCTACATGATTGTACTTTACTGGTCTTCCTCTTGGATTGTATCTAACAACATATGACCAACCTGCTTTACCTGGTACCTATGAGTAAAAGACTTGCTCGCATTGACTTGGAAGAACATAAGGCTCTGTACCTGGTTCAAATGCCCTTGTATTAACCATGGTAAATCCATTAGCATGCTCAATAATAGTTCTTTCAAGATCACGTTCATGCATCCGTAGCATGTACCACTTCACCTCAAACAAAACTATTTTAAAGGAATTAAAATCACACTCAATTATGTCCTCCAAATTCCCATAGTACCTATTCTCAGTTTCTTCTGGATGTCTATCACTTCTGGAGGAAACATTGGTGACTTTAAACAATGCAGTTATCCCACAATCTGAGGTTTTCATCTTATCATCCAACACTTTGATACGAAATTTACGACCATTACACCACATAGCCTTGTGATGTTTCAACTGCAACATTGACAACAAGTAAAAAATACATTGTGAATTAATAAACGTCATATAGGACTTAGAAAATATATTTGGAAACTTAAACAAACCAAATACATTGAAAAAATGGGAAGTAGCTACAAAAATGTGGGTAAACAATTTACTTGCCTTTTTATCTTTTAAACCATAGGCTAAATCAACTTCCTTTTGCGATGTAAGATCATGAAATTGATGTTGATGACGATGAGATGTTTTAATCATCTTATTGAACCCTTCCCATGATAACCTACCAAAGTGTTCTTCACAATCTTCTATCCAATGCGCCATCCAATCAAGGTTGTTTGCAATGTATACATGTAAAGCATCCCACACTCGAGCAACTATATGAAAAAATAACAATTCAATATCATTAATTAGATATCATTAAAGGCATAGTTTAATATAGTTGAATATGCAGGATTAATAAAAAAATAAAAAATCAGTATGATAAAATAAAATTGGAAAAATACATGTGTAATATATTAATTCCAAAAAATCTAATAATTACCTTTCACGGTCCTCATTGTACCTTTCCCCAATAGGACCTCCCCTTCGAATTTGTTGATGGAGTCGAGATGCCAAATGTGAGGCACATTCATATTTTCTGCTAATTTAGGTATATATTCACTAATATACACCATGCATTGATATACCATATATCCCTCAACCATAGAACCCTCATGACGTGCTTTTTTCTAACAAAATCCTTCAATGAATTCAACTACCTCTCCGTCATCCACATCGACCTTGTGTGTATTGGTCCACATAATTCAATCTCCTCAACTTGGTGTATGAGGTAGTGTTCTTGTGCATTGAAAAATGTTGGAGGTAGATACTGTTGCATTTCACACATTAGTCGGGGAATTTCTCTCTTCCAATACCTTATATCTTCTTTATGGATTTCTTTTGATGAAAGCCACTTACAAATGATGCAATAGAATAATATCAAGCCATATATAAAATTTGCGGGCAAAACATAATATGTCAATAAGTTCCTCTACAAATCACAGACCAAGTACATTTTCCATATAAAACATTACTTACCTCATGTATTTTCCAAGAACATAAATAATTTGTTTTATGTTGTTGTCAAAGTCGTCTGAGAGAGTTAAAGGTAGAACATACTGTATCAAAAAACACATAATTATTATTTATTTCCAAATAAGAGAATAAAATTAATAAAATAGTGCATACAAATAAGGAAATATATTATAAACTCACAATTACCTTAATGAATGTATGCTAGCCATGTTTTTGAACCCCAACAAAATCACCTTTTTTCGTTAAGATATTCTTTATGTTAGACGAAAACCCTGTCGGAAAGCTGATTTTTCTGATGACCTCTTTTACAATATTGCTCTATTGCTCTGTCAAGCACCAAGGAGACTAATATTCCATTGACAACCATCGCCATTAGAATTAATTATCACACTTTGCAATGTGTGATTAGCTTCTTCGATGTCACTACAAATATATCCAATTCTTTCTTTGTGAGTCCTTCCATCTAATATTCACCATAACATGTATGTTATGTTCTTCCCGATATGCATTGTATCAAACAAATGAACTATTTGTAGGCTCTCGTAGTATGGAAACCTACTGAATTGCATCAGGTAAATTTTCATTCCTCATGGAAGACCATTCGTGCTTTAACGACATTCATGAAACATCAACAAAATCAAATTAACACTAATTAATCAATATAGGTACACATCGCGCTGAACATAATTCACTAAAAAAAAGATTTATATTATATATGATACATGTTGAATGTAATTGTCATTGATGTCAAAGGAGTTCAGTGAATGACAAAAGGATAACCAAAGACATGATGGCAAGGTAAACTCAGTGAAAGACAAAGGAATGACAAATGAAGTAATGACATGGCAAGTATGATGAGGCTGGAAAGACACATGATGGTGTTCTGGTGCTATCATGAAGTCAGTGTTGTAATCTGACATTGTTATGGAAAAATATGGCAAGTTTGTGAAACTTTGGAAATTGACTAAGTATGAAAAAGTAGTCAAAACTACTCTAAGAGAATGCCCACCATAATTCATGGTTTGAATAAAATGCCCGCACTAGCATATCAGGATTTAGCTTGTTGAAGTAGCTATCTAGCCATGGTCTCAGTTTGCCTTAATCATTTCCGAGGATAAAGTTATAAGTATGCCAAAATAGGGTTTCAGTATAAACCTTAGAGAAATTCTTGGAAATGGTTAAGTGTTGGAAAACCAGTCGAGGTGGCCTTGGGAAAATGCCCGCCATAACTAATGGGAGAATGAGAAAAATTATTTGGAACTATCACGCTCTATATTTTCAAAGAGGATATCCAACCATGGACTTAGTTTTCACAGAAGCTCTTTGATGACAAAGATAACAGCCTGCCAAAACAGGGTTTCAGGTTGCTTTTACACCAAAGTAGCAAAATTGCCTAAGTGGCTCAAGGAAATGCCCGCCATAGTTTGTGGGTTGAAGAAAATTCCCGCACCATATGGTCATCTTGTAGGTTGTTGTTTTTTCTACCTGACCATGTTCTCATATTGACTTGGAAGTGTGTGAAGAAGAAGTTATGGATTTTCCAAAACATGCACTCAGGCAGATTGGACCAAGTCTAGGAAAGTGCAAAAATTGTCTAAGTGTAAAATCACTAAAACTTCCTAAGTGACCTCAGTAAAATTCCCGCCATGTCTTATGGTTGATGTATTAAAATATTTTGAGAGTATGGATCTCTAGAATGTTGTTTGGTGCATCCAACCATGGTCTCAGATTGTCCAAAGAGTCTATGAGGAGGAAGATATCAATCTTCCAAAAGTGCCTCCCAGCTTGATTTGCACTACTCCAGTAACATGCCCGCCAAGGAGAGATAAAGAGGGTTCAAGAGGTGAAATTGGTTTAGATGAAGTCACCTTGTTGGCCTCTATCCATTGGGTGTCTCACACTTCAAAATTGGTGAAAATAAAAATCTCATGTTACCATAGGGTTTGACAAATTTTGTCGAAGCGATGAATTAACAGTTTAAAAGGCCATTTGGAAATTTGGCCATTCAGAAATTTGGCCAAGTATTGACCAATATTCCAACAATACATAAATAATTTGGTATACCTTGACGATTTTTATTATATTCCAACTTCCATAGGTGAGGTGTCATTCTTTGTGGTTTTTTTCCATTCTCTTCTTTACCATTGCATTTTTCTTTGTCTGTAGTTCGATAACTATGGTTCTTAGGCAGAAAGTGCTTATACTCATCAAACACTTCCTTTACTAAACTCCTTGAACAACGATATTTTATCCTGAGACCGCAAAATGGACATGCAAATTTACTCTTTGTTTGAAGACCTACAAGATATATGAATTAGTGTAGCGAATTATAATTACCATTTAAAATAATGAATGATATTGTCAATAGATATATATATATATATAATATTAAAGAACAAAAGAAAGTAACAATATACCACAAAAATGTGTTAACCCAGGAGCATCATGAATTGTAAATGCAAGTATTCCATGGAATTGAAACCATTTTTTCCCTATTGGACTAGAGATGTCATACATAGTGATGCCAACCCATAACTTCAACAACTCATCGATAAGAGGCTCAATATATATGCTCATATATTTAACCTGATACTTACCTAATTGGTCCAACATACATGATTAATTATATTTATCTATATGTCGTTATATATAAAAGACATAATTATCATGAACGAAACAAAGAAATGAAATATTTAGTGATCAGAATTTCAAGTAAAAAAATACAAATTAATTAAATACCTGGAACAATCATTGCCAACATTGTGTGCTCTCTCTTGATCGACATCCAAGGAGGAAGGTTATTGTTTATAACAAAAACAGGCCACACTGAGTAGGTAGAACGAATCTCTCCAAATGGATTGACACCATCAAATGCCATTGAAAGTTAAACATTACAAGGTTCTTCTTTGAAAATTGGCCACGTTTCTTCGATGTACCTCAATGCAGAACCATCTGTAAGCATTCAAAGAACGTCATCTAGACTTCTGTTCTTTGCATGAAAATATAGAAACTGTGCTATACTTTGACACTTGAACAACCACTGTTAACGTGGAATTATCGGAATATAACGAAGAACTTTGTGAGGCACCTTTTTTGTCACTTTATTGGTTAGATACCTACTTGTTTGACATTGTGGGAATTCATTTTCTAATGCATATTGTCTATAGTATATGATATGATCATTAGGACATGCATCAATAGCTTGATACTCCATTCCAAAATCTTTCATAATCACATATATCTCTCGATATGTGCGTGGTAAAATAATTGATGTTGGTAATAGAAATTCACCTAACAATCTACAAAATTCAAAAGAATAATTCAATGTAAACAATATTAATCATCAATATCGCATCCATACTTTACAAATTAGATAACAATAGCAATATAGGAAGAAAGTCAACCCTTTATGTACATGTGAACATGCAGACATAAATAATTAACAAATTACATACCTTAGTATCTGTGTGAGATAGGTGTTTGATAAACCATTCAAAACCTTCAAGTCCACTAACAACAATATAGCAGATAGAAGATTTGTTTTTTAGCCTTCATAAAGAGGTTTATGTGACTTCTCAAGTCGAGGATCAACATCATGACTGTCATCCTGGTTTTCCTCATCCATTGGAGAAAATGTGTCTTGGATCAATCTATGTATCTCATATTCCTAAATTGTATCACTAACATTATCTCCATTCATATCATCATTAAGAACTTGATCAGCTTCAATATTCTGATTTAGATGTCCGTCACCCTATAAATGAGTATTTCTGCTAGTACTTGGAAAATAACTCTCTAGATGGTGACATTTTTGGGGCATTGTCTATATATTTACAAACAACGTAGTAAAATTAGTGTGTATAGAACATATAATAAAACGATAAGACATTTTACTGAAATTCATGACATGATGACTATTATAGAGAATACATCAAAAATTGAAAAACCTCTTACCAAGGGATGATATTCATAACCCCCTTCAGTGTGCCCCTTCTCCCTACAATGTCTTTCAGCTGTTGTTATTAAAATTCTTCTTCTTTGCAAGCCCTTGGAATCAAACCAAGGGAAATAACATTTTCCATCTCCCCTCGCCTCTAATGCCTTTCTAAACTGAGCAAACTTCCTTCCATTTTCATTCATAGTGACAAATCCTTGTAGTGACAAGTAATTGTCTTACCTACACCATATAAAACAGTAACTTGTAAAATACATTAGATATATCATATAAGTATATTTCTAAATACAATATATTATACACCAATTTCTATAAAGAAAAACATGAAGACTAAAGTTTTCATTGATGCCAACAGGTGTTGTGCAATGGCCTTTGATTTGCTCACAAGGAGACCTTGATAGTTTGGGCATTGGAACACTAGGTGGCCCAAATGGTCCAAATGAAAGTTGTCCTTGATGCATGCTTACCTTTTATGAATTTACCAGATGATTGTTGGGTATGACTCTCTCTAGTTTTGGATATGGTTGATAAATAATGTATTTAGGAAACACTTGTTGGTATTTGATTGTATGGCTTATATTATTGGACAAACATACAAGAGAAAACAAAGAACAAGGGTGGCAGAAGCATGTGACACAGTTGAAGCTCACAGTTCAAGTGTTGAAGAATCCAAGGCAATCACAAGCATAACTGGAAGTTCTTGGATACTACTGAGGTGGTTTTCAATTTTGATGTTGGGTTTAATAGAACTATAGAAAAGAGAAGAGGTTTAGTTAGTAATTAATTTATATTCACACGAAATATATGTAGCAATGCTAAATTTAAAAAAAAAAACAAAAAAATTAAATTTCTTTCAAACATGCATGTTAAAAAAAATCCTGAATTTTCTTTTTCTTAACATATAGACAAACAAATATAAAAATACTAACCTTGCAAGTTCAAAATCGGAGCAATGTAGAATATCTGAGCTCAAAACATCACCACGAAATTTGTCACAAGTTCAAAATCCGGACTCAATCAATCACTAGGAACCTTGTCGCAACTATAGAAAATGTGTCAAAATTTGTCTTAAAGTATGCATTTACAGATCGACAATCGTCTCTATATCGACAAAAATGCATGAGTTGACCCGTGCGTAAAAAGCCAAGAGCCATACTTGGAAATTGGCATTGGTTTGGCGGGTGTGAAAAGATAGCCATAGGTTGTCGATATATAGATGAAAGTTTGTTGAAAGGTAAAAAATGTCGATATTGCCACGGTTTTTCCGCCATGATAAAAACAAATACATCTTAAATTTCATTGTATTTTTCCACGAATGTTCGAAATGTGGAAATATTTCATGGAAAAATCCACCCAAATGTACTAGTGTAACCTTTATTCTAAAGGAGGAGAGAGAAATGCATCCAGGTAAATTTCGACCCATCTCCTTATGTAATGTTATTTACAAAATTATAAACAAAGTCATTGCTACTATATTAAATCCCTTGTTGCCCCTTCTCATTTCCCCAGAGCATACATGCTATGAGGAAGGCTGCCAAATCCTAGATGGAATTATTATTTCCCATGAAGCAATCCATTCTCTCAAAACCCAAAAAATAGGAATGCTCCTAAATCTAGATATGTCAAATTCTTTTGATAAGCTTAGATGGTGTTACATAAAACAAGTTATTTTGGCCTTTGGATTATCTGTTGAATGGACATGTTGGATCCTTTCTCTTACATCACCATAATTTTTTTTAATCCTTCTCAATGGATCACCCACCTCCACCTTCGTACCATCAATGGTTATTAGACAAGGATATCCTCCCTCACCTTATTCTTATGGTTGAAGGGATTGGTCTCTCTATTAAAACAACTATCCTTGATGGCTCTTTGAAAAGCATCAAACTCTTGGGGGATGAGCAGGAAGCTTATGAATTTAGTTTGTTCATGATACCATGCTTCTTGGAACTCTATGGGACATTCGTCTGTGAGGAAAATGCTATAAATTATCTTCTCCAAACCTTCATGGATGCTTCTAGAACCTCAATCAATAAGCATAAATCAAAAATTTTCCTTTTTAATGTTCCCTTGTTTATCTAAAATCGTATTTTTTGCATCCTTGGTTTCCATCGAAGATCTCTTCCGACCATTTATTTGGGTGCACCCGCGATTGTTGAGGCTAGAAGGAACATATGTTGGGAAAAAATACTCTCCAAACTTGAGAACATGATGGACAACTAGGCCTTTTGATATCTTAATATTTCTAGAAGACTAACCCTAATAAAATCTATGCTCAAAGCCATGCCAATTTATATTTTCTCCATCCTGGATGCACCTAAGTTCATATTGAAAGTTTAAGAAATGTGCAACGAAGGATCTTCTTGGGAGGGACAAAATATCATAGGAAATGGGATATGGTGGAGTGGTATACAATCTATTGCCTGAATATGGAAGGAGGCCTTGGTCTTAAAGACACGATATTGGAAAATGAAACACTAGGTCTAATATGTGGTGGATATGGATCAAGAATCCCACTTCCCATTGGGCTAGACTCTGGATGAGGAAATATGCATCGGGGATAGATCCTCAAAATATTTCTATACTGGAAGGGAAGAGGACATGATATATAGTATGGAATGCAACTTGTAAGAATATAGTTCTTGTTCAGAAGCATAGCTTATGAAAAATTAAGAATAGCAGATTGAATTTGTTTTGGCAAGATGCCTGGAACCAAACTTCTCAATTTAACATTCAACCTAGTGGAGGGAAACTTCTATGAAAATAAAAGCCAAGAATCTTACTAAGGTTCATCAATATTGGAAGGCTAGTAGTAATTCACAAAAATTTCGATTCTAGTTTCCCTCAGAGAAATGAGATCTTAAAGAGGACCCTCCTTGTAGGGTGAAACTCTTTGTGGAGATAAATCAATGATGTATACAATTTTTTGAAGGGTCGAACATTCTTAGATGGGACTATTGGTCAAGAGGTAATTTCAAAATGAAGGAGGCCTATAACCTACTCTTGCATAATGATGTGTGGGAGGAAAAAAGAGTTTGGAAGCATATTTGGCTCAAAATTTCTACCTTTGTCTTGCTTGCAGCCAAAGGATGAGATCTAACAAGGGACCAAATTAGAAAAATGGGCTTTGAAGTTCCTTCTTGATGACCATTATGTGAAAGGGATGAGGAAAAACTTAATCACCTCCTCAATTTATTTCATTATTCTTCATCCCTTTGGGAACAAGAGGAATCTACCCTTGGGACTTTGGATTGATAGTGGGATATCATCAGATCCACCATTGAAACCTATAGGAATTTTTCTTTCAGAAAACAAGATTCTCAATAGAATATGGAAACTTCTCCCCCATTTTTCACTATAGGATAATTGGAAGGAAAGGAAACAAAGGATCTCATTAGAATCCCAAATGACTGAGCAACAAGTATGGTTCAAAATATGAAAAAGCATTCTGGAAACTATTAACATTATGCCTTAGCTAGAATATGATCGAGAATGCTTATATCATGAGCATCCCCTCTTCGCTATTTGGATCCTACAATTATCATTGACATCTCCCAGCTCACCCTATAAATCCCCTTTTATATCAATTCCTACTTAGTGGCACCCTTCCCCTGAGGGGTTCCTAAAGATCAACTTTGATGGGCCCTCTAAAGAAAATATAGGCCCTATAGGGATTTGTGTATTTTTCAGAGATGTCATCGAAAGGATTGTTTGGGTTTATGTTGGATTCCTTAGTCACAAAAGAAATAATGTTGTAGAATTACAAGCTCTCATCTAAGGATTTCTCATGGCCTCTTGAAAAGGGTTCACCAAACTTATCGTGGAAGGGGACTCTTAGCTGGTAATTGATATGCTCAGAAAACCATTGCATAGCACTCCTATAAGTGAAATATCCAACAACTAGAGATTGAAAGTTGAAATTGAGATTCTCTCTAGGATCTTGCAGCGTAACATGACCCTTACATATCACATTTAACACTTAGCTAATAAAATTTCCAACCACTTAGCAAATGTGGGTGTTGATCAACATAATGGCGATATAGATGCCAATTGGTATGAGATAAGGGGTTTTTAGCTAGGATATGATTGTGCAAAATTAGGCAATCAAGATTCTCAATCCTAGATCTAGGAGTCTAACTATGAAAGGACCACCAATCCCAAGACCCCTCATGTTGAAAGAATTTCTAGTGGGGTGCTTGGACAGGTGGATCATGGGATGTTTGAAGTGACTGATATCTCCTTATGAGGCTTCCCGGAAGGTTGTTGCTTAGTTGGAATTTGTACCATAGGTGAGAAGGGATGATGGAAGGTGAGTTAAGGTCAACTTCTGAGATCACAATGCATAGAAGGTTGAATGCTTGTTTCATGATTTACATTTTAGTGGAGAAAATGGAGGTGATTGGTGAGATAATGGCTCACTCGATTCGATTTGAGATGGTTCTTAGGGATAACAAGCTCCTCTTTCCTGCACTCTATTATGATTCCATTTTGGCCGAGACTGCATATTTACTGTGAGGTGCCTTGAACCTAGTTCACTTGTTCATTGTTGGGATCATTTTGTATTGTAAGGGGGTAGAGCATGTTATCATGTGAATTCATCGACAACTTATCTCAAATGGTGTTGGTCGAGAATGGGAGCCTGTTGGAGCAATGGCGAGGACAAGGAGGTCTTATGGTAGTGGGAGTGTGTGGTGGGGTCACTTATACTTCGTGTGCATTTGGATATAATAGAGGTGAAGGGGGTTTTCTTCCAAGTTTTCTTAGCCGATAATTCATAGGTTTTTCATCACACTAAGTAGCAAATAAAACCATAAGTAGTGGAGTTGCAAATGGAGTGAGAATATTGGGTTCATGATTTTGGGTTTTCGCTCGAACATAGGATACCAAGCTTTCCAGGACTGTATTTTTGAACTGATAGATGAAAACCTTGTTAGGAAAGGTGTTGATGGATAGTCACAGTGGAAGAAATGAGTTGTGAAGGAAAATTGAGGAAAGCATCGCATGGGGCAAGGGACAGATTCTAAATATTAATTCCAATATGAATCTCATTGATATGACCATCAAGGAGTTGAGAAAATGTATTGATAGTTTATCTAAGATCGCCAGTGTCTTGGTGTCAAACCCAAGCCTCTTAAAGGAAATTATAGCAAGGACCCTCCAACTTTTTAGGTACATGTAATTTCGATTCCTGACAAGGCTTAGGGTGATGGTCTAGTTTTTATCTTTTGTTTTTTAGGGATGATATCTAGTATATTTTTTTCTTTCTTTAATGGCTTAGATATCATAGTTCAAAACTATCATGGTTATGTTTTTCTTAGAAATTTGGAACATTTGATGACTATGATCAATGGTTGGCTTGGTTTCCCTCAAGGAAGATCAACCATTTGACTATTGCATATATTTTTTTTCTAAAAGGAATAAAATATTAGAGAGCTTACAAAAAAAAGTTTTCTTTGGTGAGGCAATGTTCTTAAAAAATAATTAATCTAAATTTAAAGTATGCGGGTCATCTTAAAATGGGTCAAAGTTTGTAAGAATAAATTGCTTAAGCAACAAAGTCGGATCAATATACCTGGTTTTCTTTGATTTGTGTGTGTATGAATATTTCATAGGCATTACCTAATTTGATTTTCTTGAGTTACTAGGATACGAGGTGGATACAAACTATTGACTATGAGCACACCCATTTTCATTGTTGGAGATTCCATGAACATGGCCATGTATTCAAGGATTTCCTTCTTAACAAACTATCACCAGAATGAAAAATAGAGACAACTATGGATCCAGATGGATTTTACACATCGCAAATAGGAGACATCAGGGGGGAAGAAAATTGGTACACTCTACCCCAATTTCAGGATCTCAATTAAAAAATCACTTTGAGGCCCTAGCCAACGAAGAAGGATTGGAATTAAAATGAGAGGTGTCTTTAGTTGATATCAACCCAGATTAGATGGAAATGGATGGTAGCAAAGGAAGAAAATTGGAAGATATGTAACCAAACATTTTTGAACCTGTCACTAAGGAAATCGAAATGGTAGCAAAAGAAGGATCTCTCTTTGATGAAGGTGAGGATATGGATCTTGGATACCTTGACTTGCAAGGTATTATGGCTAATTATGAGAAGTAAGAGGTAGCAACTCTACCCACAATACAAATTGATTTACTTAAGGAAGTTCTTCTCAAAGCTAGGTCGAATTCAACATTGACAAAAAAAGGGGAGGATAAACCCTCCCTTGTTTAGAAGTCAATATCAACTCACCAAAATATCATCAGTTCCCCCCAAAGAAAAAGAAATGATGGGTTAGATAATTTTTGTTTTTGTCTTATGCATAAAAATAACATGCACTCATTATTAACATGCACACAATTCTATCACACATGTAATTATAACACACACACTTTCCTTATTCAACATCAACAAGTATTAGGTGTCCAAGGGAAGAGAGAGAGTGGGATAGGGGTTCATAAGGGTTAGGGGAGGAGGGGGAGGGAGTTGGGGTAGGGGGTGAGAAATGGGGGGTAGGGGGTAGGGAGAGAGTGAGATAGCTGGGGGGTGGTTAGTTGTAGGGTGGGGTATTATGAGAGACATATATAGAGGGGTGTTAGGGGTGGAAAGAGACAAGGGGGTGTTAGTGGGTTGGGGGAGAGAGGAGGTGGGTGTTTGGGGTAGAGAGAGAGAGAGAGAGAGAGAGAATTGGAAATGGTTAAGGGAGGAGGGGAGAGTGAGAGAGAGGAGGGGCTAGTGACCCATAGGGGAGGCTTAGGGAAGAGAGAGAGTGAGAGGGGGGGTTAATATGGGTTAGGGGGAGTGGAGTGAGAAAGAGGTGGGGGGTTAGGGGTGGGGTGGGGAGAAACATAGAGTGAGGGGACAGGGTTTTTTGGAACCAAAAGTTATGGAGGTTAATCATAGATCTATATATTTTGGAGATAGTTAGTCTAAAGTCAATAATCGACTAACAAAGCAGTCAAATTATTGCTTGAATGAGTGTTTGATTGGTCGGTCAACTTGATGGTTGATGAGACAATCAATTTGATGGTCATCTCGACTAGGATAACCAACTAATCAATGGAACATTGCGGTGTTTCAAGAAATGGTTAGAATCAATGACCCTTATTTGTGTATCAAATTGTCCTCACTTCAAGGAAGTTTGTTAGATCTGGAGACTATAAAAGTATTACCCTATGGGTTTTATTGTTAGCGAATCTAATCATGCAAGTGATAATGCATTGTGATGTTTTGATCATAATGCGCTGTGATTAAGTGTTGTAAAAAATGTCTTTAGACACCATATCTCTTCTTGGAATATATTTATCCCTTCTACTATTTTCTATCTTATTTGTTCTGTTGTTCAAATATTTTCCCAATATGGTATCATAGATATTGGTTTTGACCTAGCTTATTTTCCACAAATTATGTCGAGTCAAATCTAGGGTTGATCGACTCTAGGTTGAATATTTTTCGACTATTACCTCTGAACTTGGATAAAATCTGTAAGATATTAGAAGAATGGATTCCAAGATAGAAGTTGTTATTTTGAATGGCCATAAATATGCAATTTCGGCACTAGATATGGAAACATTGTTAAAGAGAAAGGGACTCCAGAAATATACCAAGAATACTATTCAAAATCCTACAGATGACTAAGCTAAGTTTTTCATCGACGGAAAGAAGGATGAGCCTATTGGGGTCATCAAGCCCAACATTTTAAGGGATATTCACTTTCATATAAGTGGGATCAATTGTCCTCATGCCGTATGGAATAAGATGAAGTCAATGTTTGATAAAGTGAATGAAATTCAAGTGATGTAGATAGAGAAAGAGTTTATCTCTCTGGAAACCAATTCCTTTGAAGGGATTAAGGACTATTTGGATTTTATCAAAGAGATACAAATGACATTGGGAGAATGTGGGAAAATATTTCCTAAGAAGGATGGACAACTGATTGAACTAGTCGTAATGAAACTAAAGACACCTTGCGATGTGTCCTACTCCTAATTTCATTCCAGTTAGATGTTACACCAGGAATATAGTAAGGAATTTTCCTTTGATACCTTCTATGATTTATTGATCAAGGATAAACAAAAACTACTTGATGAAGGGAAACTTGGTAGCATATAAGAGGCTCACTTGCTCGAAGTAAAGGTCAAGCAAAATTATAAATAATGGGGTCAACCAGACACCCTGAATAAATGAAAGGAGTGTATAGAAAAAAATACTAAAGAAAATATCGAGAGTCAACATTCAGCAAGAAGATTTGAAAGAATAAATCCTGTCACTACCATGGAAAGGTGGGACATGTGGAGAAAACCTACGAGAAGAAGACAAAGTATTCAGAAGAAAAGGTCAAGCATATTGAAGAAGAAGTGTTAGTCGTTTGATTTATTAGTCGACCTGTAGAAAATTTCACCTTTTATGTAAGCACTTCCCATGGTTTACATGTCCACGCCACTCAAATTGAGTGGATAGTCAATTTTTGTTGTACACATCATATGGACAAGTATGCTTGTTTGTTCTCTTCATTAAATGGATCTCTAGAATAGAAAATTTATGTAACTGATGATTATTCTCTCACGGTCATTGAAAGTAGATATGTTGAATGTCAACATAGTAGAATCTCCAATTTCTATCATGTACTTAGATTGAGCACGAAATTGTTGTCGGTTGCTCAACTTCCCCAGACGGGAAAGACTTTTGAGTTATGGTGATATTATTTTATGATAAAGGATCCGAGTATTGGGGGTATGTCTGTTTATATAGGGTATATAGACTGCAAACAAAATTATACAAGTTTGGTGACTCTCCCAGGCATGATTCTGGACTAACTACAATCATTTATCAAATCAAAGAAATAAGTCATATTTGGCATGAACAACTTGGACATCTAAAATTTCAAAGTTTGAAGATGATGGTAAAAACTAATATGGATACTAATATCCCAAATAATGTTCCACTTGGTGGATTTTGTACATGATGCATGCATGGAGGCATCATTCGACTAGGCTCCTTAAATCCTTCTCTTCACATTCTCTTTTATGGGGTTTTTTCCCATGCAGTTTTTAACTCTTACTCAGTTTTCAGATAATTTTGTGTGCATGGGTACCTAATATGGATGGAAATTCCCCAAACTCATTTTTCGTTTTTTTTTTCACCTAGTTAGGCTTATGTGGGGGTGTTAGAGAAAAAAACACTCTGGCTATTTACCTATACCATGAATAGATGACTCTAGTGGGCCAAACCCCATCCAAATTGACCACTTGAGTCACCCCTGAGATGCATTCCTATTTTTGTGGGTGCATTTCTTGATTTGGGGGTGCATTCCCTGATTTGAGGAGATTTTCCCTAAGTTTAGGAGTGATTGAGTTAGTAACTAGTTGAGGACTAGATGCGCTCTACTAATCTAGGTCTTAATTGACCATCACTAACCCTCTTCATTCATTAGTACCCTTGTTGAGATATTTTAGGGATTTGCATGCACATACGATCAGTTACATGTACATCACTCGGTTATAACTAGTGATTAGGGAGTCCTGAGTTGGTTTAACTTAGTCTTCATGCCTAACTAAGGGTCTTTGTCTCTTGTTAATCCTTACTAGTATTTCTTGTACTGCACAAGCAATTCAAATTCCTTCCTAACCTAATTTGAATTTCCTTTCCTATTTATTGTGACTCTCTTCATCAGTTGATGTTGAATCTAATACAAAATTCTATTTTTATCATGTTATTGTCTTTTCTCTTTTGTGTGATGATTAATGTTTAGCACATTTATTGGATGAATTTTTCGATTCTTGATCTCTTGCACAATATTTCTATCTTGTTCAGTATCTAGATCTATATGCTCAAATTTTATAGTATATTATTAGATCTTACTCCTTAGTTGAGACTCATATGCAATCAATGCCTGCAGGTTGGTGGCTATGACATTATTTCTATCAGACATGTATGGGTTGTGTTGTTTTGGTCTTTGCATAATTTTTGAACTTTCATTTACAAAATGAAAATGGGTGATTACCCTTTACCTGAATCTTTCTAGGAACTTCCTGTCTCGAGGATGAGGTTGAATGAGGCTAGCTCATGGCCATATCTCGATATCCATAAGTGCTTTGTTCACCACCTAAAATATATAATCCAATCGTTAAATTATTATTTGTAATATCGACTCTAGTGTATTTCCCTACATCGATGTAATGGATTCATGTGTCAATCTTGAAATCATTGTTATAGCTCTCATAAGAAACCTTGGATTTAATGCCCATAATCAGTTTCTTATAGTTATTTTAGGTTGATTAATCTTGATAAAATGTATTATGATGAAAGTTTGGGGAAAAATGTTATACTTTCTTGCTCGACTGAGGCATTACTTGGTGTTTTGGTCATTTAGTTTGCAAAAACGCTAATCCCTTGAAACATTATTTTATTTGCGGGATTTTTCATTTCTATGATTATATTTGTTTATACAATAGCTTTGTTTATTTATTTATTAATAATTCCCATGATTATGATTTAGTGCCACTAGAACTTAATTGATTTTCTATTCCACGTTATTCTCTTAATTATATATTTCTATATATCACCTACACGGATAATCTATTGGGACATGGTATTTGCAATACCCATAATAGTTGAGTTGTTTGGCTAGTAAATGAGAGATGAATAAGGATGTTAAACAAATACTTACTATTTGGTATACAATTTCATATTTTATTGAAATATTTAAGTGTTAACGGGTATTGTTTACAACATGTAAAATAGTCTAGCAACTTGTTTTATTTACACACACTTAAAAATATAAAATTTATTTTGTTATCCTTTTTTCTTGTTTTTTTAATAGAGTAAATCAATGTTTGCTAGAATCAATTATGTTGATCTTTACTATGTTGGAACCAAAGGTTATGAAGGTTCATCATACCTATGGATCTTCTGAAGACAATCGGTCGAAATACAACAGTTTATTAGCAGAGCAGTCGGTTGGAGGCTTGACTGAGTGGTCGAATGGTCGATGAGGCCATGGTTAGCTCAACTACAGAAACTGGATAATCTATGGGACATTGCGGATTTCATGGAAATGGTTAGAACCAACAAATCCTATTTGTGGATCAGATTATCTTCCCTTCAAGGGAGTTTGTTATATTTGGAGACTATAAAAAAATGACCCTATGGGTTGTGTTGAAATCAATTCAATCGAAGAAATCGACATGTGATGGTGATTTCTTATGAGATAATGTATTGTGATGTTCTGATTATAATGCGTTATGCTTAACTATTGTAAACGATGTGTTTAGACACCACTCATGTTCTTGGAATACTTATCCGTTCTACTATTTTCTTTTCTATTCTCTTTTTCAAAGGGGAGGTTCCCCAACATGGTATTAGAGATATTGATTTTGGCCTACCCTATTGTATGCAAATTTTGTTGAGTGAGATATAGGGTTGATTGACTCTAGGTTGAAGATTTGTCGACTTATACCTTCCTTTGAACTTGGATAAGATCTATTTGATTAGAATTAGGATGATTTCCAAGAGAAAACTTGTTATTTTGAATGGGAATGACTATGCAATCTAGGCGCCATATATCAAAACTTTGTTGAAGAGAAAGGGAATATGCCAATATACTAAGGCCACTATTTCGGATTCGACTGATGACCAGGTTAAGTTTTTCATCAATGAAAATAGATATGAGGTTGTTGGGGTTATTACGACCTATATTTCAAGGGAGAATTGATTTCATACAAGTGGTATTGACTGCCATCATTCCGTTTGGAGTAAGCTGAAGTCACTATTTGAAAAGGTTAATGCAAGTCAATTGATGCAGATAGAGAAAGATTTGATCTCTATGGAACCCCATTCCTTTTAAAGGATGAGGAATATTTAGCTTGGATCAAGAAGCTACAACCAAAATAGGGAAAATGTGGTTAGAATTTTCAAAAGGAGGATGGAAAACTCATTGAATTGGCCTTGGAGAATATGAGGACAACTTATGATGTATACTTCTCCTCATTTCATGCCAATTGAATGTCACAAAAACAAGATAGTAAGGACTTCAATTTTGATACCTTCTATGATTTATTGATTAAATATCAACAAAAGTTGCTTGAAGAAGGGAAGCTTGGTACAAAACACTAGGATCACTTGCTAAAAAGGAAGTTCAAGCAAAATGATAAAGAACAAGAGTGTATCAACAAACCTACTAAAGGAAATAGCAATAAGTCAACATCGATAAAAAAAATTGAAAGAAGAAAACATGTCGCTATTGTGGAAAGTTGGGACATGTGGAGAAAACATGTTGGAAGAAGGCCAAGGAATTGGAATAAAAGGTCAATAATATTGAAGAAAGTGCGTAAAATTCATGGTTCTTCGATCATCTAAACTACATAAAACTTACCTTTTCTATTATTGCTTCCTAGACATTACATGCCCATACAACTCAAACCTAATGGATAATCGGTTGTGGTTGTACTCATTATATGGCTAAGGATACTTCTATGTTCTCTTCCTAAGTGGATATACAGAACATAATATTTATGTAGATGATGATTATGCTCTCACGTTGTTGGAAGTGGTGATGTTTAATGCAAGCATGGTCGAATATCCAATGTCTATCATGTACCTAGATTGAGGGTAAACTTGTTGTCAGTTGATCAACTTACATAGATTAAGAAGACTACTGCGTTAAACTTTAGTCATATCACTTATCGTAAAGGATTTAAGGCTTGGGGGGTGATTGTTTCTTCAAAATATTTAGATCCCAAAGATGGACTATACAAGTTCTGTGACTCTCCTAGGATTTATTTCCGACCGACTGGGCTGATTGCATTCATTTCTCAAACAAACAACATAAGTCAAATTTGGCATGAATGAATTGGACATCTAAACTTTTGAAGCTTCAATATGATGGTAACAAATACTATGGTTGTTAGTCTCCCAAAGACTATTCCACCTGATGGAGTTTGTAGAGGATGTGTGCATGGAAAGCATCATCAAGAACCCTTTGATTCTGGGCAAGCATGGCGAGCACAAGACTGATTGGAACTTGTTCACAGTGATATTTTTTGAATGAAAGAACCCTCATTATTAAGTGGGAACTATATTTTAATCTTAATTGACGATTTATCTAGATTTACATGGGTATATTTCTTGAAGAATAAGGTTCATGTATTTGAAAGATTAAAGGAATTTAGGGCATTTGATGAAAAAAATATGGCCGACTTATCAAATGCTTGAGATTAGACAATGGTGGAGAATATGTGAGTTGATAGTTTGCAGAATATCTCTTACAAAATGGAATTTATTGGTAGATACTTGTCCCTCACCCTTGTTGACGCGATGTTCAGTCACTCATGTCAACTAGGAGGAATTGGCCCGATCCGAAGGTGTCTATATTTCCCTAATTCATTGATATAGCCATCTGTGACGAGTTTTATGGCTCCGTTAGCCGAGATTATTGCTCACTACAAAAAAATAACGTATACAAATGTACAAAGAAACCAATGTTCTATAATAATATGTAACTAAATCAAAGATAATCAGAGGTACAAATATTTAGGGATCCCGAACTCTCACTAGTTTAATCTGTAGATAAAAATGACAAGGTAAGATAAAATGACTAAAAGTCCTCGAGGGGAAATATTTATGGGAAAGTAAAATGATATCTCAGATATTTTAAAAATATTAGTAGCAACACAACTCATACCAATCTTAGTAAGAATTTTACGGATATCATAAATCAAAATCTGGGAATAATAATAAATAAGGCTACAACTTATTAACTAAAGAAGAATGAACTATTCCTCGGCAGAGGTCGATCAACAAGATCGGTTGAAATTGATTGATACCACTGAGAATTTGATACAATTTAGTTATCATAGAAAACATAAAAAATTCCAGAGTTTCGGTGAAAACTAATATTGGATTAATCATGGATCAAACCAAATAACTATTTCAGATTTACGCATCTAATTGGCATCAAACAATCCAATTATGATTTAAGCATTGCGTAGTACATGAGTAAATAATTTGCAATTCATTAACGAAAAACTTCTTAATTAAAAGAATACTTTATCTATCTCATCTACTAATGAATAAAGCTAATGATTTAAAAATCCAAAATCTGGAATAATTAAACCACATAAATAATCACAATGCTGAAATAATATGGAAAGGTGAAATCTGTTACGTAACTAATGATCGCTGACAAACTTCAGACAACCAATAAGTTGTACAATTTAGAATGCTAATCTACATAAAAGTAAGATAACATTTGATAAATTCACAGACCAAATAACAAAGGCAAACATGGGAATTGAAAATGAAAATATAGAGGAATTTCGTGTATATCCACCATAAAAGGTTCATAAAAGGTAGCTATTGAGTCTCATTAAAGTCTTTAAGCACCAATACAAATCCGAACCCCCCAATAAAAATCTATTTCATTCTCTTTATAGAGTCCAAGAGATAATCATGGTCCAAAAAACAAGGCATATCGTATGCTCAAGATTCGAGATATTATAACAACATACAATTCTATGACGATCAAGACTTTCTCAAAATCATTGATAACCCATCTGTAAGGTGCCAACATGACTGACTAAGACAAGATATTGCATCCAGCTCCCGAATATGGAGGGGACCACCTAACATCCATAGAAAAATAAATTGAGTAAGGGGTACCTGAAAAGAAAAATTAAAAATTAATGACAAATGATAAAATATGATGAGATAGTTGCAGAATTTCAATTATGCGGCTCTCTCTTATTAAGTAAAAAAAACCATAGAAACCTAAACCATGAAGGAAATGCTTTAAAATAAAAAGAACTAAAGTAGAAAAAAGTTATCTTACCATGAAAAACTTAAAGAAATATAAACTGCGTTAAATTCTTGGGTTAATTGATCAATCTAAGTTTGGTATTGTTTAAACACAAGATTTTGATTTTTTACCAATTTCTAAATCTTGTTTTTATAACCCTGTATTTGTTTCACAACATCATTCTTGGCAGCGTAGTGAGTTACGAGATACTAGCACCTCTTACAATCTGTCGGGGCATTCGCACGATGTACCTCAACTGTATCAAGAAACTTCGACAAGCGGTCGCATAAAGATTGAAACCGATTTAATGCAGACTGGATGTGAGGAGTGGATCATACACATTGTGAAGGTTATGAGAGACATTCATTGGATCTAAAGTCTACTCCTGTATATCTGAGAGGCTTTCATTAGTCCCTCCTTCCTGATAGAACTGATTGTGCATTTCAGCATCGATACTGGAGCCGTGCAAGGGTTTCATTAAGTGAGCCATGTGCTCTTCATTTGAAAGCTTCAAATATACAGGGCTAGTTATAGCATGGTCTATGGAATTGAACTTAAGGCCTGGTGAGGCAGAAAGACTACGAGATAGGCCAATTGTTTGGTCATAAGACTTATCATTGTCTTGACTCAGGAATTCTGTGAACTCATTCCGAAGGGTGAATTTATCCCACGATTAGCCCATGGCATTGAGATTGAATTCCACAAGCATTATGATTAGCCCAAAATGCATGAGTCCGCACATAGGAGCAAGGGCATATTGTGAAGATTAAATTGGATACATATAGTGAAGAATGATGGTTGTAGGTGAGCATAAAGGTTGGGAAAGTTAGGAAATATTTACCCACTATTTATTTACTACTCCTTGGATGCTTGAGAATCCATGAATTGATTTTACAAGAAATTATCTAAAAGCATGTACATTAGGTTCGACTCTTTCTACACATATTAAAGAGCACTATAAGGGATGGGTATTTTGAGGGACTATTGTACAGAGAAAGAGTAGGCCGCCCTTATGTTGTGTGGGGGTGGAATAAAGTTCCATGTCTGTGATGATTGAATGAGATGCATGTAGTGCTCCATGGTGAGTAGGTTGTCTAATCATGAGAGAAAATGTGTTGGGATGAGAGAGACTTAATACTATAATTATTTCTTTCATCCTAGTGGTTTCATAGAATAGCTTATGGGTGGTATTTGCAGTTGATACTTATGGTTGGGTGTAAAATTGCTCTTACACAACTAGTTGCTTGGATCTTATTCAATTATAATATAAGTGTTTACTATTGTCTATATTATGCAAATATTATGTTTTTTTTTTCTATTATGAAATTCACATTATTATGCATGTTGTGTGTGTGGATTGGTTGTTGTTTTTGTTGCATTTTACATATGCATCCACACATGCATTTCTTAATTTATGTTACTAATGGGAGGCTTAAATTAGTTTTGAATCTGAATAATGGCCTCAATGAGAGAACGTATGGAATTTGTGACTATCCACTCAATAGTCAAAATGATGGATGGGGATGTTACAATTTATTACATATATCTTGAAATAATTATGATGTTCTTGCAAAAAGTACTTTCTCATTCTTTTTAATAAATTCGTAGTTTCGACTAATAACTTGGGGCATTTCATACAAACTAACTATCAATTTTTATAGTGGGAAAATAAATGAGCACACATTTGTGCAAAGTTTATTTTATACTTTTTTTCTCATAAGATTTAATAATAAACATGAACATGATTGCATCAATGTTCCAACACCAATTCAAAATAAAAAAGGGTTGTTTGTTCATATAATGTCAAGCAAATAAGAAGCAATATAAAATGTAGAGAAATTTTAAGAATTTGGTTTATGAGCCCTTTCTATACCTATTTGTATACCTATTTGTATGAAATGGTATAAAATGACAACCCAATTGAAAACAAAATCCTTTTTTATTATTGTGTGAATGGCTCAGACCCAAGCATCCTTCAAATGTATGCAATTTGGATCCTCGTATATTTTGACATAAAATACATGGAATAAATATAAATATCCCTTAGGTTAGTAATCATGTATACTTGGGACATTATTCTTAACAAATAATTTCTCTCCATAAGCAAACTAAAATATTCATTAAATCATTATTCTTGTGAAATTGCTCCACCCAATGAGTAATCATATCTACCTCTTCTTCACAACATTTAATATTTTTCTAATAGTGATGGTTGAAATGGGGAATATATTCTCCCTATGATTAACACAATTCCTGTTTTTGTATGTTTGATAATCCATTATACGTACCTTGAATATGGAAGCATAGGGGCTCTAGCAGAAATATTGTGTAAATGGGATCTTTCGATGTTGGAGAATACATTATAATCAACACGTCTATTTGTTGGATCACTAGGGGGGATAACATTCAGGTAATCCTCCTCTTTTGATTTTTCTATACATTTCACCCCATGATCTAGGGAAATTTTGATGAGGATCTATGTGGGTTCCAATATTCTTAAAGATTGGTTTAATTATCTTTATATTAGATTTTTGCACTGAGAGGAGTGAGGTGCTTTACAGTACATACGAGGGAGATTTTGTCACCTATGTGATGTAACAATACATTACCAACAATAAAAAAAAAATACATGTTGCTCATAAAATAAAATAAAAATAATGAAAAGTAATTTAAAAAATTCAGGTCGGCCTATACAATAAAAAATTAAAACTTGATCCCAAATCTATCAAGCGAAAGAGGTATCAAATTTCTTGAGCTTAAAATTAAAAAAAAAAACACCTCAAGAAATTGGATCCCTCTCGATGTCTGATAGATCCAAATTTAAACAGATCTATGCTAATTTGATTCCAATTAAATGATAGGTACATAGGATTTTGGTGTATCCTCTATATCACTTTTAGTTGATTTTGTAGTTTTATAAACCTCAATAATATTCATTTTTATTTCAATAATTACTTTGGGGGTGATTCCATGAAGATGGGTAACTCTTTTTGGCCAAATATGGCGATGAAAAATTGAATTTTTACCCATATATTAAATTGAAGCCTTCGAAACTCATATTTTCGATATAAATTTTGACATGCGGTTAAAAAACGAAATGAAGAGAAATATGTTGGATTTCCAATGATATTTTTTTTAAAATATACCAATGCCATTTATCATGTCAAATTTGCATTTAATGAAATGTGTGTCCTTAAAAATTTGAAGAGCAATTAACAAGTGTCTTATGTGTGTGCAAAATAACTTTTTGTTAAAGTAGTAATTAAAAAAATGAAATATCTGAACATGATCTAGATAGGATGCACTAGTGCATACATATTTTTAATTTTCCTCGAAAATTTATATTTATTATTATTTTTCGAAACCGGCTAGTGAATATTTCAGTCGCATTTTGCACACATGTGTGTGTGTGCGCCAAATAATTTGATTGTTTACATAACTTGAAAAAATAAAAATACCATTTTGAAGAGGACGCACTGATGTAGATGTTGTATATTTTTTCAAATTTTTTGGATGTCTATTTTGAATGTTGTTGATTTATCTTGGATCTCATTCGAAGTTGTCGACAAGATTTTTTAGGGTAAGTTTTAGCAGAAATTAAAAAACAAATGACATACGAAGATAAAAATTTATAAATTATATGTATATGGATAGAAGATTCATTGACGAATCCAATGGTATTAGGTCTTCCCATTAATGTGCATTTAATGACATATTTTAAGCCTGTGAAAGACAAACAAAATTTATTTTCTGTAGCAAAAAGGGCTTTCGGTCCATTTTTTAGGCCCTCGATCGAGGGCTCAAGTAAACCTCGATCAAGGACTTGTAAAGCCCTCGATTGAGGTTTTGTAAACAACCCTCGATCGAGGATTTTTTTGTGTAAAAAATACATAAAAATAACTCGGGAAAGGAGTTGGACAATTAATGTTTCCAACCACCATTCCCACGCAAAAACAACAAGAAACCTCTATATAATCACTAAACAATTGCCAAACAAGACTTATTTAATTCATTGTTAAGTTAACATCAATTAGAGCTATTTGAATTTGATGTTGTTCAATTAGAGTTCATTAGACATGTAAGAAGTAATATTGTTGTTCAATTTCATATTCACATATTGTTGTTTGTTATAACAATTTGATGAATTCTTTGTGTTTTTTCATTGTAGTTTGATGGGGAGCAAAAGAAAGCGACAAAGGAAGCATGCTCGTCAACAAAACGAGCATGAGGAGCCTGAGAAAAATAGAGAAAGAATGAGACAACAAAGAGCAAGATTAACAGAAGAAGAAGATGCACCTTTGGTGCAACAAATTCCAATGGAGGACAAACAAGATAAATTTTTTAATTACATCCTACCTAATTTAAATTTCATATTTTATCTTTCTCTAATAATTTGTTATTTATACTAACTATTTTTTTTTTCAATTTAGCCTTACTATATGTTGTTTGTAATGAGATTTTAACAATTTGTTATTTAGACTACAAAATTAGTAACAATTAAAAAAAATAACTATTTCACATTCTAATTTATTTAATATTAGTTTGTAATGAGATTCTTATTTATTTCATAACTTTGTTATTTGTATTTCAAAATTTGTAACAATTTTCATGTTAAATGAATAATTTTCAAGTGACTAACAATTTTCAATGTTATTGGAACAATTTTGAAATTAAATGTACACTTTGACCCTATTTTCAAGTTAAAATGTACATATTTACCTATTTTCAATTTTCTAAGTTACTAACAATTTCAACTTAAATGTAATTCCATTGAACTTGTTTTATTATTTGTTAAAAAAATATTTGTATAGCCTCATGTGAGCTCCAAGTCTCAACATTTGTTCATTGAAATAACTATTAATATCTAATTTTAACTTACCCTCATTTTATTTGAAATGAACATTATGATAGTTATGTATTAGTTAGAAAATTCAATTTGAAAACAAAAGAAATGAATATTTTGAAATTTATGTAATAGATGTAAAATTCAATGACAACAAATAAAATGAACATTATAATAATTATGTAGTAGTTGTAAATTTCAATTATTTTATTTTTAATGTATTTTCAATTCATGTACCAATTTTTTCTATGCTATAAGTTAATTTTTTTTTCTTATAGTAAGTATATATGTTATTTATATTTCAAAATTTGTAACAATTTTCAAGTTAAATGGATAATTTTCAAGTTAAATTGATAGTTATGTATTAGTTGAAAAATTCCATTCACACGCAATTTTCAATTTGTCAATTTCCACATCAAATTTCAAGTTACTAGCAATTTTAAAGTTCAATGTACAACTATCAAGTTATTAATAATTATCAAGGTAAATATATACTTGATTTTCAAACTTTACTAGCAATTCTCAAGCTAAATGTACAATTTCAAGTTATATACATAATTAGTTATTTTGAAATTAAGTTACAAACAATTTTCTTGTTTTTAATATAATTTTAATACTTGTACCAAATTTTTCTCAAGTCACTAGCAATTTTCAATTTGTTAATTTACAAGTAACAAATTTCAAGTTACTAGCAATTTTAAAGTTAAATGTACAAGTTACTTGCAATTTCAAGTTATAAGCAATTTCAAACTTTACTTAGAACAATTCTCAAGTAATTACTAACAATTTCAAGTTACAAGCAATTTCAAATTTTACTAGCAATTTCAAATTTTACTAGCAATTTTCAATTTCAAGTTACTAGCAATTTCAAACTTTACTTATAACAATTCTCAAGCTAAATGTATTAGTTGGAAAATTCAATTCACACGCAATTTTCAATTTGACAATTTCCACATCAAATTTCAAGTTAATAGTAATTTTAAAGTTCAATGCACAACTATCAAGTTAATAATAATTATCAAGTTAAATATATACTTGATTTTCAAACTTTACTAACAATTTTCAAGCTAAGTGTACAATTTCAAGTTACATACATATTTAGTTATTTTGAAATTAAGTTACAAACAATTTTCTTGATTTTAATGTATTTTCAATACTTGTACCTAATTTTCTCAAGTCACTAGCAATTTCAATTTGTTAATTTACATGTAACAAATTTTAAACTTTACTAGCAATTTTAAAGTTAAATGTACAAGTTACTAGCAATTTCAAGTTACAAGCAATTTCAAACTTTACTAGCACTTTTAAAACTTTACTAGCAATTTTCAATTTGTTAATTTCCATGTACCAAATTAACAATTTTCAATTTGTTAATTTCACATGAATTTTGATTATGTAGTGATAGATTATGGTCAACCATCACATCATGGTGATCAAGAATCACATGACCCTGTTCCCCCTCGTGATCTTGATCAGCCATCACATGACACCTCTCCCTCTCATATTTCAAGCATAATTGGGAGTTGCAGTGGGGTTAGAAGGGGTGGAAATTTTCTACAGGATTGTGCAGTTGTTTATGCATGAGAAGAGCTTGGGAACCCGATCCCTAGTCAGACAGTTAGAGAGCATGTCAGTAACATAATTAAGTCATATTTTGAACAACATTCAGCGATGGCACAAGCTCAAATCCTACATGGGTTGATAAAACACAAAAAAATGAAACGTGCCACAAAGTTGTTGGGTTTTCAAGATGCTAAAACAAAAAATACATGCGAGAATGCAATAGAAAATGTAAGAACTGCATTATCTTCATTTGGAAAATCAAGAAATAATGATATACAAGCTACTCATAGGGAAATTACATCAGTTGTTGTGGCACAAATCACCTCAAGAAATCGAATGGTATCAACAATGGCATCATTGCTCAAAGTTTCAAAAATAACATTGTTCAAATATACTAAATTCAGGGTCCGGATAGATGAAAATGATGAAGCTGCTTGTTGGGCTCTTATTTGTAGGGAACCCTATCAAGGAAGGATGAAAGTGGGCATTAGAGAGAAGGTGATAGAGTTTTGGGATAACCATTCTTGTGATATTCCCGATCGAAAGCATGTCTCGCGACAATGTTTATCCAGATGCATTTATCAGGAGCATTGTAAGCATGTGATGGAGATGACAGGAGTTGCACTATACGAGGAATTCCAAGAAACCAATCTTGGTGTTCAAATATCATTTAGCATGTTCAAAAAATTGAAACCGTGGTATATTAGGCCAAATATGATTCGTGACACTTGTTGGTGTCGATATCACGTTGAATTTCAACTATATTATGACACATTTCTGGATTTTTGCAAAAGGCACTAGAACGGTGAACTAGCTCCTCACATAGTGTGAGATTTTATTTGTATGATACTATGCAAAAGGAATCCTGAACAAGTGTTTTTCAACAAGAGGTGTGTAGGTGGGAGAAGATTCCTTGAATTTCGTGATTTGACATTGTTCCATAGGAAATTTCCTATCGAGCCAACACACCTGGATTATCAGATATCACAGTTTTGTGGAAGAGGTACGAGTATGTCTCCATGAATCCATCATCTTCTTCATCTGTGCCATCTAAGAGGATCGACTTTCTCGAGGATGAGATTCATGTTTCATATTTCATGGAGAAGTTTCAAAGTCAAATTTATAAATACATAAAGCACTCTCATAGGTCTAGGTGGCAAGCTTCAAAATTCAAACATTCTCGTGAGGTATTTGAGCCGGGCACAATCTTATCAGTGGTAGACTTTGCTGAGAACTACACATTTTCTCCTCAAAGAGAGATACAGAGTGAGTACTATCACTCCGACCAGGTGTCTATCTTCGTACACGTATTGTGTAGACATGCTCAGGAAAGCATTGATGGTAGGGATAACACTCCTCTTTCATGTGAAGTGATCAAGGAGTATCATTTTCATGTCAGTGATGATCGTGAGCATGACACATTGTTTGTTCAACACTACTTTGGGATGATTTATGATTCATTGAGGAAAAGAGGCATATCATTTACTGAACACTAGATTTGGTTAGATGGTGTGCAGGGAAATTCAAATCGGCACGCTCTTTTTATTGGTTGAGTCACCTTCACAAAGAGATAGGAGTCCGACACACTTGGAGGTTTTTTGAAACATGGCATGGAAAAGGTGAACATGATGGCGTGGGTGCATGTGTGAAATGAGCACTTCGGAGGTACCAGATGAGTCATGATGCAACTCGAATAAAATGCTTTGCGGAAGTAGTTGATTGGTGCACACATCATTTGGGACATCAAGGTCGCGGACAAGCAAGGCCGGTGTGCAGGTAATAAACTCCGAACTCAGTTAATAAGCTTAGTAACATTCGATATCATCATTTCCAAAACAACAACTACTCAGTAGGAATTTATATATGACAAATTGAATTCCATGCAGGTTCTTTTGGGATGTTGCCCTTGGTGATGTGAATAGATCCATGCCTTGTTATTGTGATACCATACCTGGTACGAGAGAATTACATTCAGTTCAAAGTAAAGACATGGGTGACATATTTTCCATTGAAACGAGGAAGTATGTTTTTTTTTGTGATTTTTGCATTGATGAAAATGGATGCGGGCTTTATCAATGTGAAAATGATGTATATGTGAAACCATGGAAATATGTCCTTCTTAATCCAAAGGGGCCACATCCAATTCCAATATGGAAAGGGATACACGCTGACGAGGAAATGGTCTCACTAGATCATGATCGAGTTTTTGATGTGGTTAGCGAAGGTACAAGACTTCATTAAGTTAATTAGTTCACTATATATTACACATATACAAATCTTGTAGAAATGCACGTAGGAAATTTGAATAATGTTTGTAATTTATCTTGCAGGTGATGTATTTGTTGTCATTGCACCCCTCCAAAATCAAGAAAATGTGGCATATTATTTAATGTGGTGCACACAAATTAAAAGCAGGTTGGTGCGACCCTATCAAGATGGAGAGTTCACATACCAAATTGGAGACTTGTTTCTAATGGGACATGTTTTTTAGAGAGTGAAAAAATAGGGTGCTTATATTATATACAGATATTTTATGCCTGAATATATATCATGCTAATACAATTATTTGGTGGTGGCAGCTCAGATACATCTAACAGAAATCAAGGTGAAGAGAGGTGATCCAAAGAGATGGAAGATGACAGAAGATGACCATGATCATATTATGGAGACGTGCATTCCTATAACCCATTGGCCAGATGAATGAATTCCATGTATGCCACTTGCATCATTGACATAATTGTCATGTTGTCTTGTTGAAGATTTTATTGGAGATTTTTGTGGAGGTTGTTTTTTCCTCATTTATATAGGGTTTTTTTGTGCAAGGTGACCAATAGTTTTATAAATGTATTGTTTTAGATACTTTAATGCCAAGATTAAAGATACAAGATGGGAGGATTTTGTGAAAATTGGGTCATGGTGGTCCAATGTGACAAGCACATTGATACTTTGAATTCACTTGAATGTATGGTCAGTGCTCCATGAACTTCGTCGATAATAGTTTTATAAATATTTTTTTAGATGCTTTAAAATCAATATTAAAGATCTACTAGATAGTTGAATATTATCAATATCTAGGATAAACATGTGTTAAAGAGTCATAATATCTAAAAACCAAGAATTATTATTTAATACAGTTCCACCTAACCTTATCAAACGAGTAAATTTTATTTGATTGTAGTTCTAGGAAACAAATTTTTATTTAAATTTTATGTGGATGGATAGAAACTAAATCCTCCAAGAAAGATCCCTAAGTTGCATGTATCCATTCATAGAATGTTTCATACACACTACAAACTTCTATATTTGATAGACATAAGGAGATGCGACACATATACAACCTTAATATAATTGTAATTTAAATTTTAAGTTGTGATTTAAAATACATCTATACAATGTAAAATTGTAATTTAAATTTTACTTTTAATGTAATGTAATTGAAATTGAAATTTTAAATTGTAACTACACATTGAATTTTCAATTGCAATTACACATTAAATTTGAAATTTGAAATTATACTTGAATTGAAATGTGTAAACTATAATTGAATTGTGATGCGCAGACAACATAATGTAATTGTAATTTAAATTTTAAACTGTAAAGTACAATTGAATTCTAAATTTGTAATTTGGAATTGTAATGTAGTTGAAATTGAACTTTTAAGAAGTAACTACACATTGAATTTTCAATTGAAATTACACATTAAATTTGAAATTTGAAATTATAATTGAATTGTAATGTGTAGACAACATAATGTAATTGTAATTTCAATTTCAAACTATAAGTACAATTGAATTCTAAATTTTGAATTTGTAATTGTAACGCAGTCGAAATTGAACTTTTAAATTTTCAATTGAAATTACACATTAATGTAAAATTGTAATTTAAATTTTAAATTGTAATGTAATTTTAAATTTTGAATTTTGAATTTGCAATTATAATGTAATTGAGATTGAAATTTTATATATTGTAGTCACTGCACATTAAATTTGCAATTGAAACGACAAAACACAAATGCAACTGTAATAATTATATCTAGGTGTAATATAAAAGATGATCAACTTCAAATCAAGATACAAAATATACATTAATACATTAATATGATAAAATATACAAAGTCCATATATGATAAAAGTCAATATATACATGATAGAAGTCCATATCCAAAACATGGAAATGTATACATAGATCATCCAAAACATGGAAATATCCAAAATATGAAAATATCCAAAACATGGAAATGTATACATAGATCATCTAAAACATGGAAATATCAAAAATAAGAAAATATCCAAAAAATGGAAATGTATACATCATCAACTCATTGGCTGCTACCCCCACGATGCCCTTGATCGACCATGTGACCTCCTTCACCTATAGTAGAACTATGCTGGCCTTGAGGCGGTAAAATCTGAAAGAAGGCCTCGATCTCAACATAATGTAAAAGTTAAAATTGTGAACTTTGTAAGTTAGTTAGATTTTGACCAATGCATAATATTCAACAAGAAGTGAAAATTTTAATGGATGGATCTACAAAAATCACCTGAGTCAAATCAAGGGTGATATCCGGCATCTGGGTCAGAATATGGGTATATGGGCCCTCATCAGGACCACGCGGTCGAGCTACATCCCAATCATCAGAGAAAGTGATTGCAGCATCGACACCCACCTGTAGTGATGCCTGTGTAAGATTTCATTAGATGTAATAAGTTAGATTTATTAAAAATTAAAAGTAAAACATAAAATTTATAATTCAAGAATTACAACATAAAGTATAAAATGAAATTACTAAATGTGAAATGAATTGGAACATAAGTTAAAACTCACATAGGTGTCTAGGCCTGGCTGGTCAGGACCTTCGCGGTCCTCATGTGTATCATCTTGAGCAACGACCTTGCCTTTTCCCTGCACAATTTGAAATTCAAAGTTAGGATCTAAAACATAAAATCTTAAATTAAGAATTAAAACATAAATTATTTAAACTGATATTAATAAGCAAAAATTAAGTTGGAACATAAATTATAACTTACCTTGACTACTGTGTCCGGTCGGTTGGGACAAGCGGATGGACCAACCGATAGCTCACTACGAAAGATCTCATCCATGTATGTGGTCCCCTGCATGGAGCAATAAAATACACCGCTTAAGTATTACATAGCATTCAATAAATACGACATATAATATGATGTAACATGAAAGCATATATACATAATTGTAAAAAAATATACTTGTGTTGGAGTATTGTATCTACGATACATGTGAAAGTATGCATCTCGTGCTAACCGAGCATACCCCCATATGGCATGATCATCCATAAAATCAAGGAGGTCATCGTCGACCCACTCTTTGGCTGTGCAGGTGGAGGGGGTGGTCTAGACGTCTCTCCCTACACAACAAAAATAAAAATTCCCATGGCAGTGGACATCGAGTCTGCGATCCCATCCGTAGCCTCTGTAGCAAGGTGGTATGACTATGTCACGTCATCAGACCTCATAACCATCCTATCTGGAATGGGTACCAACCTCGGTGGGGGTGGCACGAAAGTAGGGTCTCTGCGAGCTCCAAGATGTTGGTAGGAGCGTCCCCTACCAACACCAAAGAACTCAGATCTTGTGCTGGTGTAGTCCAGGTGCATGTCTAGAACAAACTCTGCATATACATGTTTTTCAAAGTACAACGACACCTGGTCATGGTGGGGGAACATGCCCCAAGCTTCGACGAATTTATCATACACATATGGTGTAGCGGCCTCGAGCTTAAACTCCTTGAGTCTAAGCGGTTGATCGGCAAGGCAGTAAGGAGGGATGTTGAACAAAGTACCCTTCATGTCACGTCCTCTTGTGGCATCTTTTATATCTTCCCATTTGTGAGGGCCCATGGCATCCTGTCTCCTCCTCTAGCATGTAAAATGCCAGATCTCACTAAGTGGTCCCACTTTCTTGTAGAGGGACAACATGTCATCAACTACTGATAAACATCATGAATAGTGAGCATCTAGTGGGAGAATCGTCCCTGTGTGTTCACACGCACGAGTGCACCCACTCTCGTTGGTGGTAATATCAGCGAGAGTGATGTGTGCAACCTCATCGTCGTATGATCCACCCGATGCACCTACGATCCAAACAAAAATACCAATGTAAGTGAAAATATATATTATAACTTGCAAGTGAAATTCAATGCATTTTATATTAAAAATTTACTGAAAATGTATCTAACAAAAAATATGCACCTGATGTAAGTGTGTCCTAGCGTTGATCATCCTCCTCGGGATCGATATGCACATCGTCAGGATGAACCGATGCACTATCTCTCCTATTGTTTGCCACTAGCATCAGCTGAACCCGGTGTGGCCTTGCTCCTCGGTGAACGAGAGCGCTACCGATGGCCACCGTGTTGGGCGACGTCAGATCCTCTCGTGCTCCACCGAGCATGAAGCAATGAAGTTCTCTCTTGAGAACTCTCTGCATCACATTTCAATTTCCATTTCAAATTTCACTTTTCAAATTCAAATTCAAATTTCAAATTCAATACAAATTCAAATTCAATTTCAATTTCAATTTCAAATTTCAAATTTCAATTTCAATTTCACATTTCAATTTCAAATTAAAAATTCCAATTTCAATTTCAATTTCAAATTTATGTTTCAATTTCAAATTTCAATTTCATCTTCAATTTAATTTTCAAATTTCAAATTTTAATTTCATCTTCAATTTAATTTCAATTCCAATGTCAATTTCATCTTCAGTTTTCAATTTGACATTTCAAGTTTCAATTTCTAATTTCAAGTTTCAAGTTTCAAATTTCAAGTTTCAATTTCTAATTTGAAGTTTCAAGTTTCAAATTTCAAGTTTCAATTTCTAATTTAAGGTTTCAAATTTCAAGTTTCAAATTGCGCGATTCCACGAAGGTGGTTCACCATTTTTGGCGTGTGGGATCCAAAAAATTTGTTTTCCGCACCCTCGATTGAGGTATTTTCAAGCCCTCGATCGAGGTTTTAAACGCTCAATCGAGGGTTTGAAAATACCTCGATCGAGGGCTTGAAGATACCTCGATCAAGGGTTTTTAAATAGCTAAATCGAGGGCTAGTTTAGACCCTCGATCGAGCATTTGCTCGATCGAGGGCTTGGTTAAACCCTTGATCGAGCTATTTCTCGATCGAGGGTTTGAGACAAACAAAAAAAAACAGGGCTCAGCCTATTGGCCGGCCCTGTTCGAAAATGATAGTGAACAGTGAGCGATAACGACAGGACAAAATCCCTCGAACGAGCATCCGCAGCCAACACAACACGCCACACCACGCCCCATGCCCCAACTCCACCTTGCCATGGCGTCGAATCCACAGGGTAAGTGGAATTCAACCCCTGTAAT
Source organism: Larix kaempferi (assembly GCA_027924585.1). Taxonomy (NCBI): domain Eukaryota; kingdom Viridiplantae; phylum Streptophyta; class Pinopsida; order Pinales; family Pinaceae; genus Larix; species Larix kaempferi. The sequence continues at coordinate 20,963,365 of BSBM01000159.1, forward strand.
TTGTTTTTTTTTTAAACGTAAATTTTATTTGTTATTTGATATTTGTTTTAAAAAAAAGCCCTAAATTTTATTTGTTTTGTTTTGTTATTTGTTTAAAAAAAAGCCCTAAATTTTATTTTTTTTGTATATAAAATTGTGTTTAAAACGCAAATTTTATTTAGTTTTTATCAATTTGTGAATGTAACCATTGAAAACAAAAAACCAACATCGAAACCAAAAACCATTGAAACTAAAACCACCATTGAAACAAAAAACCATTGAAACTAAAAACAACCATTGAAACCAAATACTATTTGAAAAAAAAAACAAAACAAAAACCATTCCAAAACATTTTTTGTTTTAAATTTATGCTGTATTTAATTTTTTAAATTATTAATATTTTTGTTTATGTCAACCGGTAGCATTTCACCACATAAATGCTACCGGTTTTATTTTAAAATGTGTTTTGACAAGCAGTAATGCTGCCCGTTTTTTTTTCAATCCTCTGAGAACACCAAGAGGATTGAAAAAAAAATCATATTAGGTTTCCGTTTAACAAAAACCATTAAGATTAAAAAAAACTCAACAACACCACAATGACATGTAGAAAACTCATTTGGTCTCCACCTATAACCTTAGATTCAATGTTACTTTGGAAAACGACCTACAATTTCTCTAATGGAAAATCCATAATTAAGTAAGTAGCATCATTATTATTAATTTATTTAATGAGATGAAGTGTCATTTTTATTTTTTATCACATAATTATCAATGTATATTTTTTATAGTTATACATAATATCATATAAATGTTTATATATATATATATATATATATTATTTTTTTAATAATATATATTATATAACATTTTAAAAAATAAATATTTAAATATTACAATTAAATTTAAATATGTTTATTAAATTCAATATTTATTAATATAATTATATGTTAATATAAACTAATAATTTTATATTTTTTTTACCGGTTTTACTTTTTAAAGTCAACCCAACTATTCATTGTTGGAAAATAAAACACCAAGTCACAAAGTTTATGGAGCTCCTTACATATGTCCTACGGATCTACTATGTCCCTTAATTTTTTTAATTTTTTAATAAATATATTATATAACATTTTAAAAATAAATATTTAAATATTACAATTAAATTTAAATATGTTTATTAAATTCATATTTATTAATATAATTATATGTTAATATAAACTAATAATTTTATGTTAATATAAATTATAAGTATATTGAAGTTAAAAAAAATCATTGTCTTAAAATCAAAGCTTAGGTCTAATACCTCAATAATCATCACATTAAAAGCTATCCAAACACATTTAGGTGCATACAACATGTCCGTATCAAGATGACAAAAGCAAGCGCAACAACATCTTATATTATTAAGATTTGGACATACTCCCTTTGCCATGGTCTAAATTTCATAATACAATATGTAACCTAGTTGGTGAAGGAGAGGATAGGCTAAATTGATTTTGTTTCCCTGCACCTCCTATAATGAGAATTACTAATGAGAATTAGAGTGAAATGCATAGAACAACTCCGACTAGGGAAACTAGAGAAGTTGCAAGGTTGGGTAAAGTCGAACACCATGCAAATTCACCAATTTATCCACCGATGGGAGTGAAATCGTACTATTAGTTTAAACCTTCTAGAATTCCACTTCCCACTTCATGATGGCCACACTAACCACTGTAATAAACTCCATATATACAAACCAAGAGATGATGATGAAAATGTAGTGGAGAGGAAAGAAAATGGGCAAGAGAAGGTAACCAAAATACCATAGAGAGAAAAGATGCATGGGATTATTCTCAATACCTAGTACATTACATAAAAACTTAATATTAGTCGACAATGTTGATCATCTATTTTTATGGTCTTTGTGGGGACCAAATTCAAATCCTGAGTGATTTTGATGGAAGACTAACCCCATGTCATGGCCTCTTAGCTAAAGGAAATTGTTTGTGATTAGTGGTTTTTCCATCGAGGGTAGTAAATAAACATTGTTCAAAAGAAAAATATACTTTGTTTACTAGTGGTAAATAAACATTAAAAGAAAAATCTACTTTGTTTACTAGTGGTAAATAAAGATTGAAAATACCCACGCCACCTCTTGACCCTGAACTAGTAGATCTGTCCCTACAAGATATTGAGAATATATCATTCTAAAAATAGTTTAGTTTCCCCCCCACATCCCAACCTATAGTCCTAGTCGTGGTGTGACATTGAGGACTTTATCTAAGAAATCTAACTATTCTCAATGAATATATGTATCCAACACGCTCACATGATTTGAATGTGACCACCACATTTTATCCCTAAAGATGTTGCACCGGCTGCCGCTTGAAACCAAACACCATCCTAATTCTCAAAGGAGTGTGTTGTCACAAATTTGTTTCAAGGACACAATTAATCATGTGACCCTTATCTAAACAGGAAGAATCTATCACTGCTAAATAACAACTTTTTCTATGTTTCCTTAACAACATTGTACTTTACCTCCATTCACACAACACCTTAAATCCTAGACACAAAGTAATTCTCTACCATGCAGATTAGCCACACAAGACAAACCATCTTTTAATTAGCCGATGGTTTGCTTATTGATTCCTCCTTAAGAGAGATGGCCTCTTGGAACCTTGTGGGAGCTTTGATGTGGGTTTTCTTGCTGCCACTACTGTCATTTTAGCCACAAGCCACTAAAGCCCACAAAATTGGGGCATAAACAATACTATGTATTTATCAACAATTGCCGCAACAGACCTTTAACACTGGTAACTTGAATGCAAATGAAACAACACATGTCTATACATTTGCTAAACAGATCTACATGCTTGTCAATTCCACGTGAAAGGACCTAATCACACTCTTTTTAACAAGCCACACATATCCCATGCTCCATTTGAACATTCTTATTGGATTTACACAATCTCTTCAAATATGTGGTTACTTTAGGATGTGGTAGGTAGAGTCAACTTGTATCCCTAGGTGCAGATACATCAAACAACCCACACTATCTCTTGGTTTGGTTTGGATTCTCATGCAGTATGTGTCTCAAGCCAACACACAAACAACCCTTCCATTCGATGATTCATTCTCATGTATGTAAATAGATCTAGAGCGTCGTGGCTCTCTATAATCATTCCTATGCTATAAAATTCCTATCCTATCATTTGACTCGTCATTCAAAATATTGGAAATATCATAAATTATAATAATTCATTCACTCATGTCATGCACTCACTGGTTAGCTTTGCTTTGCTTAGCTTTAATTAGCCATTAACAAACTTCTTTTGTTGTTCTGGTTCAATTTAGAAGGTAGATTATCGAGACTCAAACATGTAGTGAGCCCTAGTTGACTTAGGCTTGATTCCATTTCCCCTCCATCCCATACCTATATGTTGTCGCAACAAGTGTTGAAAAACTAAATTTGATGCCTAGGCCCCTATGATGCTAGCATTGCTAATAAAAATGATATCGAAATTGAAACTAGAATTGAAATGTAAATTTGAAATTGAAAATGAAAATGATATTTATATTGGAAATTGATATTGAAATTGAATTTGAATTTTGAAATGAAATTCGAATTGAAAATCGAAAATTGAAATTGAAATGAGAAATGAAAATTGAGAATTGGAAATGTAATTAGAATTCAAATCGAAATTGAAAATTGGAATTTGAAATTGAAACTTGGAATTTGAAATTGAAATTTGAATTTGAATTGTGAAATTTGAAATAGAGTTTGAAATTTGAATTGAATTTGAAATTTGAATTTGGATTTGAAATGTGAAATTTGAAATAGAATTTGAAATTTGAATTTGAACTTTAAATGTGAAATTTGAAAGAGAATTAGAATTAGAAATTGAAATGTGATGCAGAGAGTTCTGAAAAGAGAACTTCATTGCTTCATGCTCCACGACGCACGAGAGGATCTAATGTCGCCTAAGACAGTGTCCATCGGCAGTGCTCCCATTTGCCGAGGAGTGCGGCCACGCCAGGGTCGGCTGCCGCAGGTGGAAGCAACAGGAGAGCTAGTGTGTCAGTTCATCTTGACGACATACATGTTGATCCCCAAGTGGGGGGATGGGCGGCAAGAATCGAGTGCATCAGGTGCATATTTTTTGTTAGATACATTTTCAGTAAATTTTTAGTATATAATGCATTGAATTTCAGTTGCAAGTTATAATATATATTTTTAGTAACATTTTTGTTTTGGTTTGGATCGCAGGTGCCCCATCGGGGGGATCGTACGACGATGAGGGTCGCACAGATCACTCTCGCTGATATCACTTCCCAGCGAGAGTGGGTGAACTCATGTGTGTGCACATTGAGGGAGGATTCTCCCACATGACGATCTCTATCCATGATGTTATCAGCAGTGGATGAGATGTTGGCCCTCTACAAGAGGGTGGGACCTCTTAGTGACATTTGGCGTCATTCATGCCAGAGGAGGAGACGGGATGTCATTGGGATCCACAAATGGTAGGATGTAAAAGTCGTCATAAGAGGGCATGACATCAAGGGTACTTTGTTCGACATCCCTCCTGACCGCCCTTCCGGTAAACCGCTTAGACTCAAGGAGTTTAAGTTGGAGGTCGCTACACCATATCTATATGATAGATTTGTTAGAGCATGGGGCATGCTCCACCACCATGACTAGGTCCCATTGTACTTTGCAAAACATATTTATGTAGAGTTTGTTTTGGATATGCACCTAGATTACACCAGCACAGGGTCGGAGTTCTATGGGGTTGATAGGGGACGCTCCTACCAACGTCCTGGAGCTCGGAGAGGCCCTGCCTTTGTGCCACCCCCTCCAAGGTTGGTACCATTTCTAGACAGGACGATTATCAGGTCGGGGGATGTGGCATAATCATCCCAGCTTGCTGCAGAGGCTAGACAGGACCTTGCAGAGTCATTGTTCACTGCCATTGTCAGTGCTATTGTTGTTGCGCATGGAGAGGCATCTAGACCACCCCCTGCACCTGCAGAGCCAAAGATAGAGTATGTCCCCAGTGACATGCTCAGGAGTTTGGATGGCGAGGCCCTACTGGGGTATGTTGAGTCAGCCCGAGATGCATACTTTGAGTTGTATCATAGATGCGTCGCTACACGACATGTATACTTTTGTACAATTATGTATATATGTTCTTCATGTTACATCATATTATATGTCATAAATTGAACGGTTAATAATAATTAAGGGAGTTGTATTCTATTGCTCCATGCAGGGAATCACATTCATGGATCAACTCTTTACTAGTGAGCCATCGGTTGGTCCATCCACTTGTCCCAACCCGCGGGCAGAAGTAGTCGAGTTAAGTTATAATTTATGTTCTAATTTAATTTGAGTTTATTATTTCCCAGTTTAAATCATTTATGTTTTATTTCTTAATTTTTGAGATTTTATGTTTTAGATCTGAACTTCAAATGAATTCCAAATTGTACAGGGCAAAGGAAAGGGCATTGCTCCCGATGATAGACATGTGGACCGTGAAGGTCCTGACCAGTCAGGTTCATACACAGAGGTGAGTTTTAATTTATGTTCCAAATCATGTTATTTAATCACATTAGTAATTTATTTATGTACTTTATGTTTCAATTTTTGAATTATAACTTAAATTATGTTTTAGTTTTAATTTTTAATAAATCTAACTTATTACATCTAATGGCATATTACGCAGTCATCGCTATGGTCGTGTTTCGATGCTGCAATGGATTTCACATATGATTGGGATGCAGCTCGAGCACGTGGTACTGATGAAGGGCCATCTACCCAGATTCCTACCCAGATGTTGGATATCACCATTGACTTGACAAAGATCGAGGCATTCATTCATAGTTTACCGCCTCAGAGCCAACATCGGCCTACTACACACGAAGGCATCCACAGGGTCGATCAAGTGCCTCGTGGGGGTAGTGGCCAATGAGTTGATGATCTATACATTTCCATGTTTTGGATATTTTCATATTTTATATATTTTCATGTTTTGGATGATCTATGTATACATTTTCATGTTTTGGATATGGATTTCTATCATTTATACTATTAAGATTCAATATGCTAAGGCAGAAAATATCATCATTGCATTTCATTTCAAAACAATAGCATATACAGGATCGCTGAAGAAACAACAAGCACAGCATAAACACAAGAGGCACAGATTTATCCTGGGAAACCCTCATGGGGTAGAAAACCTAACAAAGCTTCGTCAATATAGATGATCAGAAAATACAAAGATGTAAACCAAAGACATGAGCTCCTCCTCCTCCATAGCAGACCTCTCTCACACAAGTGTGGCACTCACAAGTGAATGAATGAGTGAGATAAGTGAGGAACATCCTCCTCTACTTATACTTGTTCCCCAACCGACTTTTACACAAGCTAGGTCGGCCCCAACTTAATTACTGGGTTAAACACCCCACTACAACTGATTGGGCTGACCCCTCTAGGGTGGTCTAATAACCCTTTGACCGACATAACACATATAGGGCCGACCCCCACTAGGGAAGTGTAATAACCTAAGTTACCACAATTCGATGGAGGAATAACCATCTCTGGATATACAATAAGATCTTCACAGAGGAATGAAACATCTCCGAAATAATAAAGTACAAATATAATATTCTTAGAAGTTACAATATCTCAACACTCCTCCTTAACGAGAAGGATATTATAACAACATTTGCAAGAGCAAGGAGTCATCAACATCATACATGATACATCTATAAATCATTGGAAGCTTTCTCAACATCATCAGTAACTCAACCAGTTACTGGAATATCTTCAAGATCTTCAATACTGGAACATCAACATCTTCAGTACCGAATCTTCTGCAGCACTTGAACAGCTGCAGCAATATCATCATCTAGATCCTCATGATCAACAGCATCGTCGTCACACGATCATCAGCATCGTCATCATACGATCATCAACATCGTCATCATACGATCATCAACATCGTCATCACATCATCTCGATCTACAACATCTGGATCATCATCTCGATCTACAAAATTTGGATCATCATCTGGATCTACAACATCTGGATCATCATCTCGATCTACAACATCTGGATCATTATATTGACCTACAACATTTGGATCATCATCTCGATCTACAGCATCTGGATCATCATCTCGATCTACAGCATCTGGATCATCATCTCGATCTATAGAATCTAGATCATCATCTCGATATATAACATCTGGATCATCATCTCAATCTACAGGATCTGGATCATCATCGTAGCATACTCTGCAATACACACGATTCAATTACAGGATGATCAATCCCGCTCTCTTTAGGACATAGGTCCATGGATGATACAATCCAGATCAAGTTCCAGGATGATCAATCCTTATCTCTTTAAGACAAGTCTCATGTCTAGGGACGATGCAATCCTGATCAACTTCCAGGAGGATCATTCCTTATCACTTTAATACAAGTCTCATGTCTAGGGACGATGCAATCCCAATCAACTTCCAGGAGGAAAATTCCTTATCACTTTAAGACAAGTCTCATGTCTAGGGATGATGCAATCCTGATCAACTTCCAGGAGGATCATTCCTTATCACTTTAAGACAAGTCTCATGTCTAGGGACGATGCAATCCCGATCAAATTCTAGGAGGATCATTCCTTATCACTTTAAGACAAGTCTCATGTCTAGGGACGATGCAATCCCGATCAACTTCCAGGAGGATCATTCCTTATCACTTTAAGACAAGTCTCATGTCTAGGGACGATGCAATCCCGTCACGTACCTTTTGAACTGAGGTCCAGGGACAATGCAGTCCTATTTTCAATTCTCAGAGACATCTGTCTACAGATCAATTCTGGGACCGAAGTCCAGGGAAGATACAATCCCCACCTGTCCACTCAGGACTTCATTCTCGGAGACATCTGTCTACGGATCAATTCCGGGACCGAAGTCTGGGGAAGATACAATCCCCACTTGTCCACTCAGGACTTCATTCTCGGAGACATCTGTCTACGGATCAATTCTGGGACCGAAGTCCGGGGAAGATACAATCCCCACCTATCCACTCAGGACTTCATTCTTGGAGACATCTGTCTACGGATCAATTCCGGGACCGAAGTCCAGGGAAGATACAATCCCCACTTGTCCACTCAGGACTTCATTCTCAGAGACATTTGTCTACGAATCAATTCTGGGACCGAAGTCCAGGGAAGATACAATCCCCACTTGTCCACACAGGACTTCATTCTCAGAGACATCTATCTATGGATCAATTCTGGGACCGAAGTCCGGGGAAGATACAATCCCCACTTGTCCACTCAGGACTTCATTCTCGAATACATATGTCTACAGATCAATTCAAGGGACTGAAGTCCGGGGACGATACAATCCCCACCTGTCCACTAAGGACTTCATTCTCGAAGAAAACTGTCTACAGATCCTTTTAGAACATGTTGGATGATGCAATCCCTCTTCTTTCTCGGAGACATCTGTCTACGGATCCTTTTAGAACATGTGTTCAAGGATGATGCAATCCCCTTGTCAACTTAGACCCTGTCTAAGGACCATCCACCAACCTCTCTGTCGGCATCACCAACATAGTTACCCTCATCAATACATGTATACATATCATCAATATAGGTATCCTCATCATCAAATTCATTGTTGATGTGGGCAATCTCATCATCAGTGTCTACATCACTCCCCCTTTCGAGAAGAGTCCTACCAAGCTTGTCTCGGAAATACTCAAACTTTACTTGAGGTAGAGGTTTGGTTAGTACATCGGTAACTTGTTTACTTGAGGTATAGGTTTGGTTAGTACATCGGCAACTTGTTACAAATTCAAACTTTATAGTTCCTTTCTGCACCATATCTTGTATATAGAAATGTCAGATCTCTATGTGCTTTGACTTATCATGTAACACTGGATTCTCTGCCATCTTGATACAAATCTGCTTGTCACATAGGATCATAGTTGGGTCTATCTCTAAGTCAAACAATCCTGAATCCATACCGCTTCACAACTAGCATAGCAAGCAGCCATATATTCCGCTTGTGCTGAGAGCCACATTAGACTGCTTCCTGCTAAACCACGAGATCATGGTTGATCCCAGACAATAACATCCTCTCGATGTGCTCTTCCTATTTGATACACTTTTTTCCCAATCAACATCTATGTAGCCATCTGAAGTCATGATCTCCAAGATAACATAGATCAAAGTATATCGTATCCTTTAGGTACCTCATCACATGATTTGCAATTATCAAGTGAACACATCTAGTTTCCACTAGATACTGACTCAAGGTGTTCACAACAAGGCATATATCTGGCTTGGTATTTGTCAGATACATCAACGACCCAATAATATGTCTGTACAGAGTCACATCAACTAACTCTGAGGAGTTATCAGCTAACAACTTCAAGTCGTAACCCATGAGAGTGGCCATGGCTTCACATTCCAACATATCAATTCTTCTCAAGATTTCCACAACATACTTTTCCGGGATGAGAAAGATTCCTTCTGAACCTTGCCATACTTCCAGACCTAGGAAGTAATGCATCAATCTGAGATCTTTCATTTTTATTTCTGCAGCCATCTTCTTCTTTCTTTTTATGATCTGTTTGTAAAAATAGATCATCCACATACAATAATAGTATGATAGGTTCATCATTCGTAATGGATCAGCTTTACTTTTGGTAAAGGCCAAGCTTGTCAAGAAACTGTCAAATATCCCTTTGTGACTGAACATCATTCACACTTTGTATTTGAGTGATCTTCTGCATATCTATTTGTGCCATCTCTCGTCAGAGGGCTCTACTGATATGAGTCTCAATATCATTCGAACTCTGTGGTGAGTTCCTTCTTGCATCCATGTTATCTGTGTATAGAAACCATATTCAACCTTGTAGCAAAGGTTGAGATCCACATCACCCATGGTGATCATTAAGCTCATCAATTGACTATCGATCCTGGGTACCCAAACAGAGCTTTCTTCAATTGAATCCTTGATTCGTACTTCTTCTTCAATTACATCATTAAGATAATGGTCTTATCTAGCCACTTGGAGAAAACATCTCATCATGATTCTATTCCTCTTTCTAAGAGAATCTTCTAGCCACAAGCTTTCTATATTATGTTTGATTTGTAAATCCTTTTGTTGAACATCCATCACTTGTTTGGTGTTCATCATTCTTCATGATCTTTCTTACAAATCAAGATTAAGTACATGATTAGTAATGCTTCATAATCATCAAATCATGTTGACATGATAACCTATTATGCATACAGATATCATTTACATAGTTATGCAACTATCTTGACCAATACTTTGGCACAACACTTTTCCATATCTTGTATGCATACAGTGGCTATCTAGATGCCTTACATCTCTACCAGAACATACTATCGAGAGTGTGCATAGCTCTCAGCATGTCAGCAAAGAGGTTTCATTCTAGACAAGCAACAATGGAATGTTTGTCCAACTTACCAATCATATCCATATTAGTAGTATACTGTTCAATGCTATATGAATGCTTACACTCAGCATGATATATTATAAATATGCATGCAATCTATTACAAGTAATATCATTTACTGTTTTCAAATAACAACTCAAATACTTATCTTTTATGTTTGTGTGGTTGCCTCTCGCTTGATCTTCTATATGTCTTTTGAACTTTTATTCAATCTGTACCACTATGCATGCTCAAGTGTGCACTAGTGTCATCCTCATAATCTCATACACAAACATACATTCATTAGTATAATCTCAAAATGATCAAAACATTATAATTCTAAATAATCTTGAATATGTATGGTCATGATCATTCAATACATGGGTATACTAAGATCCTAGCACAAAGTAGGATTCTAACTTGACATAGGAGAACATACCTGGATTAGTATACATGCTTAGTTATGTCTAAACAATATCTTCTTTGTTCTCTTCAATGATTTAGAGACCTTGTGCTAGAACCTGCATATCTCATAAGTTAAGCATAGTAGAACAAAGTCATACATACCTTGTAAGTAGAGATTCTATATGGTCAAACATTATGGATGAGTCTTTGTCTTCATGTTGTCATGGTCATGGAACTTGATTTTGTCTTTCGTGATGTACCTGTATCTTGTTAGCAGACAACATCAACCTCATACAACACCATAGTGCATTAGTACAATCATATAGCCCTAATCAATGAATGTATTCTATCATTCACATACTTTTACTAGGGTGATAAGACAATTCTAACATTAATCAAGATTGTACTATGAAGACAAACATATTCTGAACTTAATCAAGAATCATATTTCAAGACATACATATATCTCCTTAAGTCATACCTGTCAAGATTTCTTGTAGTCTTCTTATGTAAGGCCTTAGCCTCAACTCCCCGTGAAACTAGATCTGGAGCTTGATTAGGGTTTGTTAGAGAAACCCTAAAAATTAAATCATTGACTTTCACACTTATGAATGGATGGAACGATGTGTCTTGCTGAGCTGGTCAAACTTGCATACTTCAATTTTGAAATCTCCAAAATTTGATCCCTCAAAAATTTCCTTTGAAACTTCTGGATCTTTTGGACAGGATCCCAAACTAGGGTTTGATGGATTCCACCCTTCTACCTAATCAAAAGGTTCTATCCAAGGCTCTAAACTCTTATTTTTCTGAAAAGCTTCCAGCCGTGGTCACATACTTAAAAAATTCCAACTTTTGCTGAAGCCCTAATTTTCCATCTTTCAAATCAAAATCCTGAACTGGGGTTTGATCAAGCCTGGTCTTCTACCCAACCAAAAAAATTGATCTTGGTCTCTAAATTTTGATTTTCCTGAGTAGAATTCAGGCGTGGACTTTGATTCCAAAAATTCTAACTTTCTCCGAAACCCTAAATTCCGGAAGCCATGAATGAAGGTGGTCCAAAACAAATTCTGTTTTGACAGAAATATTTACCTGATTGTTTTTGCTGTAACTACGAACTTTTCGATCCACAGGGTCTGAAAACGTTTTATGTGGTATCCTGACCTGTCATCTTTCCATCCCAATAGGTCTGACCTCAATTGGATTTTTTGAGAGAGAGTTATTCCAAGTGTCGCAATGTGACCTGTTTATGGGATAAAACAGGAGAGCGAACTTGTACAATGTGCCACGTGTCACTGGTTCAACTTCAACCTCTGAAAAAAATTTCTGAGATAGTATAGTCTGTGTACTACCTATCAATTTTTACGAAATTTCATTTGGAGCTTCCTATACCAAGTTATGACCTTTTTTCGTAGGTCACCTGATTATGACTGAGATTTGGAAGAGGCAGAAACCCTAACTTGTACTGATCATAATTCACAAATTACAACGAATCTGAGGGTGTCCTTTGGACACAAGGTACATGGGGATGTTATCTATGCCCTGTAAACGTTTCAGATCCTGAACTGTCATAAAAATGGATTTATAGAGAAAGTTCCACGATGACTGATTTTTTCTATATAAAACCCAAACCCTCAAATTGTTGCAAGTGAAGCAAGTGTCGTAAGTGCCATACATTGCCTTCATTCAGGTTAGATCTGATACCATGTTAAGATTCAATATGCTAAGATAGAAAATATCAGCATTACATTTCATTTCACAACAATAGCATATACAGGATCACTGAAGAAACAACAAGCACATCATAAACATAAGAGACATAGATTTATACTGGGAAATCCTCATGGGGTAGAAAACCCAACAAATATTCCTCAATATAGATGATCAAAAAATACAAAGATGTAAGCCAAATACATGAGCTCCTCCTCCTCCATAGAAGACCTCTCTCACACAAGTGCGCCACTCACAAGTGAATGAATGAGTGAGATAAGTGAGGAACATCCTCCTCTACTTATACTTGTTCCCCAACTGACTTTTACACAAGCTAGGTCGGTCCCAACTTAATTACTGGGTTAAACACCCCACTACAATTGACTGGGCCGACCCCTCTAGGGTGGTATAATAACCCTTTGAACCACATAACACATACAGGGCCGACCCCCACTAGGGAAGTCTAATAACCCAAGTTACCACAATTCGACGGAGGAATAACCATCTCCGGATATACAATAAGATCTTCACGGAGGAATGAAACATCTCCGGAATAATAAAGTACAAATATAATATTCTTAGAAGTTACAATATCTCAACATATACATGGACTTTTATCATATATGTACTTTGGATATGGACTTTTGGATATTTTGTTACATATTTTGTATATTTTCTTATATTGATGTCTTCATGTGTATTTTGTATCTAATTTGAAATCAATCAAGTTTTTTATATTACATATGGATATAGTTATTACAGTTACAAATTTATGTTTTGTTGTTTCAAATGCAAATTTAATGTGCAGTGATTGCAATATAAAAGTTCAATCTCGATGTGCAGTTACAATTTAGTTCAATTTAAAATGCACATTTCGACTACATTACAGAACATCTTCCAAAATTTAGAATTGAATACATACATTGCAATTTAAAATTGAAATTACAATTCCAATTCAGTTACAATATAAAATTTGAAATTCAATGTGTAATTTCAATTCCAATTCAATTACAATTAAAAAGCTCATTTTCAACTACATTACAATTGCATAAATAAAATCAAAATTTAAAATTAGAATACATTTGAAATTAAAAAATGAAATTACAATGACATTATGTTTTATACACGTTACAATTCAATTACAATTTACACATTCCAATTCAATTACAATTTAAAATTAAAATTTCAAATTTAATGTGTAATTTCAATTGAAAATTCAATGTGTTGTTCCAATTTAAAAGTTCAATTTCAATTACATTATAATTGCATTTGAAATAAAATTTTAAATTAGAATACTTTGTACAATCTAAAATTTAAATTTTACAATTTTACATTGTATAGATATATTTTAAATTCTCAATTACATTACAATTGTATTTGAAATCAAAAATTAAAATTAGAATACATTTGAAATTGAAAATTGAAATTATAATTGCATTATGTTGTCTACACATTAGAATTCAATTACAATTTCCACATTCCAATTCAATTACATGCAAAATTTAATGTGTAATTTCAATTGAAAATTCAATGTGTTGTTGTATACAAGAATGTTTTTGTCCATTGAGAGTGTGAAATATCCCTTGAGACAAAATTATCTAGTTACAACCAATCAATGATTGATTGATGCCATTTTGGTATTGTTTGTGATAGATTTCTGTCAAATTCAAAAATATTTGGTGTAATAACAAGTTCTATTGTATGTAGGTGATCTTTATGTTCTTTTCTTTAAGTGTGTGCTCTAATCTAGATGAAAAGAAAAAATCACCAAATCTTATTTAAAACACATGATACTTACTATTATGTTTCTTCCTTTTATTTAGCAATCATTTTAAGGGTGGTGTTTGTGCTAATAACAATGGAGTATTATGCATCACCTCATTTTTTAATCCACATAGTCATTTAACGTTTTAAGAAAGGAACAAATTGTTATGTCAAAGTCTTTCCAACTTTCATTATTACTTTTCCATGTCTATCAAAAACAAATGCATGTACAAGTTGTGTTTTTGTTTGATAATTGAGGCTTTTTTACGCAAGCAAGGCCATATAATACTAACTAATTTCCCTCAAAGAGATTCCATGCCTATGCGTGCAAAATTGCATGATAAAGATGGTTTTTGATGCATGCAATCCAAAAATTGAGAAGGTTTGATGGTTAGAAATTATAGTGAATGTTTGTGAGTTGTTCCAACAATGGGTATTGTTTGCATGAAAATATATTCAAGGATTATGTGTAAGTTCCCTTTAGTTGAATTGTACCCTCTATCTCCTATGATATATTCCATGTAGCACCAAGTGCCAATATTTTTATTAAATGGAATGAGGAGACGCAAAAAAATTGGTCCTAACTTTGATATGTTCAATAACAAAACTAATTGATTATTGTTGAATGAATTTTTTTTTCAATACATTGGTATTTGATAATATTTTTATATAATTGATAATGGAATACAATGTAATTGATGATGAAATAAAATCAATGGATTGTAATGTATATAATTTTGCATTTGAAATCAAAATTTAAAATTAGAATACATTGTACAATTTAAAATTTAAAATTTAAAATTTTACATTGTATAGATGTATTTTAAATTCTCAATTACATTACAATTGTATTTGAAATCAAAATTTAAACTTAGAATGTACATTACAATTTAAAATTGAAATTTTACAATTACATTATATTGTCTAACATTACAATTCAATTACGTGAACAAGTGTATTCACATTGGAGCACCATGAACCAATTTTCACAAAAGCCTCCCATCTACTATTTTTATTCTTGGCATTAAAGCATCTACAAAAATACATTTATAAAACAACCTCCACAAAAATATCCAAAAAAATATTACACAAGAAAACATGAAAACTATGTCAATGATGCAAGTGGCATACATGTAACTCATCATCTGGCCAATGGGTTATAGGAATGCAAGTCTCCATAATACGATCATGGTCAGCTTCTATCATCTTCCATCTCTTTGGCTCACCTCTCTTCACCTTGATTTCTGTTAGATGTATCCGAGCCGCCACCACCAAATGACTGTATTGACATGATATATATTCAGGCATGAAATCTTTGTAAATAATATGTGCACCTTGTTTTTTGACTCTTTCAAAAACGTGTCCCATTAGAACCATGTCTCCATTTTGGTATGTGAATTCTCCATCTTGGTAGGGTCGCACCAACCTACTTTTTATTTGTGTGCATCGCATCAAATAATATTCCACATTTTCTTCATTATGGGGGGGTGCAATGACAACGAATACATCACCTGCAAGATACATTACAAATATTATTCAAATGTCCTATGTGCATTTCTACAACATTTGTATATGTGTAATATATAATGAACTAATTAACTTAATGAAGTCTCTTGTACCTTCCCTAACCATATCAAAAACTCGATCATGATCTAATGAGACGATTTCCTCTTTAGTGTGCATCTCTTGCCATGTTGGAATTGGATGTGAGCCCTTTGGATTAAGAGAGAAATATTTCCATGGTTTCACATGTACATCATTTTCACAATGATCAAATCCACATCCATTTACATCAATGCAAAAATCGCAAAAACCAGCATACTTCCTCTTTTCAATGGAAAATATGTCACCCATGTCTTTACTTCGAATAGAATGTAATTTCCTTGTACCACGTATGGTCTCACAATACCACGACATGGATCTTTTCACATCTCCAAGGGCATTATCCCAAAAGAACCTGCATAGAATTCAGTTTGTCATATGTAAATTCCTATCGAGTATGTGTTCTTTTGGAAATGATGATATTGAATGTTATTAGCTTATTAATTGAGTTTGGAGTTTATTACCTACACACCGGCCTTGCTTGTTCGCGACCTTGATGTCCCAAATGACGTGTGCACCAATAAACTACTTCTGTGGATCATTTGAGTTGGGTTGCACCATGACTCATCTGGTACCTCCGAAGTGCTCGTTTCACACATACACATGCACCATCATGTTCACCCTTTTAATGCCCTATTTCAAAAAAGCTCCAGGTGTGTTGGATTCCTGTCTCTTTGTGAAGGCGACTCAACCAATAAAATGAGCGTGCCGATTTGAATTGTCATGCACACCCATCTGACCAAATCCGGTGTTGAGCAAATGATACGCCTCTCTGCCTGAATGAATCATAAATCAAACCAAAGCAATGTTGAACGAACAATGTGTCATGCTCACGATCATCACTAACATAAAAATGGTACTCCTTTATCACTTCAGGTGACTGAGGAGTGCTATCCCTACCATCAATGTTTTCCTGAGCATGTCTATACAATACAGGTACGAAGATAGACACCTGGTTGGAGTGATAGTACTCACTCTATATCTCTCTCTGAGGAGCAAAAGTGTAGTTCTCCACAAATTCTACCACTGATAAGATTGTGCCCAGCGCAAATACCTCACGAGAATGTTTGAATTATGAAGCTTGCCACCTGGACCTATCGGAGTACTTTATGTATTTATAAATCTGACTTTGAAACTTCTCCATGAAATCTGAAACAGAAATCTTATCCTCGAGCAAGTCGATCCTCTTAGATGGCACAGACTAAGAAGATGATGTATTCATGGAGACATACTCGTACCTCTTCCACTTAACTGTGATATCTGACAATCCATGCTGTGTTGGATCGATAGGAAAGTTCCTATGGAACAATGTTGAATCACCACATTCATGGAATTTTCTCCCACCTACACACCTCTTATTGAAAAACACGTGTTCAGGATTCCTGTTGCATAGTATCATACAAATAAAATTTCGCACTGTGTGAGGAGCTAGTACATCATTCCAGTGCCTTTTGCAAAAATCCAGAAATGTGTAATAGTATAGTTCAAATTCAACGTGGGTACCGACAGCAACAAGTGTCGCGAATCGTATTCGGCCTAATATACCACAGTTTCAATTTGTTGAACATGCTAAATGATATTTGAACACCAGGATTGGTTTCTTGGAATTCCTCGTAAAGCGCAACTCCCGTCATCTCCATCACATGCTTACAGTGCTCCTGATAAATTCCTTTGGATAAACATTGTCGCAGGACATACTTTCGATCTGGAATAGCACGAGAATGGCTATCCCAAAACTATATCACCTCTCTCTAATGCCTGCTGCCATCCTACCTCAATATGGTTCCCTACAAATAAGAGCCCAACAAGCAGCTTCATCATTTTCATCTATCCGGACCCTGAATTTAGTATATTTGAGCAATGTTCTTTTTGAAACATTGAGCAATGATGCCATGCTGATACCATTCGATTTCTTGAGGTGCTTTGTGCCACAATAGCCATTGTAATTGTCCTACGAGTAGCTCGGGTATCATTGTTTCTTGATTTTCCAAACGAAGATAATGCAGTTCTTACATTTTCTATTGCATTCTCGCATGTCTTTTCTGTTTTAACATCTTGAAAACCCAACAAATTTGTGGCACATTTCAATTTTTTGTGTTTTTATCAACCCATGTAGGATTTGAGTTTGTGCCATCATTGAATGTTGTTCAAAATATGACTTGATTATGTTACTGACATGCTTTCTAACTCTCCGACTAGGGATCGAGTTCCCAATCTCTTCTTGTGCAGAAACAACTGCACAATCCTCTAGAAAATTTCCACCCCTTCCAACCTCACTGCAACTCCCAATTATACTTTCAATGTGAGAGGGAAAGGTGTCATGTGATGGCTAATCAGGATCATGAGGGGGAACAGGGTCATGCGATTCTTGATCACCATGATGTGATGTCTGACCATAATCTCTCCCTACACAACATGTAAATTAACAAATTGAAAATTTGTTACTTGATAGTTGTGCATTGAACTTTAAAATTGCTAGTAACTTAAAATTTGATGTGGAAATTGAAAAATTGAAAATTACGTGTGAATTGAATTTTCTAACTAATACATTTAGCTTGAGAATTGTTCTAAGTAAAAATTGAAATTGCTAGTGACTTGAAATGTGAAATTGCTACTAAAGTTTGAAATTGCTTGTAACTTGAAATTGCTAACTTAATTACTTGAGAATTGTTCTAGAAGTACAGTTTGAAATTGCTAGTCAAATTTGAAATTGCTTGTAACTTGAAATTGGTAGTAACTTGTACATTTAATTTTAAAATTGCTAGTAACTTGAAATTTGTTACATGTAAATTGACAAATTGAAAATTCCTAGTGACTTAAGAAAAATTCGGTACAAGTATTGAAAATACATTAAAGCAAGAAAATTGTTTGTAACTTAATTTCAAAATAACTAAATACGTACATGTAACTTGAAATTGTACATTTAGTTTGAGAATTGCTAGTAAAGTTTGAAAATGAAGTATATATATTTAACTCAAGATAATTATTAATAACTTGATATACTCGTGCATTGAACTTTAAAATTGCTTGTAACTTGAAATTTGATGTAGAAATTGACAAATTGAAAATTGAGTGTGAATTGAATTTTCCAACTAATTATACATAACTATCAATTTAACTTGAAAATTATCCATTTAACCTGAAAATTGTTAAAAAAATTGAAATATAAATTATATACCTACTATAGGAAAAAAAAAGTTAACTTATCCCTACATTAATGCATAGAAAAAATTGGTACATGAATTGGAAATACGTTAACTATGAAAATATTTTGAAGTGTAAGTTGATTTGATTATAAACCTGAGAAATTTAAATAAATAGTCTCAACAAAAACACATTTCTTTCAAATTTACAACATTGCACCCATTAAAATCCTTATAGAAATTCACCCTCAAATATTTTTGAAAATAGTCTCAACAAAAACCATAAAAAATAAACATAATTATCTTGGTGATGTCATGCTATGTAAATAAAAGTATGTGATAGATGGAACCTTTAAATGGAATTTTTTTAAAGTAAACATTATAATTTAGTTCTTTGAACATTCATTTGTTTTCAAATATTCATAACTATTAAAATATTGTCAACCACCATAGCTATGAAAATATTCATTCATTTGTTTTCAAATTGAATTTTCTATCTAATACATAACTATCATAATGTTCATTTCAAATAAAATGAGGGTAAGTTAAAATTAGGCATTAATAGTTATTTCAACCAACAAATGTTGAGACTTGGAGATCACATTGAGGCTATACATTTATATTTTTTTAGCAAATAACAAAACAAGAATTGAAATTACATTTAACTTGAAATTGTTAGTAACTTAGAAAATTGCAATTAGTTAAATATGTACATTTTAACTTCAAAATAGTGTCCAAGTGTACATTTAATTTGAAAATTATTCTAATAACATTGAAAATTGTTAGTAACTTAGAAATTTGAAAATAGTTAATATGTACATACATTTTAGCTTGAAAATAGAATACAAGTGTACATTTCATTTGAAAATTGTTGGACAATAAAATTGAAAATTGTTAGCAACTTTGAAATAATTTGAAAATTGAAAATTGTTAGCAACTTTGAAATAATTTGAAAATTGTTAGCAACTTTGAAATAATTTGAAAATAGTTAAAAATATGTACACATTAACATAAAAATAGAATCTAAATATACATGTTTCATTTGAAAATTGTTCCAATAACATTTGTTAGCCACTTGAAAATTGTTCATTTAACATAAAAATTGTTGCAAACTTTGAAATTTAAATAACAAATGGATGAAAAAAAAAAGAATTTATCATTACAAATAAATACGAAACAAATTAAATTATGAAATTTAGTTAAATTTATTGGAAAATTGTTACTAATTTTGTAAATTATGTAGCATGATATTTAAATTATGATAGCATGTAATTCAATAATTTACCTTGGTTCTCCTCCATTGGAATTTGTTGCACCAAATGTCCATCTTCTTCTTCTCTCAAGCTTGGTATTTGTTGTCTCATTCGTTCTCTATTTTTCTCACGCTTGGAATTGTCATTTTGTTGTCTAGCATGTTTTCTTTGTCTTTTTATTTGACTCCCCATCAATCTACAATGAAAACAAACAACAATATGTTAGTATGAAATCTTGAAATATGTCTACAAAGACATCTTACATGTCTATTGAGCTCTAATTCAATAATATCAAAATAACAAAGCTCTAATTCAAACATCAAAATGACAAAGCTCTGATTGAAAATAAACTAGCAATGAGTTAAATTAGCGTTTTTTATGAATTGTTTGTTGAATATATAGAGGTTGGTTGATATTTTTACGAGGGAATGGTAGTTGGCAACATTAATTGTCCAACTCCTTTCCCGATTTCATTTTTATATTTTTTTTACATAGACAAGCCCTCAATTGAGCTTATTTTACATTCCCTTCATCGAGCAAATACCTCGATCTAGGGCTTGAACATACCTCGATTGAGGTCTTGTTAAAACCCTCGATCAAGGTCTTGTTAATACCTCGATCTAGGGCTTCAACATACCTCAATCGAGGTCTTGTTAAACCTTCGATGGCTTAAAAAATAGGCCGAGATCCCTTTTCACTGCAGAATGAAAGTTTTGTCTACCTTCCAAAGGGTTAAACCATGTCATTAAATACACATTAATGGGAGGACTTGATACCATTGGATTCATCAATGAATCCTCTATCCAGATACATAAAATTTATGAAAATTTATCTTCGTATGTCTTTTGTTTTCAAATTTCTACTAAAACGTGCCCTAAAAAACCTTGCCGAAAAAACCTTGCTCAAAGATAAATCCACAACATTCAAAAAATTTGAAAAAATACACAAGCACTAGATAAACGCGTCCTCTTCAAAATGGTACTTTTAGTTTTTCAAATTATGTAAACAATCAAAAGATTTCGTACACACACACGTGTGTGCAAAATGTAACTGAAATATTCATTGGTCAGTTTCAAAAAATAATAATAAATATAATTTTTCGAGAAAAATAAAAATAAAAATATGTAAGCACTAGTGCATTCTATCTAGATTATGTTCACATATTTCATTTTTTAAAATTATTACTTTAACATTAAATTATCGTGCACACACACAAACTACTTGTTAATTGCTTTTCAGATTTTTAAGTACACACATTTCATTAAATGAAAATTCGACACGATAAATGGCATTGGTATATTTAAAAAAAAAATATCACTGGAAAGCCAACATAATTCTCTACATTTCTTTTTTTAACTACATGTCAAAATTCATTTGGAAAATATGAGTTTCGAGGGTTTCAATTTAATACATGGGTAAAATTCCGTTTTTCATCGTCATATTTGGCCAAAAATAGTTACCCATCTTCATGGAATCACCCAATTTCTATTACAAATTTCAAGTTCAATTCTAATTCTAATTCTAATTCTAATTCCAATTTCAAATTCCATTTCAATTTCAATTTTCAATTTTCAACTTTAGTTTTCAATCTCAAATTTCAAATCAATTTTAATGTCAATTTCAATTTCAAATTTCGATTTCGATTTCAATTTCAATTTCGATTTCCAATTCTGATTCCATTTTCAATTCTCAATTTTCATTCCCAATTCAATTTCAATTTTCAATTTTATTTCAAATTTCAAATTCCATTTCAATATGAATTACAAATATCAATTTAATTTTCAATTTCAAATTTCAACTTCATTTTCAGTTTTCAATTTCAAATTTCAAGTTTCAATTTCAATTTCTATTTCAATTTCCAATTCCATTTCAATTTCTCAATTTTCATTTTTATTTGAATTTTCAATTTTCAATTTCAAATTTACATTTCATTTTTTTTTAGTAAACTGCATAGAGAAAATATATTTTAGTACAAAAAATGTTACATGCACAAGAGAGTCTGTAGATCTGAGCGCATTCTGAAGCTTCTTGTAGAGCATAAAGTTCAAAAAAGGCCATTGTAGACCTGCCCACCTATGGGCTAAGAGTCATTGACATAATTATAAACGACCATTGAAAACATAGGACTGAACCTGTTCAGATAAACAACCCAAATCATAACAATAAACCAATAAGCCAAAATAAGGAAACCCGATACACTAACCACAAAAAGAGGAGCTGGGCTCTCTCGGAGCAGCTCTAGGTGCTAGCATCTGTGTTTTGGGGATTGGGCTTGTCTTCAATTACAGGACAACTATCGAAGAAATCCTCATCCCAACATTGAACCAGGAGTTTGGGAGGCAACGGCTCAGTCTTGCGTAGAGTAACAACGACGTCATCAGACTTCCTTACCATTTTGTAGTGCAGAGAGTTGATAGTCGAGGGTATAGGGAAGGAGGCACCAGGGGGAGGGCCCCCCTGTAAGATGACCACAGCAGGAGATACTTCCCACATAGTGGATCCCCAAACAGGAACAGATACTTCTGTAGAAGCTACGCCAAGGGACTCATGTAGAGTGGTTCCCGAATCCTATAAATCAGTTATGGTGGCGATGCCTTCTACTTGAATGTTCATTTTACCAGTTGGGCCCTCTGTGCGAGATTCAGGACCAGAGTCGCGGGGAGGAGCGAAATTGCCGAGGAAAGAGTATTTACCTCCAGCCAAGCTCGATTCCAGAGCAGTGAGCATTTCATCCAGGTGGACCATGTGAGTCTTGGTGTCCATGATAGAGACCTTGGCCATGTTCTAGTTAGCCAGCATTTCCTCAACTAGGGTACCCAAAATTTTCTTCATCAACCCGTAATAATTGATTTGATTACCTTGGTTACCAGAGGAAAGAATATCAAAGACGCTGTTTGCTTCCCATTCATCAACCAACCTGTGAACAGGAGTAGTGACATTATCATCATAGCCGTTGATGGATTTCTTATCATTCTCCGTGGAAGTGGAAATCCGATTGATGCCATGACTAGGGCCACGCTTGCAGGTACCACGCGGACGAGTTATGGCTCTATCAACGAGTTCACAGGAGAACAGAGAAGGAGCAGAGCTTTCAGCGGTCAGAACAGGCAAAGAATAACAGAAGCAGGTGATAACATCCTAAGCATGCAGAGGATACCTCATATCTAGATCCTTGGAGAGGGAGTGTCCAGGCCTCACATGAGAGATCATGATGGAAAGGAGGATTCAGTAGTGGAGATAGGACATAGACGAATGAGTCGGCATTAATGTCAACCACCAGTGCGTCATAGCAGTTAAATCAGTCGCGCGTGGGGATGCCAGCTATTCTAGTTCAGGACACCCTCTTAAAGACGCCACCAGGGGAAGGGGGCTGGCTGAGATCCACTGCCAGGTGGGGGAGCCACAATTCCAGGCGAGAGAGTGGTGCTCCTTTCCATGGCCAGTTCAATATTAACACCTGCATCTGGGCAATTTACATTTCAATTATGATTCGAATTCCAAATTCAATTTCTAATTTCAATTTCAATTTCATTTTTATTTACTCATTTCAATTTTAAATTTCAATTTCAATTTCACTTTCAACTTCAGTTTTCAATCTCAAATTTCAAATCAATTTTAATTTCAAGTTCAAAATTTCAAATTTGGATTTCAATTTCAAATTCCAATTTCAATTTCGATTTCCAATTCTAATTCCATTTCAAATTCGTAATTTTCATTTACATTTTAATTTCAATTTCAATTTCATTTCAAATTTCAAATTCAATTTCAATATCAATTTCAATTTCTTTCAATTTGGTTTTCATTTTCATTTTCAATTTTGAAACTTCAAATTGCAATTGTGATCAGTGAACACTGATAAGTCACAAGTCAAATTTCAAATTGCAATTTTCAAATTTTAAATTTCCACTTCCACTTCCAATTTCAATTCCACTTACATTTCCATTTCCAGTTTCCAATACCAATTTCAATTTCAAATGTCAATTTTCAAATTCAATTTCAATATCAAATTCAAATTTCAAATTGAAATTGCTACATGTTTTCAATTTTTTTTTAATGTTAATGGTTTTGTTACATGGTTATATGAACTTATATTGGAAAAAAACGGGCAACATTTATGTTGTCGATTTTATTTTGAAATATGTATATTTTTTTTTCAATCCTCGTGGGATTCTCAGAGGATTGAAAACAATGGGTAGCATTTCTGCTTGCCAAAACACATTTTAAAATAAAACCGACAGCATAAACGTTGCCGATTGATATAATCACAAATATTAATAACTTGAAAAAATAAATACAACATAAATTTAAAATTTAAACGTGTTTAACATTTATGTTTTCGGTTTTATTTCCAAATGTGTAATTCGGCAACATTTCTGCTTGCCAATACACATTTAGAATTAAAACCGGCAGCATAAATATTGCCGGTTGATACAAATTTATACCAAAAAAAACAAGAAATTTTATTTTATTAAAAAATAAATAGGGGTTTAGGATCAACTTACCTGGTGGAGTGGCTGACATGGTGTGGCGTGGCGTGGCAGCAACTCCTCGGTTGAGTTGTCTCTCTCGGTTGAGCTCCTTTGAAGTGTCATTTTCGTTCAAACAAAGCGGGTCGGCCGCAGCCCTGTTTTTGTTTTTTTTACTATTTCAACAGCTCGATCGAGCAATTGCTCAATTGAGGTTCTAACCAAGCCCTCGATTGAGAAATTGCTCGATCGAGGTATCCTAAATACCTCGATCGAGGTCTTTTATTTCCCTCGATCGAGGTATCCTAAAACCCTCGATCGAGGGCTTTAAAAACGTCGATCGAAGGTCCCGGCACAAATTTTTGGCGCTTCGCTTGCCAAAAATCATGAACCACCTTCATGGATGCACCCTTTGAAGTCTTTGGAGTTGATCTCTTTGGAAGCATATTATCAACATTAAAAAATAGACCTAAAATAACTATATTATATCTTTAAGACATATATATTTACTCCATCAAACCCTATTATGTTTGTTTCATATATGTTTAAAAATATAACATTTATTCCATATTTAACACAAATTTACTAATTTTTAGAGAGAGGCCAGAAAAATGTAAAATATAACTTTAAAATAATGATTCCATAATGAAAACAAATTAACTTTAACTTCTATGTACTTGACATCCACAATAAAGTTTTGAAGTTGATCCATAGCTCCCCTAAGAAATAGACAGGTCAATCATTTTTCTTAAAATAATTGAATTTTACTATTGTTAAATAAAACTTCAATTCAAATTACACAATCATAAGATCTCAAATCATTAAAATATACCAAGAAGTTGATCCATAGCTCCCCTAAGAAATAGACAAGCAAATTATTTTTTAAAAGGGTTTAATTCTATTGTCGTTAAATAAAACTTCAATTCAAACTTTACCATCATAAGATCTCAAATCATTAAAATATTACCAACATTTGATCAATCTAATGCCATTAATGCTGATGGGACATCCTAAATTTGAAATTTAAAGAATGTTGTAACTCGTGAACGTGTGAACTTTTCTTTGTTGCAGAATGGCTTATTAAGTTTCGTTTAAAAAATTAGGTGGATGTGAGCTTAATATTTTGTTTTTCATTAAAAAATTAAGTGGATATGAGCTTAATATTTTGTTGAGTTTAAAGTGAGCTTAATTTAAACTCAATCACCCAAAAATTTGCTTAATCTGTGATGTGATGACATTCCAATGCTTCATTATGTCGGATACATGTTTCATTTTCCATGCTCTTTTCACATTCCAATGATTCGTTATGTCGGCTACAAGTTGATTAGATTATGCTCAATATATAAGCTTTGTTACACTTGTTACACATTGATTACATTATGCTCAAATATATGCTTTGTTACACCCCTTACACATCGATTACATTATGCTCAACATGTTCAATAGCAAGATATTGTCTTTTATAATGAGCTGCAACTTGTGCCTATGTCATAGTGTTTGCTAAAAAAATATTGATACTTTTTAATGCTTTGAAATTCCAATGTCCATATGTTTAATGCCTAAGTGACTTACATTGCTGATACTTTCTATCTATACAATTGAACTTAATACTCATTGATTCATCCGTCACATTGGAAAAACTCACTGTTATAACTCGTACAATATTTTTGCTGAAGGTTTGTTATAACTCTTACTCCCGAGCTCTCTAATTGTAGTTGATGCTCGACAATTATTTCGTGCTTCTTGGTTGCTTCAGGACCTCCCTATTGTTCGAGGAAATCTAAGACAAGTACTTGTTTTGCATCATGCCACCGGGATAAGCTGTGACACCTTCTACGAATTCCCTGCATGGGTTGGATTTGGGAAGAAGAGTAAAGCCATTAGGCCCCTTCCCTGCTATGGGATCCCTTATTCTTCTATTGATGTCCTCAATCTCTCATGTCTCCAGTGCTACTCTTAAGCCACTACTTACAAGTTGTCTCTCATCACCTTCTACACAAAATATAAACGAGGAAGCTTGTAAACCATTTAGGCTTACTCTTGTCTAGATATATAAAAAGTAAATACCATTTATTTAGAAAAAAAAAACCCAACAAACTTAGAACTTGAGCATCTCCAGTGGCTGCTTGACAACAACAAATCCATGAGTTTCGATCATCTATTTTACAAACAATTGAATAAAGAAATTCAACTCTGTTAGAAGGAGATTTACATAACACCAAACTTATTCTCATTCACGGTGCCACTTGGTGATAGCATAAATGGCATATATTATTCCTGGTAAGTACCCGAACAACTTCAAAACAAGGCATATCCAGAACTCAGCCTGTCACAATACAACAACAAACTCATCCGTTGTGATTTCAATGACCAATATACAATTTATTCAGGAAGCAAAAACTTAAAAGAGATTGAAAGTGTTCACATGGCAGGAAAAGTTGTTGCATTGATTACATGCATCTTCCAGTTTTGAATGGACATGCCTAAGAAAAATTCCCATTAAAAAACAATGTGCCTTGGTTGATAATGCCTGTGGCGTTTCAGATCCTGGACTTCAAAATCTCTAGCGTTTCAGCTCATGGACGTCAATGGAGTTTGGCAGCGACTCAGACATGGTTGAAATGACTTGGAGATTTGAACACCATACACAATGGTTAAACAGAGACAAGAAGAGTGGAAGATGATGCCTAGTCTGCCATACGGGAGGGGGAGTTCAAAAGAATTTTATGGATGATTACGGAAGGCAGGCACAAAGTAACATGACTTCTTTTATGCAACCTACCATGCAAAGAAGTAATGTAGCGTGCCAAACAAATGTATAGAGGCCGAAGCGAGGAAAAATCATGTCTAGGAACGCAGCAGTTGTTAGGTGCACTAGGTTGCTAGGGCATGTTAGTTAATGCAACAAGTTTGCAGGGATGCATTGATTGCAAGGTTTCATCGACTGCACTGACTGAGATGTCACGAAGGTTATCAGAAAGGTTTTCAAGCAAGCAAACAAAAAGTTGTTCTAAAAATAAGAGGGTCCCTACGAAAAACTTAGGAAAACCAGTTAATGTAGGGGAGGGATGCCAGTTGTTGGACACCCCACTTGGCTCCACTCCCCACTCCATGTGGGAACCTCACCACATGGTCCATACGGCAGCGCCACTTGTCATGGTGGGTGGGATCTTTAAAGCAGTATTTTTGGCATGCTTTTTCACGGTCATATTGCACTTTTCTAGCATACACTCTATTCTCCTGTGTTATCTTTCTCAGGCCCGATCGGTGGTCGCTTCACCACCCCATTACCTGTTCATGTCGCCCTGCATTCTGTCTGTATCCTGCTCTAGTTCTGGTCATATCTTGTTGTGGTTCTATGCTGTTGCGGATGGAAGGTGCCTTACTCCCATTTGGATGGTGTTCACTGGTGCACTTGGTTTTATCCACTGGTTCTCCCGACATGGAAGGTTTCCCCATGCCCGTGGTGCACCATAGGCCCATGAGCCTATCTACAGTAGACCCTGTTGGAGGTTTCCGTCGGTTCGGTGGTGGAGATGGTGGGTTCCTGCTTCAATGGGTTCGGTGATGGCAATAGTGTCTTCCTGCTCGTATTCGTTCGGTGGTGATGGTCCCTCCCTACTCGAGTTTATTCATGGGTTTGTTCGGTGGCACGACAGTGGCACAGTGATGGCTCACTGGTAGGGTTCCTACCAGCCATACTTGCGACTGTGTTTTTCAACACTCTCAACCTGCTTGGGATTGTGTGGACCTTTTCTGCTGCATTTCTAGGTTTATGAATTGCATTTCTTGTTGGGTACTAGTTTAAGGTTGCATTTCGTTCTTTAAGTTTGAACTGTTTGAGGATGCCGGGAATTGGTATGTCGGGCCTGCTCCTGCTTGTGCTTGTTATAATTTGTGGTTATGCTAGAAATTGTTGATAGCTCCATTGAACTGTTTGAGGCTTCCGAGAATTGGTACGCTGGGACTGCTCCTGCTTGTGCTTGTTATAATCTGTGGTTATGCTGGAAATTGTTGATAGCTCCATTGAACTGTTTGAGGCTGTCAGGATTTGGTATGCCGGGCCTGCTCCTGCTTGTGCTTGTTATAATCTGTGGTTATGCTAGAAATTGCTGATAGCTCCATTTTGGTGAATTACTAGGTTAATGTTCCATTCGTTGCTGCAACGTTTTGTTGGTTTAAGTTTCAACTATTTGTGGTTTATGTTGCATTTGCGGCAGTGGTGAATTGCATTTCGCATTACATTTTTTATGTTGCATTTGCGGTAGTGGTGAATTGGTGAATTGCATTTCGCATTTGCGGCAGTGGTGAATTGCATTCGCTGTAGCATGGTTTTGTGGGTTTACGTTTGAACTGTTTTGGTGGGTTTACGTTTGAACTGTTTGGTGAATAATGAATGTGCTCCTTATTATGCTGGAATTGTGCTCCTTGAATTATGAATGATGAATAATGAATAATGAATTTGTTCATGTTGCAGTAGGGTTTATATGAATTTATTTTGTTGTTGGTTTGTGTTGCAATCCTTGCAGTAGGGTTAGGGTTAAGGTGAATTTGTTAGGGTTTATGAATTGTTGTTGGCTAGGGTTATGGTTAAGGTGAATTTGTTAGGGTTTATGAATTGTTGCAATCCCTGCAGTATGGGTTTATGCTTATTACGGAGTTAAAAAATTGTTATAATGCATAATTGATATGCAAAATTGTTGATGAAGGATATGCTAGGCCTTCCTATTACAGAGTTCCATAATTTTTTTTATGCAAAATTATTATGCAAACTTGTTATGCGAACTTGTCATGCATAATTGTTGTTTATTTACAGAGTTATGTTGAAATGGTGAAATTGTATTTTGCATGAAGGTTCTATGGGATGAATAATTGATAATAGTTTACATGGCATAATTGTAAATATGAGTAGTATGGTTTATGTTGGAGTAAGGGTTTATGAATTTATTTTGTTCTTGGTTTGTGTTGCAATCCCTGCAGTAGGGTTAGGTTTAAGGTGAATTTGTTAGGTTTTATGAATTGTTGTTGGTTTATGTTGTAATCCCAGCAGTAGGGTTAGGGTTTATGGATTGATTGTAGAGTTGCAATCCCTGCAGTATGGGTTTATGATTATTACAGAGTTAAAAAATTGTTATAATGCATAATTGATATGCAAAATTTATGATGAAGGATATGCTAGGCCCGCCTATTACAAAGTTCCATAATTGTTTTTATGCAAAATTATTATGCAAACTTGTTATGTTTATTTACAGAGTTATGTTGAAAGGGTGAAATTGTAATTTTCATGAAGGTTCTATGGACTGAATAATTGATAATAGTTTACATAGGCATTGACCAACTAAACTAAACCAACTAAACCAACTAAACTAAGCCATGACTCATGGGAATTGCACAACCAACTAAACCATGACTCATGGGCATTGCACAACCAACTAAACCATGACTCAAACCTTGTAGAAGTAATCATTGGCATTTAGAGTCAATTTCAAGGATTAGGTAAAAGAAAGGTGGGTCTTGTGTCCCAAGCCATCTCTCAAAGTCAGAACACTGTATTTAGGTCATACTCATTGCTCTTAGGTGTAATAAGTCATGCATGAGAGCCCTCTATGGAACATTCCTTGGAGAAAAATATGGGCATGTTTTTATGAGTTAGCATCGCATGGATGGGTATCACAGCCCTCAATCCCAACCCAACAGCTATAGAGGGGAAATTTAACATATTAGAGAAATTTAAGTAATGATTTAGGCCCTAAATAAAGAACCTTTGGCCTACAAGATGCTTATGTCTCCAATTTTAACAATTAGGAATAGTAGTGATGGGTTCAAATTTATAACAATTAGGAATAGTAGTGATAGTTTAGGACCAAATTTATAGTGATGGGTTTCTATCCTAACCGTTACTTTAAGGCTTGTAGTCCATGTTTAAGGATCTAGACCATGCCACATACATCATAGAAGGAATATAGGGCTCTATATTTATTGCTCTATATAGAAGGAATATAGGGCTCTATAGAAGGAAGGAAACATAGGGGTGTCATCTTGGAAGAGTTCTACATTAAAAAAAACACACTTAAAAATAATTTAAAGTTAGGTCTTTCAAATATTATCAAATGCAACATTAAATACAAAAACAGTGAATATATTGTTGATACTAACCTAATTACAATTGTTGGGCCTGGCCCAATTGGGGCAATTTTTGTGCATGTCAAGTTTTGGCACTGCAAAGTGAAGTGTAGTTAAGTTGGAGACTTTTTTAACAAGTCAATGTTGGGAAGCTGCGAAGTTGAGTGCAACGCAGCGTCGGAAGAGCTCCGACGTACAACATTGCGAGGAGACCAATCTACGGAGATCTGGCAAGGCAAAAGGTTGGACGGAAGACGACACATATTCCGGTTAGACCATCAGTGGTCTATTTTTGGTAAAGATACTCCATGAGTACCAGGCGACGGGTAAGGAGTAAAGCGGAGGAAAGCGACTGGTCACACATGCAAGGAACCACTACATGAACTAGTCGCATAAGGCCGTTAGAGGAGGAACGACTCGGTGAAAGCAACCTGTTGGCGTGCGCACAACAGGGGGGATGATAGCGACGTGACCATGCGTAGAAGGATGGCCATGCGGAAGATTCACTACTAGAAGCCAGCAAGTCCGGTTAGCTGAAAACCGTGACAGTTTTGGAAACCCTTAGGGTTTCGCCCAGCTGTTGTAAAGACATGACCTATGGGCATGATCTATAAAATGGGCATATTTTGTAAGGGAAAGGGTTAATATCTGGTGTTGGGTTTTTATCTCATTGTATAATCTTAAGTAATACCTGTTTGGATTTCCATTGTAAAGGCTCTGCAAGTTGTGTGCACAGAGGCCTATTGAGAGAGAAGAGAGTCTGCAGTTGAGTGCGCAGATTGGAACTATTGTACCCTTCCCAAAGATTAATACAACAACAGTTCATGTGGACATGGCTCCCATCCCAGAAACTGAACCATTTGTTGGCTTATCTAAATGTCTTGAGGTTTCCAATGTAGACCCAGGTTCTTCGCGGTTCAAGGAACCAACAAAACCCCTTTTCACCGGCCCTTTCGGCAATAGCCTGCAAACACCCTAGAAGAGAACCCAGAGCTGCTAGAAGTCAAGAACACCCCGAAGGATAAGCAGGAAACTTTAGAATTGCTGAATGCATAGGTCAAGGATCTGCTACCAAGAGAGCGCCTTCGCAGATATTCAGAATTTAAAGAACTGAAGAAGCAAGTTCAAGAGTTGAGGGACAGGGAGGCTGAAGCTGGCGACAAAGTGCAGTCCCTCCAAACAGAAGCTCATGAAATATCACAGAAGATAGAAGCGAAGCTGATAGAACTGCGTGATGTGCATGATTCAGTCAAGGAGCAAACTGACGATGATATAGATGCCGATGTGTTAGACACCATCAGAAATATGGAACATGATGCTAAGGATACGGTTGTTAAGCTGAGCGCAACCTATCAATAATTTGCTGCTAAATTAGCTCTGCCAGAAGAAGAACAGCTTGGATAAGTAGAAGTTCAAGGTGGATCAGGGACGAGCCACATGTAAGTGTTAGGGGCCTGTTGGGCCTGGCCCAAGTGGGGCATTTTTTGTGTAATTCATGTTTTGGCACTGCAAAGTGAAGCACAGTTAAGTTGGAGACTTTTTGAACAAGTCAATGTTGGGAAGCTGTGAAGTTTAGCACAGCGTAGCGTCGGAAGAGCTGCGAAGTACACCACTGCGAGGAGATAGCACTGTGAGGACCCTGATCTACAAAGATCTAGCAAGGCAGAAGGTTAGACGGAAGATGACACATGTTCTGGTTAGACCATTGGTGGTCTATTTTTAGTAAATATGCTCCATGAGTACCAGGTGATGGGTAAGGAGTAAAGCGGAGGAAAGAGACTGGTCACACATGCAAGGAACCACTACATGAACTAGTCGCATAAGGCCATTAGAGGAGGAATGGCTCGGTGAAAGCGACTTGTTGGCGTCGCGCAACAAGGGGCTGATAGTGACATGACCATGTGCAGAAGGATGGCCACGATGGAAGATTCGATACCAGAAGCCAACAAGTCCGGTTAGCTGAAAACCATGACAGTTTTGGAAACCCTTAGGGTTTCGCCTAGCTATTGTAAAGACATGACCTACGGGCATGATCTATAAATGGGCATATTTTGTAAGGGAAAGGGTTAATCTCTGGTGTTGGGTTTTTATCTCATTGTATAATCTTAAGCAAGACCTATTTGGATTGCCATTGTAAAGGCTCTGCAAGCTGTGTACGTAGAGGCCTATTGAGAGAGAAGAGAGTCTGCAGCTGAGTGCGCAGACTGGAACTGTTGTACCCTTCCCAAAGACTAATACAACAACAGTTCCTGTGGACATAGCTCCCATCCTAGGGGTGAACCACGTTAAATCTTGTGCAGTGTGATTGTTTATGTGTTTTGAACTTGTCTTTTTGCTTACAATGAATGCTTGAATTCTCATTTATCAGTTGATGTGTTTATGCTTTTATATGTATTCGCCATGGGAATGAGATGGGAATAATATGTTAAGTATCACATGTATGGATGAATGTTGAATGCACAGTATTTCTGAGTTAACGAATGCATAAGTCATTTAGATAAGCACTTAAGAAGGAGAGTTCGTGCCGTGCGACTCCCTTGAAGCGCAGCACCGGAAGTGCGCAGAGCAATGTATTTCATCCCGTTACATAAGTCACAAGCCTAAATAATCTAAGGTAGTAGACGAATGAAAAAATCACTAAGTAGAGTCATAAATAGTGGTTAAGTCCGAAGAGGAAGTGTATAAGTTAGTTGCGTTGTCCTGTCGATCGAATCCTAGGGCCGAACCGCGCAATCCCTGGATGCGCTGGTTGTGCAAGCATCTTAACTTGTAGAAGTGTTGACCGCGACGATGGTGATCATCACACAGTCCTCAGTACGCAGCATGAGCTCTGCAGCGCGCTGCTTGTTAGATTTGTTTAAACAACTCATCACATAGCTATGGAAACCTAATTCCATAGCTCCCCCATAACTTCGCCTCGGGTGAGACCTTAGTCTGTTCTTAGACTGTCTTCGAAAGGGCCGCTGAAAAGGGGTTTTGTTGGTTCCTTGAACCGCGAAGAACCTGGGTCTACATTGGAAACCTCAAGACAGTTATATAAGCCAACAACAATGTTGCAAATAGTAGGGAACGCTATGACCTAGGATTGTATCCAAAATGGTCTAGGATTGGATCCAAAATGGCCATGTTACAAACATTAGAGCCAGTGATTACAAAATCCACATTGCAATGTGGTCACAACAAAAAATTTGGCACCCCTATATGACACCCCTATTCTTGATGTCCTCCAAGAGTTTCACTGCCCAATATTGTTGAGTTTCCTACTTGAGCCAAGTTGGTTGGCCTACCTAACAATGGTGGATTAGGTTATGGCTGATTGCTTCCATATGATATCCAATTTGCTTCTTGTAGCCATGGAGGAATTGAGTAGCCACAGTGCACACCTGTGCTACTAACCCCTGCATTAGGTTGAGGCCTCTAATAATCATACATACGATTGACACCTTCACTAGTAGGAGGGAATAAAGTGGGCATGCGCACTTGTTGATAGTGGGGGACTTGGATGTTTAGTAGTTCTTGGAAACATGGAGTATTATCTGCAATATGTTCCAATGTGTTTGGAATCATCCTACTCCCCTCCACTATGTTTGCATCAATGGAAACTCTTTCTGCCAGCCCTTGTTCATTTTGAATCAATTGTTGAGCCTTTCTCAATTCCTTTTCCTGCCTTGCCATCTGTTTTTTATGGGCCTTTTCTTGTCTTTCTTTCTCTCTTTAAAGCCTTTCCTGTGCTCTAAATTCTGTTGCAGCAATCCTTGCAGCCTTCTTTTCTTGAGCTAAGTCCTTCTTTTTTTGTTTTAAATCCTGGATTTCAATTTTCCTATGCTCAGACTCAACTAATAATTTTATATAGTCTTCTGAGGTGAGTAACTGTGAACTTCGGCATGGACGAAGATTGTCTGTTGTTGCTTGCCTTCTTTTTGTTGACACTCTCTCTACTGGTAGCTTTAGGAACCAACCAAGCAACTGGCCCTTTGTTGACACTTGTTGCTCCTTGCTTGACACTTTCCTTTCAATATTTGGGTCAATGTTCTCCTGCTCTATATGAACCATATTGTCCTCTTCAGCTGGAACCTCATTATGGACAGTATCTTCTTCCATATTTCCATTGTCCACAAAATAATGAACAATTTCATCGTCCAATTCTCTTGGTTGTGAAGGCATGTTCATTCTTTGTTCATTGGTTCTTGAGACATTATTTTTGTCCAAATTCATCATGGCTTCTGCCAGCCATGATGGTGGGGTGACCTGGCTTGGAAAAGTCAATTCTCCATTGTTTCTTCTTGGATCACGATCAACTTTTTCATTGACATTCTCATTGATAGTTGCATGATCAATAGAGACATTAAGAAGATCACATGCAGAAGTTGCATGTGTTTCGGTTGGTCTAACAACCTCCATGTTACTATCAAATGGTTCATTGTTATATTGTGTTTCACTTACATGTTCATCATCATCACCAGAGTAGGGTCCTCCTTGAGAGAGGGATATCATATTATCAGCAGCAACAATGTCTTCCTCTACTTCCACATCTTCTTGGCCATCAACATGTGCTTGGACATCCCCTTCTTCCTGACCATCCAGTTCAAATGCCTGGCTACAACTAGTATCATGCATAAGATCCTTAGAATTTAGTGGCCATATTCCAGTCCTCTTAAACCCATCCTTGATATTTGAAGGTGTGAGAGTCCTTTTAAAGGCTTTACTTGCAAGCTCAGCTAGCTCAAACCTTTTTACCTCCACCCCTGGATTCTTTTCCATCCACGAAACTCGCTCACCCCTGAAATAGTTCTTGAAAGGACCAAACACACTGACATCTAGGTGTTACAACGTAATCTTCCACCTTATGAGAATCAACACTCTTTGACCTAGAGGATCCATTTCACTGACTTAGAACCATTTTATATCCTTCAGACACTATTTTTCCCTATTTTTTCCCTTATATGCTAGCTGCATCACTATAGCTAGCGTACTCACGAGTTGCATCACTATAGCCCACGGGTATCATGTAAAATGGTAAAAATCACTAGTTTATTACTTTTTACTCCCAAAAAGTGGTCATTGGGTGACCTTTGGCTCTCCATCTGCCCAAGAAACGTCTCGATGTGTCCTTTCACTTACCTCTGAGAGGACTATATATTGAGCACATATGGCTTATGGACGGGAGAAGAAAGAAGAGCAAGAGAACTCTAGTGGATTTTTGCCCCATCTTCAGTCTACACTCATTGATCCTTGTAGTTGTGAACCCTTTGTGTTCACCTTCCAAACTCCTATCTAGTTTGAGTTTGCCATTCATGGAGGATTGAAGTGGTGGAGGCACAAGTGGATTGATCCAAATCTTGGTTCAGATTGGTTTCCGGGAAGAGGTCGTATCACATTGTACTTCTTCTTGTTTATTAATAGAAATACTCATATTCTCGTCCATTAATGTTGTAAATGTTGTTTTATCTTACATTGGGTTTCATTTACTTGTTATATCATGGACCATTGCTATTGATGATGTTAACGCCGTTTATATATTATATGTACTTTTTGTATATTGGCGGTCAAGACTAATTTTCAGATTCAAGTGCACGGATTGAAAAGCTCCAACGGGGATCTACGTCAAACGTTTGGATCGAGGTTGGTTATATTCTTCATTATCTTAGCATTGTCATTTATATAGCATAGTTCTGAGAATTGAGTTGATTTCTGGTAGTCATCTATCTATTGTGGTCTACCCCAAGCCATAGTGAGTTTTCTCCAACAAAGAAATGGCGACTCTGCTGGGGAAAACATCCATTTTTGGGGATTTTTGAGCATTGGTCCTTAATTAGAGTTGTTGTTTGTTGAAGCTCTATGTCACTTATTTTCCGTTGAGATACACTATAGAAAACTTGCTTTTTCTAAGCCATTGGACTCTCGGTTTTCCCATTTTCCTTTCCTTACCCGTGGGCTAGCTTAGCTCTGCCCGCGTATACCCGCCTCTGTTTACTCTACTACTTGCGGGTACCCACAGGTATTCCTTCGACAGTAGCGTCCAACTCCGGCTTTGGTTGTTGCTGGGTTGGTTTTGGTTGATCCTGAGTCTTTGTTGGCCTGTTTATTGACTGTTCCATGCCTTGGTTGTGACCAGAACTCTTCTTTTCTCTTGGTTGAGCCTTATTGGTTTTTTACCCATCTTTGGATTTAGCCTTGTTGGTTTTTTCCTTTTGAGCTCATTCCATTGGCTGAGTCTTATTGTTTGGTATCTTCCTGGTTGTCTTAGTGATCTCCTTGGCATATCAGTGACTAGATAGTAGGATTTTACTTGCATTTTTCATTTCCATATATTGAAAAATACAAAAATACACATAGTTTTGCATTTTCCTTTTGTTTATAAGAGAAAATACAAAAAATAAAAATAAAAAAAATTTCTTTTATGTACTGCATCTTGCATTGAGTGCTTTCTGCCTTCATTTAGATTCTGATTGTGCATCGAAAAATATAAAAGGATTGCATATTTATTTCGGAACCATTGGATTGATTTTGCATGTTAGTGGCATTGTTTTCATTGGATAGATGAGTCTAGGATTTGACGATTTTGCATACTATTGAGTCTTACACATCACTAGTTTCATGATCATATCCCTTGAGTAATCACAGCCATTAAAATTAATGCTTAATCTTAAAATTGATTAGACCAATTTTATTTATAGGGTACACCAACTAACATAGGTTTAGAGTCTTGGAATAGATCATTGTGAGTTAACAATCCAAGACTACTAGATGAAACATTAGGTGTCTGACCAGGGAGTGGAGGAATCCATGGTATATATCGATGTTCTCAGGAAGCTCTACTCAAGCCAGAGTTCAGCACGAGGTCACGGGAGGTTGGTTGAAGAGATATCTCTATGATACCGGCTGAATGTGGGAGATATTTCTACGGTTTGTTCGTATCCGGGGGTACCGTAGGTTCGTCCTCTTGTGCTTCGGGATTAGCTACCCTTCCCATATGACGGATCCCACCTACGACTGTCCCCCTGAGCATTGGTTATATTGCAGTGACCATAGTTGCCTTACCTAGGTATCGCAGGGTACTTGTAGTGGTTATGTTGTTTGTGTCCTAAGTCAGATAGGGGTCGGATAGCACAGTTTCCGTTGTATAGGGACTTGATCCTATGCACGCAGTGAAGTTTGGGGGCCGTTATAACTGATTCTATTACCTCCGGCTATAGTTTGGGAGTCTCAAGCCTCTCCTAGGAAAGACATACCGACTCTAGTGTTGGGAGCTCATTTAGCCATTATGTTTGTTTGCTCTTGGTTGTAGTTTCTCTAGGTGTGTGCTTTTGATTTACTGTTTTTGATTGGTAGTTGGCCTTTAGGGGACATTTTGATTCTATATTCTATCTGGAGATATCGTGGTGCGGAGTCCTACTCTCCGCCGATCTCGTTGGTTGGCTGGTTTAGAACCTACCGAGATTTCACGCCGTGTTTCTAGGGGACGTCGGTGGGCTCCCTCTGAGTCCTCAGATTCTTACGATACATACGTCCAAGATGTCATGACTGCTGCACATTCTGATACTGAAGAAATACCTTTGACTCCATCGGGTAGAGTTGAATTCACTTCAGATTCCCCTACTCCTCGTGAGGCGTGGGGAGGTGATCCACCTGAGACTAAACCTGGTTCGATTTGGCCGAATCCACTTGAACAAGATCCGTTCGATCCTTCGAATCCAGATAATTATCTTCACGGGATGCCAACCTTACCCAAGGACGAAGATCAGGATGACACGTTCGTTCCTTCGTTTCCACGCAATTATAGACACGGGATGCTTGAGTTACATGACGACACCGGTCCTACGATCAACCCAAACGTACTCTCTTTTGGTATGCCTAATTATAGTACAGTTGAACCTTCCACTACGTTTGGTAGTCACACTAGCACTAGTCATGGTGTTAGCCATACTATACCCACTGGGGGCACTACGTTGTCCACTCACACACATAATATGGGAACTAGTCATAATCATCCTAACAATGCTAATGTTGGAAGAAGAACACCTCTTGGGACTGCCCAACCTAATAGGATCACTGTGTGCAATACGACTCATCATCCACCACCTAATACACATGCCGCTACTCGTCAACCAAGGACTACTTCCACAAATGTTAATGCTCCTCCTAACCATGGGGGTGGACATACACCACATACTTTTGCATC
Organism: Larix kaempferi; assembly: GCA_027924585.1. Taxonomy (NCBI): domain Eukaryota; kingdom Viridiplantae; phylum Streptophyta; class Pinopsida; order Pinales; family Pinaceae; genus Larix; species Larix kaempferi. Next base: position 21,002,450 of record BSBM01000159.1, read on the forward strand.
CATTGCCACCACTAGTAATGCCAATGTAGGGGGTGGGAATATATCCTATCCACATGGACATAACGCCACCATCCTTGCTACTAGTAACACCAATGTTGGGGTTGGGAATACATCTCATGCTTTTGGCCATTACACGACTGCTCAAGCTAATCCTAATGCTAGGGGTGGGACCATACCATACCATTATGGTCATTACAACACGGTTCCCGCTACGAATAGTATGTATATGCCCCATACTCATGGTGGCAACCCTTAATACAACACAGTCGGTGCTGGCCACCAGTACAACCCACCACCCCAATATGGTGCCCAAAACACACACATACCTTCTTACTCTCAAATGGGTCAGGCGGGAGGAGGTTATCAATCCTATGGCCATGGGAAAGCTTATGGTCCGTCAGGTCCTTATTATCAGCAGTTTAATCCTCATGGTCAAGCTTTTGGTCCGTCTTATAATTTGGTTCCGTTTAACCAACCTTTTATGGGGGCTTATAATCAAGATTTCCAGCCTCAGCTCTCGTTCCTTACATGCTTGAATCTTCCAGATCTTTCGAAGCTCACGAATGATCCGGTGTGTCACGACCCTACTTGGCCCCCGGTCCCTACCAAGCTCCCTTCGGACATTCCTAAGTTTGAGGGGAAAGGTGGTGAGGACCCGGGAGATCATGTCACGACATTTCACCTTTGGTGCTCCTCCAACTCATTGAATCATGATTCCATTAGATTGCGACTATTTCAATGCACCCTCACGGGGGCAGCTGCAAAGTGGTACGTCGAGTTGCTTGGAAACACTTATAGGGGTTTTAATGAGATCGCTTTGGTTTTCTTAGATCATTTCCAGTTGCCGGTTTGCTATGATACTGGCATTGAACTTTTATCTACCTTCCGCCACAACAAGGCCACACATATTTCTGACCACGTTCAAGAGTGGCATCGGCGGAAGAGGTTAGTGAAAGCCAACATTCCTCCAGAGTTCCTGTTGGAAAGGTTCCTCAAGTCTCTGCTCCCATACATTGCTAAGGATGTTTCGATGTCCGGCATTGTGACTGAGAGGAACAAGATATCTTGAAAGTCTAGTAGTTAGACTTATTATACTCTCAGTCTGGCATTTTGTACGACATTATTCCTGATGCACTGAGAACATGACATGATCCCACGTCAGTTCCTGGACTGCATGCCAATGGCATCATAGGATCCGCAAGCACTCACCCCGTATATTTGGTAGCTAATCAAATGCAAAATTTGTCACTAAACCAGTCTACTCCCGGACAGGTTCACACCTTGTCCACTTCCACCCCATCGTCTAATGTACACAGTGTGCAAATGACGAACCAATCAGGTAACCAGCAACCTGGTGGTAAGAAAAAGGGGAGAAATAATTGTAAGGGTGGAAACAATGGGAATAACAATAGCAATCGCAATACCCCCCGTAAGGATAATGCCAACCCTTCTCGGGAAGGCGGAAATACTGGCGAGGACCATAAACCTAGGCGTAAGGTGAAGTTTCCTTGCAAGCTCTGTGGGAAAGACCATCTTACTCACTTATGTCCTTGAATTGAAGAAGCATCGAAGCACTTGGCACAGAGCCCAGCTGTGTTGAAGGATCCCCTACCTCATCACCAAAACATGGCTTCGCATGCTCCCACCACTGGTTATGGACCTACTGAGACGACAACATCTTCTTCCAATACTGGTGGTTATGCATGTGTGAACATGGTTCAGTCAGAGGTTAGTATTGCCACTCATCAGCGCGATTATGATGCACCACAACCCAATTTGGGGAGTGAGCCTCCCCCTCCTCCTGACAATTCCTTGCATATCGAGAATCCCTCTATTATGCCGCAGATACTGAAAAGTGTTCTTAAGCGCTCTACGCATAATCCTAATGCTCGAGCTGCCCACAACTACTCCATCGTAGAAGATTTGGGCCAAACTCTGTGTGCCATGTCGGCTCTTGAAGTTTTGCAAGCCTGTCCTTCTCAGAAGCATGCCCTTTTGAGTGCGTTAGGAGTTCAGGATGGGGGAAGTCCCACTGTTATCAAGTTCGATACTACTGATGTCCAACCTCGCTTACCCTACCATGTGGCTTTTCAAATCCAGGTGGTGTGCCTTCAAATTTTTGTCAAACGTACTATGGTTGACGAAGGTTCCTCTGCGTCAGTAATGTCGTTAACTTGTTGGAAAGCTCTTGGCTCTCCTCCCCTACTCGTGTCTAGAACCACGCTCACTGCATTCGACGACCGATCATTTAAGCTGCATGGAGTTATCCCTTCCCTTGTTGTCTCCTTGGGAGGTAAGTCTATGCCTATTGAAGTCGAGGTGGTTGATGCGCCCATCGACTACAACCTTTTACTGGTTTGGAATTGGATGTATGCCATGAAAGCTGTCGCGTCCACTGTATTTAGAGTTATCTGCTTTCCTCAAGAAGGCAAGATAGTGACCATCGATCAGCTGGATTACGTTAACTCCTCTTCCACAGCATCCACGGGATCCATAGTCCCGCAAGTTACTCATTCTCAGTCGGCAACTAGGAACATGGGTGTCGGTATGTACCCTTCATTGATGGGATCTTATGATCTCCCTTCACCCATTTCTTTTATGGAAACCATTTCCGATAATGCGCCTCCTCCATTGAATAATGTACCTTTCCGGACCTCATATTTTAGTGATATGTGGGATCCACCTTCCACGAGTTCCCCATCTAGAGATGTTTCACACATCGGAATGGATATGCCCTTGTTTGTAATCAAGCTTGCTTCTCAAGATGTTCAACAAGCCATTGCAGATTCAGATCTATTTTCTTCATGGACAGTAGAGGAAGATCCTGTTATGTTTCCCGCGAGTGTAGTGGACCTATCTTGTTCACATGGTTTCCTCGATGGTATTTTACCTTTAGATGAAGTTTTTATTGAGGCCATGGGTGGTGATGACAAGCCGTGGGGGGGTCTTTATCATAGATCTCATTCCCCTCCTCCCCTTGATCTTATTAAATAAGATGAGCATATAATACAACCTGCCATCCATTTGAATTTGGGTCCATTCACAGTCTCATCCAGCCTTGATTTGACGTTTGCGTCTGATGAGTCTTTAGACTCTCCTATAGATCCTCAAATCGGTGATCTTGATGAGTTCGATTCTACTTCTAGAATTTCCAACTCCTGTGATGATGGATTTTCCACTGCAGATTCCCTCACATCCTTCAGCTTTTCTCTTCATTTTGAAGATGATCATTTTGATCCCTCAAGTATTGGTACTATGGCACCTTCAGTGGTTAGCTCTACCTACATTATGTCTGAGGTTAACAATAGTGAAGTTGAAAATGTTTCTACCGCAGTGAGTTGTATCAGATTTTTCTTTACATATGTTTTAGAGATGATCTTGGTACTTATGTTTATTGGAGACAGGATTCTTAGCTGGACTTATACTTGGTTACCGGTCCTTTTCAACATTTGCTTTGGTCATGGCAGGCATATTCGGAACCTTGCATATAGATTTAGGCCTTCCCATTGTTATGATGCATTTGAACCTTGTGCCATCTGAATTCACAGACACCCCTTGAGTGTCCTTATCTTGCTCATGTTCCTTGCATTATGCATAGATTTGTTCCATGTGCTTGGAACTAGTCTCGCATGCCCCTGACACTCGTCTGCTCCCATTACGAGCATTCTTCCATCTCTCCTTTGAGCTTATTAAAAACAGTAAGGAGGTCACGAGTTTACTTTTTTGGACTCGTTAAACCTTTACGGAAAAGATTTTTATAAAGTCTTTTTTAAGCCCTTGTTAGACTTTTCCAAATCAAACAAGATTGTTGAGTATACTTGTCATTTTAGACTCGTTAAAGGATTTGAAGCGACATCCACTTAGGTATAAGTTTACCCATTTTCCGGACTTTTGTGGATTAATTACGAAAAAGGTATACTCTAGTCATACGTGACTAGAAGAGTTATTCTCTCATTGTTTTACACTTTTTCGAGTGAGGAGACTAACTTTACAAAAAAGGACTTCCCTTTTATGTCGAGTTGTGATTGCATTGCATTATCCTGCTTTCCGCTTGGGCCTTGTGCCGGCTCCCGCTTACTCACTTATTAGCCATGTGCCTGAGCACTTTACCTTCTGAGCCAAGTAGAGCCTTAATTTATCTTTCGCATCTTGATGACCCTTTACCCTAAGGGAACATTCCCCCGAGTGTCTGCATCCTGCACATGCTTCCTTGCATTGATCATAGGTATGTTCCACTGCTTGGAACTAGTCTGCTCACTATTTGACACTCGTTCCCTCACTTGTTGTACTATAAGCAATTTTATTCTTTTTCAAGCTTTCACCAAATATGAAAAAGACCAAAAAAATTAAATATTCCAAAAAGCCAGATGAGATTATGGTTACTACTTCTTGTTGGAAGCTGTTGTGTCGCCTTTGAACAGAGCATTCATTCCACTCCGTATATTATGAGTCGGGACTATAGTTGGACCTTAGGAGATGTACTTGTTTCTCAGTTTTCTCCACCGATTGGTTAAGCTTCCAGTCATTATGGAGCCCTTTGTAATGCCTCCTGCATTGCACAATTTATGTCAAGTCTATGCTTCTTGAGTCTATCCATATGCTCATGCTCTTGTTCAAAGGAAGTCCTGAACCCAGATTCGGCCACTCCTCAGATCTCTTGACTATTGCATGTCGGCCATCCTTATTGAGTCAGTCCATTTCACCTGAGTTCTTCCAAATATTTCAGTGTAGCTGGTACCTCGTGTTGGTTGATGGGGGATGCCTTAATGCCCTCCTTCCAGCGAGTCTCGTTCCGTCGACTTCAACCCATGTATTTCGGAACTTGAGGCTTAGAGTTTGGTTGAGTACCTTGAGGCTTGCAGTCATTAGTGGCAGGTTCTCTCACCATCGAAAGTTTTGGGAATACATCAATGTCCCCTGATCGATGGATTCATCCTAGTGTTCGACTTCAACTCATCTATTCACACTCTAATGATTGTGCTCTGTGCCTTGATGTCCATTTTCATTATTGGTGGGTTATCTCGCGTCTGTTAACGGTATACATCATCGACCGGTAATCAGACGATGTCACATCAGGTTCGACCTCAACTCCTTTATTCACTTGATGGGACTTGCATCGTCGAAGATTTGTGTAGAAGACCCCAGGCGATAGTGGCATTCAGTATGCTACTTATGACTATGAATTTACATCTGAGATATCACCTCTCGGATATCAGCAGTTTGTACCTCCAGTTTGCACCAGTTGTTTCCTTTTCAGTAGGAGACCATATCTTACTGTAGAGGGACCATGGCTATGATCACTTATGACATGTATCCATTATGTACTGCCTATTCATGGCCATTGTATCAGATTGTTGTACTACCGACATGTATTCAAGGATACTATTGTATTATGACAAGTGAGCTGCTCTTTCCACTTGTGTCTCCATCACCCCACTTCTGATATTTATAATGTATTTCGGCCATCGTAGCATCAGTCTCTGACCTCACACATTTAGGGGCATCTGTTACAACGTAATCTTCCACCTTGTGAGAATCAACACTCTTTGGCCTAGAGGATCCATTTCACTGACTGAGAACCATTTTATATCCTTTAGACACTATTTTTCCCTATTTTTTCTCTTATACGCTAGCTGCATCACTATAGCTAGCGTACCCGTGAGTTGCATCACTATAGCCCGCGGTTATCATGTAAAATAGTAAAAATCACTAGTTTATTTCTTTTTACTCCTAAAAAGCGGTCATTGGGTGACCTTTGGCTCTCCATCTGCCCAAGAAATGCCTCGATGTGTCCTTTCACTTACCTTTGAGAGGACTATATATTGAGCACATATGGCTTATGGACGGGAGGAGAAAGAAGAGCAAGAGAACTCTAGTGGATTTTTGCCCTATCTTGAGTCTACACTCATTGATCATTGTAGTTGTGAACCCTTTGTGTTCACCTTCCAAACTCCTATCTAGTTTGAGTTTTCCATTCATGGAGGATTAAGTGGTGGAGGCACAAGTGGATTGATCCATATCTTGGTTCAGATTGGTTGCCGGCAAGAGGTCGTATCACATTGTACTTCTTCTTGTTTATTAATATAAATACTCATATTCTCGTCCATTAATGTTGTAAATGTTGTTTATCTTACATTGGGTTGAATTTACTTGTTATATCATGGACCATTTCTATTGATGATGTTAATGCCGTTTATATATTATATGTACTTGTTGTATATTGGTGGTCAAGACTAATTTTCAGATTCAAGTGCACGGATTGAAAAGCTCTAACGGGGATCTACATCAAACGTTTGGATCGAGGTTGGTTATATTCTTCATTATCTTAGCATTGTCATTTATATAGCATAGTTCTGAGAATTGAGTTGATTTCTGGTAGTCATCTGTCTGTTGTGGTCTACCCCAAGCCATAGTGAGTTTTCTCCAACACACTAGGGGTTGCAATCTGTGAGTGGTATGAGTAGGCAGTGTCAACAGGTCGATGCCCAATTTGTTAGCCTCCTCAATTGTTTGCACAACAATGTGGCTTCCATGTCCATCTACACTAGTAGGTGTCTATTTATAGGTGAGACACCCCCTGGTATAGATGTATCAAAGTGAGTAAGCCAATTCAAAAATAGTTCTTTAGTTATCCAAGCATGGGGATGTGCAACCATGCATGCACCTGGTTCACAATTGTGTATATAGTTTTTGAGTTGATTTTTACCTTTAAATAGATAAATTCCAAGGATTGAAGCACCAATTGCATTGACACAACATAGAATAGTGATCCACTCCCTACTCCTAGGCAAAATATTTAGCACATTACGACTCCCTCTCTTGGAAATTACACGCATGCCACATTTCCTTCCTGCCTGTAAACCTGTTTCATTATAGTTCCATATATGGTCTAGAGCATAACCATGTTTCTCGTATGCATTAGAAAGGGTGGCATAAAACTTAGTCAGAATTGCAGGGTGTAGATTTAGAGCCCTGTCTCTATCTAGGCCCTCAGTTGTACGCAACACAAGGTTTGGATGCCTTTTTTTAAACCCAAACCACCATGACTTACCAGGAAACCCATCTTTGAAGGGGTTTGGCCTCCCTTGACATATTTGAGCTATTGTGGATTTTAGCTGTATCAGCTCTATCCCATGTCCCATTTGAGCCATCTCCTTACGCCACTGAACCACCTCAACCTCCTCCTCTTCACTCATAACTGTAACAGGCCCTCTGTGCTTTGTACGTGTGAGCCCATTTATCCAATAATGTACAGATGAGGTAGCAACTCCATTCTTTTTAGTAGCTGAACGAATGGAATATCCGTTGAACTCTATATCATCAATTGCAACTAACATGTCTTCTTTTGTCCAGCCTCTTATTGCACTGATTTTGGTGGTTGAACTTGTCCCTTGAACTGTGGTTAACGGTGGCTCTGTGGTTGATGGTGGAACAACAGTGTCCTCTACCACTGCATGGTCATTTTCAACAACATTGCTAGGAGCATTTTTGGCATTTGAATGATCGACACTCTCCTCGTCCGATGAGGTGCAGCGTAGCTGGGCACCCCCGCTCAGTCGACGACTTGTTCTCCTTGCATTGCTGAATCTTGCCATGCCTGCAACTACTTGCACATTTACAAGGGAAGCTGATTATATAGAAGAAAACTGGAAGCTGATTATAACGAAAATATAAATAACATAAACATTGAAGCTGATTATAACAGATATAGAAGTAACAATACTATTATGCAGTTACCTGATTATACTGTGCACACTCTCTGATGGTATGCAGGGTAATTTTTAAGGGTGAAATTTCGCCAATTGGCTATTTTTCGAGATTTTTTTCAAAAAATAAATTCGCTATTTGGTCATTTTTAGTCTCTAATATCGCCTATATTTACATAAAGTATGTTTTTTTATCATAATATTTGCCAAAATTTACATATTTCAGTAGTAAATTGTATGTTTCATATTTAATATTCGCTTACCTATCTATATACATGTTGTTTTAAATCCAAAATAATCACCTAGGATACTATACTCCAGTCTAATATTATAATCCTTAAAAAATACCTTGATGGTATGTCTCCACTGTGCACACACTCTGCAGTTTGAATGTTTGAAATGCAACTTCAGTAAGGGTTGTGGTTCTTTTATAGTTGTTTGTTGTTGAATTCGATTGGTAATAAGGGTGCACATAGATTGCAATCTCTCAAATTTGAATGTGTGTTGTGTATTGATTTAAATGTGATCCAATGGCTGGGAACCTCTCATGGTGGATCCTTGTGCCTTCATATGTTTCATGATCCTTGTGCTTTCATCTGTTTAATGGGTGCATTTAATGGACAGGTGTCATTTATTAAAGACAGTGGGTTGGATTGTTGAACAACCATGCAGTTATGGATGACACTCTATCACTGGTTCTTGAATAAGTTTTCATGTTGGCTGGGATATTTATGCTCCAGTAGATATCCGTGGGTGTTGATTTGATAAGTACCTTGCAGTAGGTGGCAAATACAAGGAGGGTTATTTAGTAGTTCATGTACTTTTGTATGCCTAGGAAGATCTGTAGGTAGTTGGGACAAGATGTTTTGTACTCTTTTACACATAAAAGACTATTTATGGACACATGTTGGCCCAGTCAGTTAATGAAAAATTTTTGGACATAATTTAAATATTTACTGCACTTAATATGGAATATTTATGTACAATTTTTGGGTGTTTTATGTCAATATTTGGTGGTTGTGTGGGACCAGTACTGTGACAACTACTGGTCCCTACTCAAGAATAGACATCCCTCCCTTAGCTATGAAAGTATAGCTTAAAAAATTGCAATTCATGTAACACGACTCGATCAATTACATGATTCCCTGTATGGTAAGGAATATAAATTTCAAATTTAGAATATGATTTTTAAGTTAATGACTTTTAAGAAAAAAGAAGCCCTAGTATCAAAGATGGAGGCTTCGAGTATCAAAGATGGAGGCTTTAATTAAATATTAATGAAGAGATGGAGGCTTTCATTAAAATATTAATGAAGAGATGGAGGCTTTCATTAAAATATTAATGAAGAATTGCCAAACTTAAAATCTCAAAGTTTTATAAAAAACCATTAATACTTTTAAAGCTGGTATATCTTAAAATAAGCCATTAAAATATTAATATAAACATAAAAAACATACCAAATAAAATGACAATATCCATAAATAAAACTGAAGTGACAATATGAACAAATAAATAACCATAATATAGTCATGATTGTCCATCTATGTCAATATTCAACATTTAATCATAGTACCCCTTCACCTTGTCCTTTATGCATGCTATGGTTCATAAGGTTGATGCATACCAAAATTAATACATAATTTGATCTTTAAATGATATAAATTATGTATAATACAAATATTTTGCTAAATCTTCCCATAAAGCTTATATAACCACAACTTTACCACCAATTGTTTACCAAACATGTCTAACATTGAAATAAACCATAACGATTGGTTAACTTAAATCTAGTTTATCGATTAAAACAAAAATCATGTTTTTAGCAAACATCAAATAAGTGGAATATTTAACTTTGTTGATGGATGCAAACATGGATTGACAAATCTTAAGCACATTGTCTAAATGTAGCAGTGGAGTGCTTCAACAAATTTTATTAAAAAAAGCACACTAATTTCATCCTAGAAGCCGTTACACAAATCTACATTCAGTTTTACATAATCTGGTGCGAACATTTCTGGGTCATGCCTTTGGTGCGGACATTTCTGGGTCCTGCCTTTGGAAACCGTGTAACGAGCCATCCCAGTCAAAGAAATGCCAACTTAAACCATGGAAGGAATATATCTCATACACTGTATCGCCGTCCCAAGGAGTCGCTCTGCGTGGAAGTCGGATTTCATGCAGCATGTGATCACTGTCAATAATTATTTGCATTTTTTTTAGCGAAATAGTGATATGCGAACTTATTTTTGTCCAAGTCGTAATCCTTGAAGCTGTTGCCTAATATAATAATTTTGTTTAAATTCTCAGGCGTCCAGTTTTCCTGCAGTACTCTGTCAGTGAGATCAATATCGCAGCGAGGCATGAAAAACAACGTGGGTCTATCCACTTTCCGTCTGCCATTTTCGTTAACAGAGAGACAAATGCAGTCGAAGGCATTTATAGCTTTTTGCTCCACTGTTGACAGCACTGGATCGTAAACCACGATATCATGCACCCAATTAAAATTTTCTCGTAACAAAATGGCCAAACATAATTGCATGTGATTACGCTCTACATCTCTCATCTCTTCAGTAGGCTCCATCCTGCCGACACAATAGAGAACGAGTTGTAACTGTGAATGACCTTGGTCTGTGCCTATCACCCTTTCTATTAGCGCGATCATTTCTGGGTTCTCCATTTGTTTCATAAATTCCGTATAAAATGAAGATTTCCGTAACTTTTCCATTGCAAGCTGTATATTCTGGATTATTTCCTGAACTTTTGTATTAATTTCTACGTCTGATCCACTCTCCATGATAGAGGAAACTGTTAGATTATGCCTCCAGAGATGGAAATACTTTGTGCTAACGATGGATATGTGTCCACCGTTACAAATTATCTACACCTTCAACCTCTCACAACGAGAGTGATATTGTCGACCTCACCTGTGGCCAGAAGACAAGTGAGTCAGCATAAAAAACCTCCAACGGGAATAACACTCTAACTATACAAACAGTTAGATTGTGAAGCCCCGAGCTTACAAACAGTTATAAAGTAGCAGAGACCACGGCGAAGGGGTTTAAGGACAAATTTCATAACCAAGCGTGTAATGAATTCAGACAAATTTCATATCCATTCGAATATTGCAAGTTTGTGTGCATCGAGTCTCTGTGCTTCTTTCTTTCCAAGTCTCTGCGTTCATTTCCCTGCAGCAAGTCTGTGGGCTCCTTTGCATGTTGTAGCAAGGGTGTGCTTTCTTTTTATCTTTTGATTGAGCCTTGCTGGGTTGATGAACAGATAAGGGGAGCGTTACAATGGAGTGAGGAGGATGGAGCAATTGGGAAACCATTTACATCAACCTTCGTGACAAACGTGGCAGCCCATTTTATTTATATTTATTTATTTATTTATGGCCAGTTTATAACTTGCAACGACATTAAAACATTAGATCGGTTGTCTTCCTTAATTAACACACTAATACGATCAAGAATATTTCCATTTTGTTCAATCGTGTTAATAAAATCTAACTTTATATTAAATTGGTGAACTATAGACTATAAGTTAAGTGTCACTATAAGTTATCTGTTAATGCATCAACAATAAGTTCTTTTTATATAGATTTTTTTCCCTCTCACATTCTTCTAGTTATCTGTCATGAACAGTTGGTTATTAATTCATCAACTACAATTCTCTACGCATCTATTATCAGTTATTCGTTCATCAGCAACCACTTATTTTTAATTTTTTTTTCTATAATTGTTTATTTCGAATTTTGAAAGACTGCCATTAAATCAATATGAACAATACACTTGTCTCATCCTCGTACAATCCTAGAAAAACATAGACAATAGTCCACCCCAAATTCTAAAATAAAAACTCCTATCAATTTAATAATATGTTTAATGTGGCATCCTCTACCCATGGATTGAACAAGTCTGCTTGAATTCCTGTCTCTCCATTGGTTTACATCTCTCCCTCCTCTTGTCTGTTGGCACCTGGTCATGCATGGAGAAGTTGTGTAATGCACTTCACACTTAATCTTAATTTATCTATAGGTGACCTCCTAGATCCATGATTTAGGAAATATAAAATTGCATAACAGCACTATAAATACTCCCTCAAGGCTGGGCGTCCTTTCCCCTTGGGCTCTCCAACGACCTTGAATGACGGGCTGGCTGTAAAATGTTTCCCTCGAGCTAGGGCGTTCCTTCAATCATGCTAACAAATTGAATCAAAGGTGGAACGCCTCCCTATTTTACCATATCTTACAATCTCCTCAAAATTATCCAACAGCTTCATTCACCATAGGGATTTTAGGAGCACAATAAGCTAAAATCTTGAAAGAACAAGTGTTAGTCTGAGCCTTGGTATAGGTATTTTTTTTATTAGCATGGCGAGCATAAGAATGGGAACCCTAGCTAGTTATCTATAAAGTAGACTAGCCACCCGCTTTCTCTAGACGATGCCTTTTCCATCTTAGTGTTATGAGTAGCATGTATTCCTTAGTGATATTTATATAAGCTCGACTCTTACACTTTCAACCTATGTTTTCTTATTTATTCATGTTATGTTAATCTTTTTATTTTAATATCCAGTTTTATTTAATGTTGTTTATGCCACATCATCCCATAGTTTTGTATCTAGTTTGGTAGGCATAAGAAGATCTTTAAACGATATACTAACCTCCGCATTATCTGAATATGTGCCTTACGATGAGTTTTTAAAGTACTGTGAATTCCTAGAATAGTGGGTTATAATTGATTAATCATATCGTACCGGCTCCTCAGCGGCAACAATAGATAATAGTGTGAAAAAAGAAGCATCCATCTGAAAGCAGGTGTGACTCCAGGCCAGTGAATACTTTCTGTATGCCTATCCCACCCGTCTACCTCTCCTCTACCCACATCTGAAATAATAAAACTTATCAAACATAATTACTGAAAATGCAATAAAGCACCAAAAGACGCTAGAAAAAATATGCATATGGATTCTTCCCTGTTTTGTTGATCCTGCATTATGTGATTGGAATAGTGCTAATTTCATATCATCTACCAATCTCACTCCACTTTGATAAAATGAATCAGAAGCCCCCAAATATCAAAACGGATCAAAAGCCCCAAATCCCTACTCCACTTTGATAAAATGGATCTGAATCCCCACAACCCTCTAAAATTTAACTGGGAAGAAGAGTTTAGGCACTTTGTGATTAAAAATGGGAAGCCTTTAGATTTTCAATTAAGGGACTCTTTCATGAAACAATTTGTAAATAACACCAAGTGAATTAAAAGTGTAACGAAGGACGAGGTTTTGCTTATGTTTATGCTGCAAAATTTCAAAAATATTTGGAGGTGTAGGAAGTTATCAAATCTCTTTCTAAAAAGAATAATAATGAAATATTTTCACAAGAAACCAAGATTTAAAAGTTAAAAATGATATTTTAATTAAAGAAAAACTATTTAAAGGTTTGATAAAAAATAATGAGATAAATGATAGACATAATAATACAAAGTTCTTTCACAAATTTATTAATACTATATGGGATATCCTTCATCCAAACGGATCCAAAATAACTTTAAAGATATGGTAAAGATGGGTAGATTCCGTTTTAAAACACTCTTTCAAGATGCCAAATATGTTAACATGATAGAAATTATGGAAATTATAAGCTTGTTTCTTAATATTTTAAATTAGTGAATTAATAAGGCTTTGGAGGTTAAGATTAAAAGTGAAGAGCTAAAGTTAATACTCCTTTTTTTTAAAGAGGGGGAATCCATTTTTTTAAAGAGGGGAAATCCTAAGACAAAGAATCTATCAGTGAAATTTTATTCATGCTTGTTTCATTTGTTAAACCATGTTTTTTGTTTCATTTGTTAATGCATGTTTTTATTAAGTGGTTAAAGAATCAAGGACCCCAGGAAATGTTTTGGGTCATTTAAGTTTGTATCCTTAATTCCTAAGAAACAAGATGCAATTACCTTTGATGATTTTAGGCCTATCCTTTATGTAATTTAATTTATAAGTTGATATCCCAAATAATTTCTAATAGGTTGAAGGGCATTCTTTCATATTTTGTCTAAGATAAATAGTTTGATTTCCTCTTCAATTATCAAACACATGATTTAGTGACCATTTCTTAGTAAGGATTGTGTTTGGCTAAGACAATGAAGTTACTTTAACTATCAATAGTAATCCATGCAAGGTAAAAACCTAGTCATAATAGGCGTTCATCCTAGAAAACCCAAGAAAGTCGATAATGTGGCACTCAGGGTGCCAACAAATAGATCAAACAAGTGGCAAGGAGAAGAAAACCCTCAGTTCACATATAAAAAGTTTTCTACAATCAAAACTAAATCTGATCCCCAACAACTAGCACCAAAACCCCATATTTGCATCATAAAAATTATTTGTTAACCTAGAGTATGTTTAAAATATCAATAAACTTAAACATACCTAGGAAATTCGTGAATGGGAGATAAATATATAGAGTCTTTCATGGATGCTACAATTGATTAAACACTTAAATGGTGTAGACCATTGAAAAATTTTCTCTCCATTTTTCTTGCTACCATCCACTAGCCCACAATAGAAAATGCTTGGCAACATTTTTTAGGTGAGACAAGAGAAATAAAAACAAATGGAACATATACAACAAAAAATCATAGCCGAGGGATGATCAGAACAACTGGCTCTTGAAGAGAAGGCCTTGTAATATCAAATTAACCTTAGACATAAGCAAGAGGAAGTCTTGTGGAATTGTCTGTAAGATGGTCTAGTTGTCTATAAGAAGTTTTTATCTGATGGAATTTGGGCGAATCAATTTAGAAAAAAATGTAAATTGGCAAATCTTTTTTGGAAAAAAGGTCAAAAATTACCACATGGGCTAATTTTCACCCCTAAAATTTTCCGTGGTGTTGCAGTTATGAATTCAATGATTAATCATGGATTGATGGAAATTTTTTGAATTGTGTTCGCCTTGTTGGGAAAAACTACTCTCGAAACTTGAGAACGGGATGGACAACTAGACCTTTTGATATCGTAATATTTATAGAAGACTAACCCTAATAAAATCTATGCTCAAAACCATGCCAATTTATCTTTTCTCCATCCTGGAGCATCACCTAAGTTCATATTGAAAGTTATAAAGAATATGCTACAAAGACTCTTCTTGGGAGGGACAAAATGTCACAGGAAATGGGATATGGTGGCTTGGTATAAAATCTATCGCCTCAAGATGGAAGGAGGCCTTGGTATCAGAGACCACGGGGGGTTCACTCAGTGAACTTGTTACATAGCACGATCGTTCGCATGATATTAAAGAATATCCCTATTTTCACTAAATATTGGAAAATGCATCCTAAAATTGTATTGTTGAACCCCCCTCCCAATATTCCTTTCTAATTAAGAAAACCCCTAGTTTCACCAGATATTGTAGGTATCCATTTTTATCAACCCATTTTTAACACCCCCTTTATATCATATTACCAAGTTGTAAAAAATAGGATCCCTAACACATCTTAGTATAAGCAAACAAGATGCTACATAAAATAATAGTATAATGCTAATAATGATCCCACTAGGATTCCAAGGGCGACTGATCAATTTGTAGCATTGGATAGCGGAACACCCAAAGAAATAGTACTTGCAAAGGAAAAATGCATAAAACGCAACCTAGTCAAGAGATCAACATAACAAAGAATGCAAAAGACTGATAGTCCAATTGTTAGTGCAATTCTTAGAAAATATGAGAATTGAAAATGTTTCACACCACAACCTGCCAATCTACCAATTTTATATCATGTAAATACAAATATAGCCATAGAGAACTCATGTTTTCTATAAGCTTAATAAATTAAACTCCACAAACATGCAAAATTGAAACCCTTTTGTGGAGGGACACCCCTACCTTCCTATCAAAACAAACATCATTGATGTCTGAACCCAAATGAACATAGACAAATTCCTTTTACTTTTCAATAACACCGTATGATCATGTGCATATCTTGGATTTGGGTCATTCACAATATCCAATGAATTGCCTCCAGTTCCTCTACATTTATTCTTGCAATCACGGGAATTAACAACATTTAGTTACCTTTTCTTGGGTTATATCTAGTTTTTTTTTATCTTTAAAGGATAGGGAAAAATCTCCATTGTTAGGTTTCAAGCATGCAATAGTTATAAAGATACACAAATGGTAAAACTTATATGATACCATTTCATGGTAACGATAACACATAGGGTATGTAAATAAGGATTTATATTTTCACCTATGTTCATGTTAATTCCAATACAATATTAAGACAAATGCCTTCCATATAAGAATTGAAATTACAATTATGAACGTGTCGAATATAACTCAATCTAACAAATATTCCTAAGTGGCCATGTGAAAATATTAAAGAAGAATACAAAAGGTTGAAAAAAAAATTAGTCAAGAAACATTGATCTAACTTTTCTTGGTTCTAGTGAGCCAAGAAAGATTGGTCTCACTTTTCTTGGTTGTGTTGGAGCAAGGTTTAATTGAATCTCAATGCCCACCTAAACTCCAACCTAAAAAATGAATATATAAATCTTTTACCTGATGCCTACAAAAAATACAATACAATTGTTCAAGTCTAGAACTCCCATTTAACTATATCTCTTAACTTAAAGATGGAAAACAATATAACATCAATTCAAACCAAGCCTAAATAATCTATTAAATGAGAATTGCTGAAGGCCAATAATCCAAAGAGACTTCCATCGATATTATCATTGGTACACTATTATCAAATTTATGCAAACCTTAGGATCATAAGCAATATCAAATAAAAATGGAAGGTCCTTAAGTTTTAGGTGGTTATGAATTGAGCTCGTGATTTGGACGTATGAATCAATCCGATGATTTGGAGGTTATTCCTCAGCACTCCCAAATAAAATAACCCCCAATATTTATATTGCTATGTCAAATTAAAAACCCCCCTTGACCCCTTAATACGGGGCAATATATTTTTGAGGTTTTTAAGAGTATTCAACCCCCCAATATGAATGGATGTGATATGATATTGCCTCACTGGTGAACCCCCCGTGTCAGAGACGCGGTATTGGAAAATGAAACACTAGGTCTAATATGTGGTGGACATGGATAAAAAATCCCACTTCCCATTAGGGTAGACTCTGGATGAGGAAATATGCATCGGGGACATATCCTCAAAATATTTTCGTACTGGAAGGGAAGAGGACATAATCTATGGTATGGAATGAAACTTGGAAGAATAGAGTTCTTGTTCAGAAGCATAACTTATGAGAAATTAAGGATAGTAGATCGACTTTGTTTCGGCAAGATGCCTGGAACCAAACTTCTCAGTTTAAATTTCAACTTAGTTGGGGGGGACTTCTAATTAAATGCAAGCCAAGAATCTTACCAAGGTTCATCAATATTGGAAGGCTAGTAGTAATTCACAAAAATTTCGGGTCTAGCTTCCCTTGAGAAATGGGATCTTAGAGAGGACACTCCTTGTAGGGTGAAACTCCTTGTGGAGCTAAACCAATGATGTATACAAATTTTTGAAGGGTCAGACATTCTTAGATGGGACTATTGGTCAAGAGGTAATTTCAATATGAAGGAGGCCTATACGCTGCTCATTCATAATGATGTGCGGGAGGAAAATAGAGTTTGGAAGCATATTTGGACTTAGAATATTTGGCTCAAAATTTCTACTTGTGTCTTTCTTGTAGCCAAAGGACGAGATCTAACTAGGGACCAAATTAGAAAAATGGGCTTTGAAGGTCCTTCATGATGACCCTTATGTGAAAGGGAGGAGGAAAACCTTATTCACCTCCTCAATTTATTTCACTGTGCTTCATCCCTTTGGGATCAGGGAGCATCTACCCTCAGGACTTTGGATAGACAATGAGATATCATCAGATCCACCATTGAAACCTATAGGGAGTTTGCTTTTAGAAAACACGATTCTCAATAGAATATGGAAAGAATGGTAAGAATGAAAAGAAATCCGGTTTATTTTTTATTTTAAACCTTAACTAGGGTGCATGCACGTATTTGTCCATGCATGCGCTAGGAACGCGCAAACGCTACCTTAGGTGTGTGCACATTCCTGTTTTTTCTCCGTTAGCGTGGCCTCGTTGCAACAGGTTTGGGGAACAACTTTGTGCGCTCGCCCATATAATACTTACTTAATAACCTAACATCTTTAACATTGGTCACATAAATTGTATTGATTTAGACATGTCACTTCCCCATTTATATATAGAAATTCCATTTTTTTCATGTATGACTTATTTAGCGTATACATAAAACTTCCAAAAATATGTGGCATAGATATTCCACAAATTCAGATCTAGGTGTCTTCCATGTAATTATATATATCATGATTTCGCCATATATGGAAAACTCTTAAATACATTTCACCTCATTTAGGGAAAGTTTGATGAGGACCTATGT
This sequence comes from Larix kaempferi, assembly GCA_027924585.1. Taxonomy (NCBI): domain Eukaryota; kingdom Viridiplantae; phylum Streptophyta; class Pinopsida; order Pinales; family Pinaceae; genus Larix; species Larix kaempferi. The sequence continues at coordinate 21,020,579 of BSBM01000159.1, forward strand.
GGGTTTCAATATTCCTAAAGATTGACTTAATTATCTCTATATTATATTTTTCCAATTAAACGATAAATACATAAGATTTTGGTGTATCCTCCATGTCAGTTTTAGTTGATTTTGTAGATTAATAAGCCTCAATAATCTTCATTTTTTATTTCAATGATTCCTTTAAAGTGTCAGTAGAGTTGATCTCTTTGGATGCATATTATCTACATTAAAAATTAAACCTAAAATTACTATATTATATCATTAAGATATATACATTTACCCCATCAAATCCTATTATGTTATTATGTTTACTTATTACTCTATTATATCATTAAGATATATACATTTACCCCCATCAAATCCTATTATGTTATTATGTTTACTTATTACTATATTATATATTAAGATATATACATTTACCCCATCAAATCCTATTATGTTATTATGTTTACTTGTTTCATATAAGTTTAAAAACATAACATTTATTCTATATTTAACACAATTTTAACAATTTTTAAGGATGTGAAATCTAGCTTTAAAAGATTGATTCCATAATGAAAACAAATTAACGTGTATTAGCGAATGCTTTATAAAGTTTTGAAGTTCATCCATAAATTCCCTAAGAAATAGATTAGCCAATCATTTTTTTTTAAAGGATTGAATTAGATAAGCCAATTTTATTTTAAAGGATTGAATTAGATAAGCCAATCATTTTTTAAAAGGATTGAATTCTGTTGTTTCTAAATAAAATTGCAATTCAAACTTCACAATCCTAATATCTCAAATCATTTAAGTATACCAATTGATACGTAGCTCCCCTATGGAAATAGATAAGCCAATCATTATTTAAAGGGATTTAATTTTATTGTTGTTAAATAAAACTTCAATTCAAAATTCACAATCATAAGATCTAAAATCATTAAAATATACCAACATGTCATCAATCTAATGACATTAATGTTGTTGGACATCATAGAATTTGAAATTAAAAAAATCTCTAACTCGTGAACGTGTGAACTTTTCTTTGTTGCGGAGTGGCTTATTAACTTTCTTTTAAGAACTTTTTTTCACACAATGAAAATAGCATACTATTAATCAGGTAAATAGTATCAACGGATATATTAATAAGGAGAAAAGACATAGTCTCCTCGAAAATACCATAAATCAAGGATCCAATCATGACCACCCATCGATCAATTGTTCCAACAAGTACCAACCCATCCGCCAATGGAGAAACAATGGGAAAAAAACCAATAGATCCAACATATACCAACCCATTCGCCTGAGGCGAAACAATGGGAAAAATAAACAATAGAAACAAAAAATATCTATCCCATCCGCCTATGGCGAAACAATGGGAACCACGTAAAGAATAGCAAAAAATTAAAGACAATCTAGTGTAGAAATAAATAACCCGAAGCAACTTCCAACAAAAACAACAGCAGCCAGTTGAAGGAGAGAGCCGGTCGACCAAAAAAAACCACAGGATGGGTCATCAGATCATAAGAGACAAAATCATAATACAAAGAAAAAGGGGATACACCAACCAACAAGTAGTTGATCGATCGTAGGAGACTAAAGACCTGCAGAGCATATACCAAAAAATCGTCAAAAAACAAGTGCTAAAAAGAGAGGTCCAAACTGCCCACAGAAACCAGTACGTCCATAGACCAGTCCTCCCAAAAGATGTGTCTCGGAGCAGAAAGGAGAGCACGTTTAGAAAGGTCGTCCGCCAACTGATTGGAAGACCAAGGGACGTGGATAAATTCAGTAACCTCATCCTTATCGATAAGGGTTCGTGTCTCGTTCAGCCAGTGTGTGAGCATAAGAACATTGATAAGGCTTGTTCCTTTGGCCCAGGAAATAATCACCTTTGAATCTCCCCAAATCCGTAGATGAAGACAATCCATATGTATAGCAAACCGAAGCAACATCCATAGTGCCAAAAGCTCACAGCAATTGTTGGTTCCAGGTGCCAAGTGCAAACACACTTTGAAAAATCTATTCTCAGTGATGTGTAATACTGCCCCAGCCCCACAAATTGATCCTCCCGATTGAGAGGCACCATTGAAAAATCCACAAGGGTAACTGAGCAATAATGGAAACGACATACATGTAACGGGCATCGGACAACATGTACCATCTGTGTTAGAGGCCCGAAACACCACAATCACACGGCCAGCCATAACATCCAGATGAAAACATAGACCCTGAAAAATATCATCATTCCGAGCATGCCACAACTCCCAAAATACAAATACAGGGAGTGCCCACCAGTCCTTGAAAGTGCGGCCCCACTTATGAAAACTCTCCTCCAGGTTGCCTGGATCCCACCTGAAACGAATGTTACATAGACCACCTATTTTTTCCCATAATGCAGTTACAGCCGAACATGATCCAAAAAGGTGCATCACATTTTCATCACAAATACCACAGAGGTGACAACGGCCAGGACCACAGAACCCCCGATGACACAAATTGTCCCATGTAAGCACCTTATTGTGAAGGACCAACCAAAAAAAGCATTTTAGTTTCAATGGTACTGAGAACATCCTGATCTTCTGATACCACCACCGTATCTGCACAGGGACCCCAGAGGTGATGTAGTCATAAGCCAATTTGGCTGTAGCAGCATGTGTAGAAGTGTTCCAGGACCAAACCAGTCGATCAGGCACATCTGATAATGATAAATTCATGCCAATTAATCCTTCTGTGTAGCAGTCCCATTCTAATGCCAAAAGTCCTGACAGCCCCAAGTGAGCCACTCAAATCTAGCAAGGACGACCCCGACCATCAAGGTGTCTAGTAAAAGCGTGGCTCAGTGTTAAATAGCCTCTAGATCGCAGAAATCTGATCAACACTACGGAGAGTTGATAGATTACAGGTCCACCCAATATGGGATCCTCCTCCAACCAAATATCCCTACCATTTCCAGGTATCCAGGACATCCAATCAGATAGATATTTATAAGATCCCAATAGGCCACGCCAATTATTAGATGCACCACTGCACCCAGGGGGGCCACCCTGAAACCAGTCCGCCACCGAGCAATGCTTCAAATATTTTCCTTTAATAATCAGACTCCACAACGAGCCCGAAGAAAGGGAACGCCATAGGCTCTTTGTTTTGAGTGCTAAATCAAAGTTCCCCAAATACTTAATCGCCCATCCCCCCAACTATTGTGGCCAGGCCAGAAGTCTCCAATTTTCCAAATGGAACCTGTGTGTCGAGCCATCCCCAGACCAAAGGAACGAAAATATACGTTTATGAATATTCTTGAATATGTTCCTGGGTATTTTGCTAAGGGAAAGCCAATAAACAACCAGATTTTACAGAACCGATTTGATTAAGGTAAGTCTTCCCCCAATAGTGAGCCAACGCCAGCACCAATGGCTGATATGTTTGTCAAACCATTTTAATAACCAACGCCAATCACAAATGTGGTAGTTCATCGGCTTCAAGAAATATCCAAGATATGAGGTGCCTTCAGAAAGTTCCCGGAAATTGAAAGGGAAGAAATTACTGACCGAGGATTTAACCACCAAATCCACATTATTTTCCAAGAACCAATATTTACCCACACTAATAAGCATCCCAGAGGCTTTGCAAAATAGGTCCAATATGTTCTTGTAAGTCCTCCATTCAGGAATAGATCCCAAGCCAAAGAGCATAACATCATCGACGAAAAGAGTATGGGTAATGGAGATATGTTCTGTCATTTTAATACCCAGAATGTGCCCATCTCGTTTTGCACGAATAATAAGATGACTTAAACCTTCAATGGTTAGCAGAAAAAACAATGGTGATAATGAGCATCCCTGATGAAGTCCACGAGATCTCTTGAAGAAACTAGAAGGTAGACCATTAATAATCACCGCAAAGTTTACAGAGGTGATGTAAGCCATAATCCATTTGACCACCGCCCAGGGTAGTCCAATTTGAACTAGTGCTAGGCGGATAAAGGTCCAATCCACTCAGTGATATGCTTTGACCAAATCTAGTTTAAGATAGAGAGAGCTAAGTTGTTTAGTCTTAACCATATGGAACACCTCCCGAGTAACCCCAACCGCATCCAGAATCTGTCGGTCCTCCAGGAACCCATACTGCTCCATTGAAATATATTTAGATAAAGTAGGCTTGATACAGATAGCAATGATCTTATATATCACTTTGTAGATGAGATTACATAAAGAAATGGGCCGGAAGTCTCCAAAATATTCAGGGCGATATTTCTTGGGAATAAGTGCAATAAATGTAGAATTGAAGGCTCCAGTAACTAAACCCTTTCATCGAGACTCCTCCACAACCGCCCACAAATCGAGCCCCAAAATATCAAAAAACACAATAAAAATGTCAACCGTCGATCCATCCGGTCCATGGCACTTATCTTTAGCAAAACCTTTTAGTACAGCTTCAATATCAAGTAGGAAGACTTCCTTAAAGATGTCATCTCCCTCCGCATTGGAGAAAAGTCGAGGGTACTCCCGGATGACTTTGAATTGCTTGATCATAGGTATGTCCATAGGGTCTTGATAGATTTCCTGGAAGTGTCACCGAGCCTCTGCTTGTAGACTACCAAGAGTGGATATGCGATGACCATTTTGATCGTTAATCCGAAATATTTTTTTGGATACGACGGACATCGACAAACTTATGGAAAAATTTAGTATTTTGGTCCCCCGCTTTAATCCATAGCACTCGACTCTTTAGTCTCCAAGATTCCTCCTTGAACCTGAGAAGTTTAAGATTGCGCCCTTCCAACACCTTGAGAGTAGCCTACTAATCACTACTAAGGTAGCCCTTGACCTTATTTCCTAATAATATGGCCAAGTCCCCTTCGATCTGGACTAGTTCACGATCCATTCCTTCCTCTCTCAACTTAGTCCATTTTGTGATACAAGATCTTAAACTGCATAATTTAGCAACTAGTATATCCATAGCAGAGACTTCCCTAGAGGTGTCAATGTTGGTCCAATGATCAATCACCACCTGTTTGAAATCCTGATCCTAAAGCCATGTAGCATTAAATTTGAATGGGTAGTTTTGTCGAAAGTGTGAAGTGTCCACTTGTAGGATAATGGGGAAATGATCACTGATGTATGTACTATGCACCCAAGACCGAAAATTGGAAATTTATCTAAAAGATTCTCCGCAACAAAGACACGATCCAAACGTTTTGAAATGAGGACCCCATCCCTCCGACCATTTTTCCAAGTGGGCGACAAGGGGGATGGCTCGATATCCACCATTTGATGTGTGTTAAATAAATCCCTGAAAAAACCACCCAAAGGGTCCAGTCTGTCCCACCTTCCCCAGATCTCAGAAGCCCCCTAGGTAAAATTGAAGTCACCAACCAGTATCAAGTTCTCTAAATCAAGTAGGTGTTCCGAGCAGACCGTATTCCAGAAAACCTCGCGATCTTGGTAAGGGAAGTAGCAATTTACCAGATTGATGGTCTCCAGAAACCCCTTCAATTTCCCTGTTAACAAGATCCCAACAGAAACACTGAAAGTTTGTAAGTCTAGAACATGAGGGTTCCAAGTGGCCAGCAGCTCGCTCGATAGACCAATGGCATCAACCGCACACACCATCCAAAAAGGTTTTATTTTGGTGAAAAATGTTTGCATCGTCTCAGCACAGACCATAGTTTCTTGTAGGAGAATGATATCAGGATTAGAAATATGTAGAACGCGCTTGAGGGATAGCATTTTAGGGAGGCCCCCCACTCCCCTAATGTTGAGGGATAAAATGATCATCTATGACCCAGTGCAAGGGCTTTAATGCCTCTAAGCGCCCCAGATTCATGAGAAGTAGAAATCCCAGGATTAACAGGTGGAGAAGTAGGTACAATGACCCCCCCTTAGTACCACCATTTGAACCACCTTTAATCTTTCTCACACTACAGGTCTTCCAAGGTGAGAAGTCACTAGCCAAACCGTCGAATCTTGCACCTTTAGTGACCAATGTGGGGTTTAACTGGGGAATGTATTATGTCGCCTCGCTAGAGACAATGTCGCCCACCATATGGTTCTTATAAAAGGTAGGAATAGGATACTTCTTGACCATGTCCGCGAAGGATGGGATCAAAAGGGTTTGGGGGTTACAATTAGTAGTTTCCTTGGAAAATTGCACAGGAGGCGAAGATGGTGGAAAAGTATAGTCGCGGGGGGCGGATGGGAGAGAAGGATCCGAAGAAACGATGACCGTATCTGAAAGGGAGGGTTTGGACAGTGGGGAGACGGGGTCCACCGGAGAAGAAACAACATGAGTAGGAGTTAGGGCAGGACCCACGGAAACATCCACAACTGGACACACATTGAGGGAGGACTCAAGTGAAACGGACTGTGATGAAGGACCGGGATCCACCTCTATATTAAAATTCAAATCACGAATGAAATATTTTTCCATATCATTAAGTGATTGATAAAAAACAGGATCATAGTGCTCGAGCTTACCCATAGTGTCGAGGTCATATATGCCCGGAGGAGGAATCCAGTTGGAGTAACCATCCATATCACCCTCAGCATCGACCTCAAATTCACTACTATCACCGGACAACCACAGTGGATCCTCCAAAGGTCGAGAGGATCGCACTGAGTTCTTGCAGTGACGCCAAAGATGGCCAACATCCTTGCAGCAGGAGAAACAGAATGGAATGCCCCAATAATCAATGACCTGTGTATAATTCAAGCCCCTCCAATCAATGTGCAGTGTGTCGATGAGGCCCATAGATATATCAACCTCCACCAGAAGTCGGCTCATCCATTTTTCGATCCCATCCAAGACCTCCAGCTCAAGATGTAAAAACCTTCCAAGCTAACTCCCAACCGCTTCAAATGCCCCATGGTTCCACATGGATAATGGTAGACTAGGAAAAAGAACCCACATGTGGCGAAAACGAATGGATGCACGGTCGGCATCAAAATATGTGGGCCAACACTGCAACATCAAGCTTCCCACACCCTTCATCCAGAGCTTACCCAAGGTAAGAGTGGCGTGTTCCTCCTTTTGGAACTTAAAGCTGAACCATCCACGCACAAGAATGGATACCTTGGGCACATAGTTAAGTATAGGCCCCCATGTATCAGCAAACCACCCCACAATATCCCTCTAGTTCATGGCCAGATAGGAAAAACGGCCCACGAGGGCAGTCATGTTGAACTCATCAATCTCCTCCAAACCCACCTCCCGACCCATGGTGAGCAAGTGTTCACCAGGTGGACTCTGATATCTCTCAAGTCGCCTTTATGTGCATCTACGACCAAGGTCCTCAGCCGAAGAATTCCCCCCACCCCCCACCAAACGAGACTATGATAACCCACTAGTCTGACCACTAGACTTCCCATCAGCACCTGACAGCTCTTGTCCCTTCCTTTTTATGTGTCCAGTTTCAGTTGGGGGCCTATCAACACCCTCCAGATGTGGACGTTTTCCCTTCAGCAGGTCCCTGTAGAACTCATCCGGCTGCAATAGCCCCTTCTCCTCCAGCCAAATGTCAGTCTTAGATGGAGATGTGACATTTGGGGCCGGCACCGATGGACCCTCCATATCCACTGACTAAAAGAAAAAATCGATGTCGGCAACCGCGATACCACCAGTCCCCCAGAGCAGACCCCCACCAAAAACCACCACTGCAAACCCCGTAGAGGTACCAACAAACAGCCGCCGTAGGGTAGAAACCACCACTATCACCCACTACACGGCAAGAACCAGACGAGAAACCCTTATAATGGAAACGACATCGACTGATTTGGTATACCAACTGTCATATCGAAATCCGGTGCCGGCGGTCGCTAAACCACAAACTCCACAGGACAAACCACCACCAAAGACCACCCCGCAGCCCAGAAGAGGTTTCGACAGCAAAAACCGCAGGGAAAAACCCACCGTCCCCCACAAAAAGCAAGATCCAAATGCAAGCACCACCGCGGCACCAAACTATATGGGATATGTAGTTAGCTGACGACAAAGGTGCCAATGTCATGCAGAATCCCCGAAGATGGATACAAACCACCCAAAAATGACATGAAACCCCAATGTTTCCCAGAACCCGAAGAATATGGAAAAGACAAAGTGTAGCCCACTCCAGCAGCTATAAACTAAAAACGGCTAGATTGACACCTGTGAGAGTTCCAAGGTTATTCCATCATTACATATTATTAAAAAACTGGGAGTTCCAGACAAATAGACACGACCTTAAAACATCCATAAGAGGGCTCGTCGTTTATCGATGAAATCCCCAGATTGGCCACCGCATTCAGATGTTTATGGGGATCCAGACTGGGAGATATATTCTGGATTGTTTGCCTCTAAATCCAAAACCCTAAGAACCCTAATCGCTCCGCTCCACTCCACTCCGCCAGAACCCAAAGTCTCATAAGCATACCAACTTTCTTTTAAAAGCTTAGGTGGATATGAGCTTAATATTTTGTTGAGTTTAAAGTGAGCTAAATTCAAACTTAATAATCACCCAAAAGTTTGCTTTTAATTCCACTTTGAATTTAGTATCATAGATTTCCTACTTGCACATAGGACCTAACACTTTATGCATAGGTGAACTTTATCTCCAAGGGCCTAACACTTTATGCATAGGTGAACTTTATCGCCAATGATAGGCAAAGGATTTTGAGGATTTTCATGTTGGTGGAGAAGATTTTTAATTTTATGCTCCAAAGAAAGATAAGGAGCCACACCGCAATAAAGATTTTGTCGAAAAAAAAAAAACTTTAATGGATAGGAAAACAATAAATTTGACTAAGATAAAGTTAAGGAAAATTGCCATCTGTGAATAAAAAAAAGAAAGTGAAGAGTCATCCCTACACTACAAAGTTTTAATAAATTTCAAATTTAGAATATGATTTTGAAGTTAATAATTTTTAAGAAAAATATCTTTCATATCAAAGATTGAAGCTTTAATTTTTTTTCCATAAAAATAGATCGCATTCTATAAATTAAAACAGAACACATTGTTCAATAGATTATATGGTCATACAAATACCAAAGCACAAAAAAATGTTGCTTACAGAACTAATATTAACTATAATGGGAGTCAAAATCCAGTTATCCCCTTTTGCAGGCATCAATAGATTTGTAGTACGCTCAAATAAAACTCAAAAAAGAAAAAACTGCTCATAAAGAATAGAAAAAAAGCAGGGAGGTGCCAAGAGGATTGTCCTAGGAGAAAAACCAATACAAGTCCCTTCACAAGCAACTAGTACCACTCATGAGAGTCGTTGCTCATAATCCAACAAGGGTAGAGCCGTTGATTTTCCATTGGTTCGCCACCGTCGTCCACTATGGGCATCATGAGTAGGGCTGTTGAGTTCCTTGGACCACCGCCTCTGTCCTGTAGGTGCCATCTCATGGAGAAACATTAATCCCAAGGGGCCATTGTCAACAAAGGAAGGCAGGTTGGCCACCACGTCGCCCGCTTCCACCACGACTGAGTTCGCGGCCTCCATCATAACCCGAGAGCCAACAAAAATAGCTACGTCCACTAGGAAGGCCACAACACACACAGATCCACAATTGCTGAAGGTGGGCCATGAACCACCACATAAAACGCCTCCACTCCACTACAAAGCATAGCACAATGGATATCAGTCCAGTCGCCAACATTCAGTACCACTTTATCCTTCAACCCCAAGCGAAAAGCGTCGCCGTCGCCGCCACAGTAGCGACTATGGGTCGCTGCACAAGGTCCTACTCCGCGCCAGGAAAGAATACTGCATTCCTCTCTCTTAGACATTCAAAATTCGGGGGCCGCCGTTATGGCCGGGTGGCTGGGGCGGTCGGCTGTGACCGTCCCCACCCAGGATCGACCCCGTGACCCAGGCAGATTCGGCGCTCTCGTATATTGAGCTTGCCGGTTTAACTACTATGTGAAAAAAAGACATTCAAAATTCGAGGCCTCATTACAAAAAAAAGGGATGACTAAGGTGAAACCCTAACCATAATAGCAAGCTTTAATTAAAATATTAATGAAGAGTTACTAAACTTAAAATTTCAAAATTTTATAAAAAATAATTATTACCTTTAAAGATGATATATTTTAAAACACACAATTAACTTATTAATACTATTTGTTTGAAGTCAGAAAGTTTAAAAATAGTATTCTCAAGTCTACATCAACACAAATAATTTGACTAGTGATGTTTGTTCATAATGCTTCATACTTGTGTTTTTTTACATGGTCAATATGTAATAGTACACTCTTAGAAATGATAAAAAAAAACCTTGGAGATAATCATTTGCATTTTTTCCTTTCGATATGTAATAGTGTACACTCTTAGAAATGATGATATGTAATAGTGTACACTCTTAGAAATGATAATAATAATAATCTTGGACATAAAATTATAATAGTTTGCACTATTAGAAATGACAACAAGAATCTTAGAGATAGTCAATCAAGAAACTTAAATTTTGTTTAAAAATCTCTGCATCGTCCCTGTTGTGTTCACTAATTCCTTCCTTTCAACTCCCTCTAGCTCAATTTGCTTGCAACCCTTCAAGCTCAGCACCAGGAAGCCATCATCCTTGACAGTATTTGAGCATTCAAAATCACTCTCTAAGGCATGCCCCTCAAAGCTTATATAATTGTTTGTACACGAACTAGACTTGGCATCATAATCATGGAGAGAAAACTACAAGCAACAGTTCAATGAATTTGTTGCTACATTGTTTGGGACAAAGTATTCACCATAGATGGAATTTATATAAGTATTAATTAATTTTTCCTTCAATATCCAACATTATTGGATGGGGATCACTTGAAGTTATTTTTCTACAGCTCCAATCAATGTAGTAGAATTCATGTGTTTGCAACAATGCGAAACCAATTTAGCAACAAGCCATGGAATACTATTATGCTAAGTTTTGTTTTATAAATTAAACACTAGAGAGAAAAATAATTCGTTCTCCATAATGACATATTTGTTATCAATATCTTTTTTATAGCACATTGTCTAGCAGCCCTATAATCATGTAGGGTGTGTGCAAGAAGATGAGCGTCACTTTAGATGCAATCTTAGTTTTTGAAAACTCGTTCACGTTACATAAAAATATAACGCGTTTTTGATACTTATCACTTGGTATGGTAAAACCCGAGCTTGACATGTCATTCGACATGTAGGTTAGGTAAACACAACACGTACGCGTTATAGAACTACAAAGGGCATATGCATTATGTAGTTACATAACACGTACGTGTTTTGTAGTTCTATAATGCATACGCATTATGGAAAATAAAATCGCGTACGCGATATGGTTAAAGCACAATAAATAGGTTAGGTGCACGGCTAGGGCAACGAATAAAATCAAAAGAAAAGAAAAATTTTGTATGGTTACCTACAAAACAAATGTTTTTAGTATGGGACACATGTTTTGCATGGTTTAATACCCCCCTAACTCTCTCCCAATAATCCCTAGATACCCCCTATCTCTTTCTAAATATCTGTCCCTCATTCTGTCTGCATCCCTCCCTACATGTTTCTTTCATGTTTCTTTTTCTCCCTTACTCCAGCCATGTCACTACCACTCCACTCTCCATCTCTCCACCTTCTCTCTATCTTCGCCATTATCCCTCCCTATAACACTCTCTCCCTTCTTCTCCCTTAATCACTAACACTCTATGCCTTTATCCCTCTTCCCTGCCCTCTCTCTCTTACCTTGTTCCTAGAGCCTCTCCCCCATAAAGGCCTTTAGACTCTCTTCTAAACATTAATCCATAAGTGCATAAGTGCACAAGATGATGAGGAGGAGGAGGGTGATGACAATGAAGATGATCATGATGCACATGAAGATGATAAAGATGATGTTGTTGATGACGATGAAGATGAAGATGATGGTGATGATGATGATGATGTTGAATATGATGATGAGGGTGATGAGGATGATGATGATGGTGATGAAGAAGATGACGATGATGGAGGTGTTGATGGGGAAGGGGGAGATGTCAATGATGATGAAGATGATGATATAAGATTATGATGATGATGATGGTGGTGGAGATGCTACTGCTAATGATGATGATGGTGATGGTGATGATGATGATGATGTTGATGATGATGGTGATGGTGATGGTGATGGTGATGAAGATGATGATGATGAAGAAGATGATGATGATGTAGATGTTGATGATGAACCTAGAGATGACAATGATGATGAAGATGTTGAGGATGATGATGATGGTGATGATGATGAAGACATTGATGATGATGGTGATGGTGATGAAGATGATGATGATGATGAAGAAGAAGATTATGATGATGGATATGGGTCAGTGCAAGCTAATGAGGGTCACTTTTGGCGTGTTAGATGCAATAGAAAACTGAAAAAGGAGGCATCCCTCAACTGACTTGGATTTTTTGAGCTACTTACGCAAAATATCTCGCATTGAGTAAAAAAGATGAAATGTAGGAAATTGAATCATGTTTCCGAATATATAACTTTTATGTATTGAAAATTTGCATAGCTATGTCAAGTTTTATTTTTCCTAACAGACACTTTTTATTTTTCAGGCAAATGATAAGGTATATGTTTTTGTGGGTAGAGCCTTTGAGGGCCTAAATGATGGAATCAAGCTACAAAAATCGGCATGCATGTAGAGAACACATAGCACTTGTGCGCCATTATTTTTCAAAAATTAAATTAGTAATTTTATATTTGTCTAAGTGATCAAACCTCGAAAATAGTACCTATTTTGTGGGTAGAGCCTTTGAAGGTCTTAATGCAAAAATCTTGAAATGGGTTTTTCATAGAACGTGGAGGTTAGTGTCCTCTTGTGCACCATACTATTTTTTTTTGAAATGATTGAGAATTGAAAAAGTTATGGAAGAAACGCTAACAGTGTGTTTCACGAGTTAAGGAGGTAGGACAGAAAAGAAATTGAAAGAAAATAGGAAAAATTAATATTTCAAAATAAAAGTTACATATTTGGAATCTGCAGAAAAAATGCTCTTTGTGTCTAAGATTTCGTCAAAAATGACTCTGTGTAGCATATTGTAATGAGTGGCTAAGAATAGGCTTCTCCAGAAATTGGAAGAAATACCCAATTAGCTTTGGTTTTTCATTAACATAGCACAGGTTTGGAATTACCGAAGCAAACTCCAAAGCATACACATAGGATTATTGTTGACATGTGAGCATGTGACTCGGCCTGTTTAAATTCAAAAATATTTCCGCACTTTTAGATGTACATAACGTGTACGTGTTATATAACTACTTAACGCGTACGTGTTATATAACTACATAACACGTATGCGTTATATAGTTAAAAAATGCGCTCGCGTTATGCAAATCATAAAATACATGTTTAATACTTGAGAAAGAGGGGGTGTGGAAGACTCAAGGGAATTTTTGTTTAATATTTGAGAAGGGGCGGGGAAGGGTCAAGGGAATCTATGGTTAATATTTAATAAGGGTGGGGAACGGTCAAGGGAATCTATGGTTAATATTTAATAGGGGTGGGAAAGGGTCAAGGGCTTAGAAGGATGTTGGAAGCTTGAGTGGGGAGAGATGAAGGGAATGAAAACATGATGGGCTACAGGGGGTGAAGGGAAGTGGAGCTTGAGAGCACTATTAGGAGTAGAATAGGTTCTGAAGAGGTATAGGGTTAGAAGTTGAAAGTGAGACTTGAGTGACAAGGGGGAATTGATGGAGGCAAGGGGGGGGGAGACAGAGAGTGAGGGAGGGAGAGGGACAATGGGGAGGAATGGATTTGGAGGGAGTGTGAGATATATGGGGATAGAACAAAATAAGAGATAGGAAGGGAGGGACAGAAATTGTTGGTGGGAGACATGCAGGGAGTGGTGGAGAGAGAGAGAGAGAGAGAGAGAGAGAGAGAGAGAATATGAGAGGAGGGGGAAGGGACATAAAGTGTGTGAGAGAGAGGGAGTGATGGAGAGATTGGGATATGCTGAGGGAAATATAACATGAGGGAATGATAGAAGGTGAGAGACAGGCGATGAGAGAGGGAGGGAGAGAAGGTAGGGTGAGGGATGGAGGGAGAAAGGTGGAGATAGATATGGATGGAGGGGGGATGGGTTTGAGAATGGAAAGTGACATAATGTGTTTGTATGTGTGTGTGTTTGAGAGAGAGAGAGAGAGAGAGAGAGAGAGAGACATTGATGGTTGGGGAGAGAGAGACTAGAGGGAGTTGTGAGCATCATATTCTCCATCAGCATCATATTCTTCATCATCATCATCTTCATGACCATCATCGTCATCATCAACATATTCATCATCACCACCATCATCACCATCATCATCATCATCATCATCATACTCCTCATCAAATCAACATCTCCATAATCATTGTCATCATCTTCTGAACATCATCATGATCATCATCTAAACATCACCATCACCATCATCATCAACATATTCATCATCATCACCATCACCATCATCATCAAAATCTTCATCATCATCACCATCACCATCACCATCACCATCACCATCTTCATCATCATTGTCATCTCTAGTTTCCCCATCAACATCAACATCTCCATCATCATCATCTTCTTCATCATCATCATCTTCATCACCATCATCATCATCATCAACATCTTCATCATCATCACCATAATCATCATCAACTTCCTTGAATCAGATCAACATCTCCATCATGTCACCATCATCTTCATCATCATCATCATCATCATCATCATTTGAACATCACCATCACCATCACCACCATCATCAACATCTTCATCATCATTACCATCACCATCATCATCAACATCTTCATCGTCATCACCATCATCATCATCATCATCATTGGAATTTGAGGGTTCCTCATCAACATCTCCATCATCATCATCTTCTCCATCATCATCATCTTCATCACCATCATCATCAGCATCAACATCTTTATCATCATCACCATAATCATCATCTTCATCGTCATCAGGTCAACATCTCCATCATCATCATCTTCTTCATCATCTTCACCATCATCATCATCATCATCATCTTCATCGCCATCTCCATCATCTTCAACATCTCCATCATCATCACCATCACCATCACCATCATCATCATCTTCATGACCATAAACATCTTCATCATCATTGTCATCTCCCCCTTCCTCATCAACATCTCCATCATCATCACCATCTGAACATCACCATCACCATCATCATCAACATCTTCATCATCATCACCATCATCATCATCATCATCATCATCATCACCATCAGCATCATCATCAAAATCTTCATCATCATCACCATCACCATCTTCATCATCATTGTCATCTATAGGCTCCCCATCAACACATCTCCATCATCATCATCTTCTTCATCATCATCATCTTCATCACCATCATCATCGTCATCAACATCTTCATCATCATCACCATCATCATCGTCATCAACATCTTCATCATCATCACCATCATCATCATCATCTTCCTCATCAGATCAACATCTCCACCATGTCACCATCATCTTCATCATCATCATCATCATCATCATCATCATTACCAGCACCATCATCATCAACATCTTCATCGTCATCACCATCATCATTGGCATCTGTAGGTTCCTCATCAACATCTCCATCATCATCATCTTCTCCATCAACATCATCTTCATCACCATCATCATCACCATCAACATATTCATCATCATCACCATAATCATCATCTTCATCGTCATCAGGTCAACATCTCCATCATCATCATCTTCATCATCATCATCATCATCATCATCATCATCATCAACATCTTCATCATCATCACCATCATCATCATCATCTTCCTCATCAGATCAACATCTCCATCATGTCACCATCATCATCATCATCATCATCATCAACAACATCTTCATCGTCATCACCATCATCATTGGCCTCTATAGGTTCCTCATCAACATCTCCATCATCATCATCTTCATCACCATCATCATTGGCATCTGTAGGTTCCTCATCAACATATCCATCATCGTCATCTTCTCCATCATCATCACCATCATCACCATCATGATCATCATCTAAACATCACCATCACCATCATCGTCAACATCTTCATCATCATCGCCACCATCACCATCATTGTCAACATCTTCATCATCATCGCCACCATCATCATCATCAAAATCTTCATCGTCATCACCATCACCATCACCATCACCATCTTCATCATCATTGTCAACTCTAGGTTCCCCATCAACACAACATCTCCATCATCATCATCTTCTTCATTATCATCATCTTCATCACCATCATCAGCATCATCAACATCTTCATCATCACCACCACCATCATCATCATCTTCCTCATCAGATCAACATCTCCATCATGTCACCATCATCTTCATCATCATCATCATCCGAACATCACCATCACCACCATCATCAACATCTTCATCATCATTACCAACACCATCATCATCAACATCTTCATCATCATCACCATCATCATTGGCATCTATAGGTTCCTCATCAACATCTCCATCATCATCATCTTCATCACTATCATCATCATCATCATTGGCATCTGTGGGGTTCCTCATCAACATATCCATCATCGTCATCTTGTCCATCATCATCACCATCATCACTACCATGATCTTCTGAACATCATCATGATCATCATCTAAACATCACCATCACCATCATCATCAACATCTTCATCATCATCGCCATCAGCATCATCATCAAAATCTTCATCGTCATCACCATCACCATCACCATCACCATCTTCATCATCATTGTCATCTCTAGGTTCCCCATCAACACAACATCTCTTAGTTCATCATCTTCTTCATCATCATCATCTTCATCACCATCATTAGCATCATCAACATCTTCATCATCATCACCATCATCATCATCATCTTCCTCATCAGATCAACATCTCCATCATGTCACCATCATCTTCATCATCATCATCATCCGAACATCACCATCACCATCATCATCAACATCTTCATCATAATCATCATCATCTTCATCAACATCATCATCTTTATCATCTTCATCTACATCATGATCATCTTCATTGTCATCACCCTCCTCCTCCTCATCATCTTTATCATCTTCATCTACATCATGATCATCTTCACTGTCATCACCCTCCTCCTCCTCATCATCTTGTGCACTTATGCACTTAGGGATTAATGTTTAGAAGAGGGTCTAAAGGCCTTTATGGGGAGGGGCTCTAGGAACAAGGTAAGATAGAGAGGGCAAGGGGGAGGGATAAAGGCGTAGAGGGTTAGTGATTAAGAGAGAAGAAGGGAGATAGTGCTATAGGGAGGGATAATGATGAAGATAAAGAGAAGATGGAGAGATGGAGAGTGGGGTGGTAGAGACATGGCTGGAGTAAGGGAGAGAAAGAAACATGTAGGGAGGGATGTAGGGAGAATCAGGGACAGATATTTAGAAAGAGATAGGGGGTATATAGGGATTATTGGGAGAGAGCTAGGGGGTATTAAACCATACCAAACATTTGTCCCCACACTAAAAACATTTGTTTTGTATGTAACCATATAAATTATTAGTTTTCTTTTGATTTTGTTCGTTGCCCTAGCCATGCACCTAACCTATTTATTGTGCTTGACTATATCGCGTACGCGTTTTTTCACTACAGATGACGTATGCGTTTTTGCTTTGTATA
The DNA here is from genome assembly GCA_027924585.1 of Larix kaempferi. Classification (NCBI taxonomy): domain Eukaryota; kingdom Viridiplantae; phylum Streptophyta; class Pinopsida; order Pinales; family Pinaceae; genus Larix; species Larix kaempferi. Next base: position 21,038,180 of record BSBM01000159.1, read on the forward strand.
ATGCGTGCACGTTTTGTAACTCCACAAATAGTGGACTGTTCCTATCCGAGAGCAACTTCACTCTGTCCGAACCAAAACAACAGTCCCGCGATTTTTCGAACAGCACGAGCCCGCCATTGGAAATTCTCACATTCTACACCAACTCCATCATTTTTTTTTATGCAGGTGCAGCATTGAGGACATCTTTCATGGTTTCTCAATGTGGTGTTGGGTTATATGGCCATATTTGAAGAAAATAATCAGCAAGCTTGAAGAATCTCCAATTGAATAACACCAAAGATAAGGCCTTTGAAAGATTCATTTTGCCTATATTTGAGGAGCACACAAGATAAGATATCAAGCTTCAAGACCAACAAGGAAGAACTTCCATTTGCTTATTATTGAAGAGCTTGTAATTGAGGAGCAACAAAAACAAACTATATTGAATTGATCATTGTGGTGATGGGGAATGCATGTAACCAAGTAAACAAATCAACAAGGAAGAAGAGACCTCAAGAAGTCATTGAAGAAGAGAAAGAAAAGAAAAGAATATACATGATGAATCGGAGGCTTTCTTTGGAAACTAATCCAAATCCAATTGTAGAGGATACCACGGTTCATCCTATTAATCCACGACAAGAGGGACCTTCAATTTCCACAATAGTTGTTGAACAAGCACCCCATGGAAGTAATCAAGAAGCAAAACGTAGGTGCTCATTAGGGGATGTTTCAATTCCCACTTCAAGTCAAAGTGATAAGTTAACATCTCAAGATGAAGCTCATGAAGAAACACTCAATTTGCTATCCGGATGTGGTTATACAAGCGATAAAGTCAGAGAGGCATTGGACATTTTGCCTACTGTTGAAGAAGAGAATGTTATCCACACCATCGATGAGGATGTTGGACTTCCACAAGGGGATGTTGGACTTCCACAGACCATCGATGAGGATGTTGGACTTCCACCATCCAACTACCAGGAAGAGAATGAAGGACACCGAGCTACTACTGAAACGCCAGAGCGTCTTGGTGATGCGCTACATGGTACAATTCCAACCCCCTTATCTCCATTAGCAAGCACACGTCGAAGAACTCCGAAGCATATACAATTTGATGAAAGTCTTATGAATTCCATTGAAGGTACGCTATCTAAATGTAGTATTGCTTATCAAACTCAACAGATACTTGATAAATATTTTGTTTCTAAATGTGATGGAGATAAATGTAGATTATTTTTATCATTGTTAAAATCTAGGAGCATGAATGTTGTTAGGAAAAAGTTAGGGATAAAGATGATAAAGAATTTTGAACCAAGTTCTCATATAGTTAAAAGCCTAGTAGATGCATTTGGTAAAATTGGTAAGAACACACGTTCAAAGGACTGCAATGCTGCTCGTCATGTGTTGTCACAAGCAATTGCAAATAAGAACACCAGGGCCCTTCGTATTCTCAGGCCTACATCCGAACTAGTTAATTTGAATGTAAAAACCCTCCATAGGTATTCTATTAGAAGAGAACATCTTGACACAACCGACCAGACAGATTTTTGGGCCTTTGTTGGTCGGTTGCCACGTCGTGACATGAAGCTAGTTGATGCAGTAAAGGGACTAGTGCACAGTTTTTGGCATGATCACACAAGGCCTTCTTCAAACCGAAAGGATGTACTAAAACTAAGAAGGGGTTCAAAGGATCGTGAACCACATACTAAGCATCTTCCTGATATAACACAGACAAAACTTTACGAGAAATTTAGGATTGAGCATAGACAATTGAACTTGGGGCAAATATCTTTTGAGAAATGTAAGCCATGGTATGTTAGAATAAATACTCTTCGTAACACATGTTGTTGTAGATACCATGTAGAATATGAATATTACTATGAAACATTTTTGTACATTCGTCGTGTGTTGCATACTAACATTGTGCAGGATTGCTCCATGACAATACCACCGACTTCATCATGAGAATTCATTCATAGCATCATGTGCAATAGGCCCGAGGGGCAAACATACTATGCAAAATCTTGTTTGGATGGAACATGCTCCAACTGTGCTGGAATGGCATTATTGAGCCAATGTATGCACGAGAATGGAGATAGTGAATTTGGGAAAATGGTTACAGAAATGAAAAGTTTCAAATATAACAACTATGAAATAGTCCCAGGGAAAGAAAGCAAAAAAATACAATTGGTGACATATCAGGTAATCGCACGCCAGGAGACAAACGGAGTCGATGGTTTGTCGGTCCGACGTCCAGTTTCCGAGTTATGTCGAGTTGCAAGTCGCATGAAAATGTCGTTCAGGGACACTTGGTGAATTTCCGTCCGGGAACCAAAAAGCAAACAGAGCAGGAAGATTGCGTGTCGTTGGCTCCTGCAAGTGTGTGTGGGCAATGCCGACGTGGGAACACTGCCAACACTGTCTCATGGGAGGTTTTTGTAGAGTTGACCCACCAATGCGAGATTGTATGCAATTAAACTGAGCAAAACCCTAGTTTATGAAATGAATGCACAATGAAGCCACTGGGCCATGGGGAGATGAGGGAGAGGGCCCCCTAGAGGTAATCGCACGCCAGGATACCAACGGATTCGACGGTTCATCGGTCCGACATCCGGTTTCCTATTTATGTCGAGTTGCAAGTCGCATGGAAATGCCGTTTAGGGACACTTGGTGAATTTCCGTCCGGAAGCCAAAAAGAAAATAGAGCAGGAAGATTGCGTGCCGTTGGCTCCTGCAAGTGTGTGTGGGCAATGCCGATGTGGGAACACTTCCAACACTGGCTCGAGGGAGGGTTTTGCAGATTTGACCCACCAATGCGAGATTCCATGCAATTAAACTGAGCAAAACCCTAGTTTACGAAATGAATGCACAATGAAGCCACTGTGCCATGGGGAGACGAGGGAGAGGACCCCCTAGAGGTAATCGCACGCCAGGAGACCAATGGAGTCGACGGTTCGTCGGTCTGACGTCCAGTTTTCGAGTTATGTCGAGTTGCAAGTCGCATGAAAATGCCGTTCAGGGACACTTGGTGAATTTCCACCCAGGAGCCAAAAAGCAAACGGAGCAGGAAGATTGCGTGCCGTTGGCTCCTGCAAGTGTGTGTGGGCAATGCCGACGTGGGAAGATGTCCACCAAGAATATTTATTGAAATGTAATCCATTTTATAATTTAAGCCACTTTTAAATATTTGAACTTCCATATTATTTTTGAAAGAGTAGAATATTTCAGGTGGTTAATATTTTGAAAAATGAAGAACTTGTTTTTATGGTTATTTCGGAGAAGAATTGTTGAAGAATATACCACAATAAATTTGCATACCAGTGCCTTTGAATTTTAGTGAAAATGAGTTACATTCAAATCATGAAAAGCACCTTTTGTTTTAGTAGCGTCCAACAACTATTTGTTTTTAATAATTATATTATCATAAAATAATATAAAACACAATTTTTAAATACGATACAAGAAATAAAAAAGAGCTCCCATTCCCTTTTTAGCAAAGTCTACTTTATATTACAAACTCTACTATCCTCTGAATTGACCATGTTCTCTCGAGACTCAAACTACTTTATAAGCAGGTGGTATGCTCTCTTCCACAGACAACAACGACATATTAACTAGCAATTGCCCTAGAATGTGCAATGGGTGTGCATGAGTGAGTTCGTTGAAACCTTGAAAAACATTGTATTGCATTTAGTTTGATTAAATTACACGAGCAAGAACTTTGACATAACTTGTAATGATCATCCAAAATCACAAATTTTAATTAGATACCAATTAGTGCATGCATGTAGTGAGTTCATTGAAACCTTTAAATATAATAGTTTGTTCTTTTGACATAGCGCATTCATGAGTAATAGATAATCCACACAAATCAACACATTAGATTGACACAAGAACAAGTGGAAACCGAAGAACAAATACAAAGTGAAATGTATCATTCATTTATAAGTGAAATGTCAATGTGCATGTCTCCAAAAGTACATGTATCCAAAAGTACATATATATCCAAAACTATCCAAAAGTGTATGTCTCCAAAAGTACATGTATATCCAAAAGTACATGTATCCAATGAAGTCAATGTACATGCACAATAAAGTCAATGTACATGTCTCCAAAACTGAATGTATTGAAAAGTACATATATATACAAAAGTATCCAAAAGCACATGTGTCCAAAACTATCCAAAACTATCGAAGCCACATGTACATGTATCCAAATGTACATATATCCCATAAGACACATCAAAACTCAAGCTTCCTCTTGTTCTTTCCCGACGTTGATCCTCTAGGAACATCTCTAGGATCAATGTGCGTCTCTGGATCCTGCAAATTAAATATCAATTGTTAAATTCAACTAACTATGTACACTAATACATTAGCTCAACAATTAACTCAACAATTATCAACTGGTGCATGGAAAGTGCATGAAACACTTGGTCACTGAAGGACATCTCACCTCAACTGACAAAGGAGATTGCGTTTCTTGTGTAGCAGATGAAGCCGTTGGTTGAACATCCAGGATGGTCGAACCAGGGGGGCCAGGAACTGCTCCTGCTGGTGGTGGCTACAATGAAAAAATGTTGAAATAGTTAGAAATGCATGAATAAACAATAGACAACAATAATAAACTATGTAAAGATAATGTTGAAATAGTTACATACATGTGTGTGATCAGTTGCCATTGCAGATGCGGCACTAACTGCTGCATCAACCATCCATGCGAGGTTTTCAGTAGACAACTCGGGTTCCTGATGCAGTAAACATGCAATTCAAACATTAACAAAAATGATTTATGCACTGGATTTCAAGTTAAACAACAAATATCATCGAAGGATATACATTACCATGGTGTGAGTAAGCCCATGGTCGTGGGCAGCTAGAGTCTTTCTAGGAGTAGAACGCCTCACATACACATGAACCTTGTTCACGAATGGCCTGGAGGGAGATACAAATCCAAGCAATGGTCCAGATGTCTCGGATGGTGACTACAGTCAGCAAGTGTTCATGTAGTTAGACATGCATGATTCAACAAACAAACATGTATTTAAAAAATGTCATTTTTAATTGTTTACCTGGAGCCCAGATGTTTCATGGGACGGTATGACTATGGATGCTACCTCCACATTACCTTGCCCCAGTGAAGGATCTGCCATCTGCAAGTTTAGTAATTGTAAATATTAGACCGTAGATAGCATTAATGAACTAAAATGTAAAGTATGTGGAAATTAACAAATTAACAAGTATTAAAAAACTGAAATTTTAAAATGTTTACCTCGGTGTGAGATACGGCAATAGGTGCTATATAAGATGGGCCTACCAAATGGGTAGCATCATGCCCCCCTGTAGATTCTGGAACATCCGGCTCTGGGGCGTCGCTGCCGGCATAAAGCATCAACTGCAAGTTCACAAAATTAATATATTAGCTCAAACTATATATATGTGTACAAAGATGAAAATAAATGAAGAATTTATTACAATTAACCATCAACATACCTCTCTCAAAAACCCACTGAAGGCAACATCTGAGGCAAGACCATAGTAGGGACGACCACATGATGTGCACTCGTGAGGATCGGTACTAGGATGGGGATGTGTCGATGGTCCTGCACTAGTGGATGGTCCTGATGGTCCTGCACTAGTTGATGGTCCTGCATGGTGACGAGCTAGTGTATGTACCACACCAGGGACATATGTCCCTTCCTCACCTATATGTTGAACCATAGTGCCATGGTGAACAACCGCAGGTGCCAAACTCAAAAATGCATCACATGTCTGTGGAATAATACGATGTGCAGGTGGGACATCTGGCCCAGTCAACTGCTTGCGAGGTGCAAGGATAGGGCGATCCTGGTCTCGAAGCCTGGCATTGGGTCGGTTTTGGGGCATCCCCCCACCGATCCCCTGAAAATGCAAGATGTCAAAATAGTTAATGTGTTTATGCAACACGAACTCTGCGTACATCTTTCGAAGGAAATATAAGGGAATTTCCTGTTGTTGTGTGGTGGCATATCAAAAACCATGTACCATTTGTCCATCCAGTTATCAACAAATGGTTGAAACGTGCACCACTCAATGGAGATATGCGGCCTATTTTCATTTGGGATTTCCCCCATCCAAGGGTCCCTAAACAATGCAAATATGAGCTCTTTGGATATTTTCAACTTTTTTATTGCATTGTAGTCTAGCCCATCAACATATTGTTGTCTTTTTCTTTCTCTATATGATGTAATATCATATAGTACATTGGTAGACTGTGAAATGGTGTCAACAATTGCATCCAAGGTTGATGCAAGCGAGCGGTAAATCCTGTCACCACCACTAAAAGTTGCACTTATGGCCCTCAAGTGGGCAAGCTCAATCAATATCTCGGCATTGGTGTCCATAGCTGCAACTGCAATAAAGACATTAATACAAAAATCATTAGAAACATATACATGGTATATAATGACGTCTCTTCAAAATTGAAAATGTATTAAATCAAACTCAAGTAAGCAATTTAATGGCATTCACTTACATACATTTAAAACTTAAAATTAAACATTTAACAATTAAAAAGTAAGTTAGCCAGATTGGCAGAGAGGAGGAGGAGGAGGATCAGGGCAGTGATGAGTTTGTTGATTCAGGCATGGAGGAGGACTATTGAGTCATTTATAGATGGGATTATTCCATCTTGATCCACTCCTTTTTTGTATTTACTATTAGAATATTAGTCTATTAGTCTATTTGGCATTTGCCGGTGCCCAGTGGCATTCCGACATCTATGTAATACATTTTGATTTTGATGACTTAATGAGAAATATGGTTCCGAGTCTCTGACATGCATTTATGTGTCTCAATGTCTCGTTG
>BSBM01000160.1:0-182500 GCA_027924585.1 Larix kaempferi
AGAGTCAAATTAAAAGTACAAATTAAAAGCCAAGATCGGATTTGAAAACTCTGAGTTCTAAAACGAAACCATCAATTTAATAAAATCAAAAGCCAAGATCGGATCTGAATTTGTAATTACAGGACTAGAAATGCCCTGTTATTCGATGTACAGAGATAGAATACATTTATAAATTTCAGGGATAATAATAGGAAGACAATTCATACCCTGGATCGCCATCTCCCAGATCGGTCCTTGATAAATAATTCTGGGGGCGCTAAGAGGAATGCAAAACAGACTTGATCAATTTGTAAATCAAATTACTAGATCTGGAAACGTCGATGGAGAGGATACACAGAGAATGAATAAGCACTTTTACAATTCATATTTACCAAACTGGAAACGTTGTCCAATTCTTTTAAAGTGCAAGGTAAAATCACAAAAACAGAAATTTCTTTTAAAGTGCAAGGTAAAATCACAAAAACCAATTCTGGAATCGCTGCCCTGAATTCGACATACATAAATTTTTTTAGAGTTTGAATTAAAATCACAGAATAAAACCTGGAAACGCCACGAGTATGGGGAAAAAGAACAGCAGGGGATTTTAAGGATCAGATTTACGATGTTTAAGGGATTCTGAAGGCCATCAGAGATGGATACGCCGGATTCCTCAACGACTAACTACAATCGCCATATAATTTGTCTTCCCAACATCTCATTGCATTCAGTGGAACTCAAGTGAGAGAAAAGAAAATATCGAAAACAGAGTTCACGATTTTTAGAAAGGTAGATCGATTTGATTTTCGATTTCTACTCTTTCAACATCCAGATTCCCTATAGCTAAAACAAATACCACTGTATCATTCGAAAGATTTCCTCCAAATCTTTTCCTACAAAAAATACATGCAATTCTAAAAGGAGTTGATCCTTTAATAATAGAGATTCACCTTTTCCATTCTACTAATTCACTATATGTGAGTATTTTCATATAGCTAAAAACATTTACGGCTTTAAAATCATTTTAACTGAATTGAACATTGTTACGGCATTGATCCCATTGTTATAATCAATTAATAATCATAGTTCTAATAGTAAAGATTTTCGAAAATTGTATCGTCTGATAATCCAAAGAGGAGATCTGGTTCACACCAATTATGTCAAAAGAATTGAAAGGAAATTCGGGATAGAAGGAAAATATGCGACCATAATGCAACGTGATCTTCCAGATCACTACAACATTAACTCACGAGATGGCACAAGATTTCATAAAATATGTGACCAATTCAAAGTTTCGGTTTGATGGTTCATTGAGGCAAAATCAGTTAACAATACATCACTATGTGTGGAGCAAAGACCGCCAGGTTGTTGAGAGATGAGATCTGGCAAGAAATGAAGACGTGTGATTTAGTTAGAAGTAACTTCCTGAAATCCGAGATAAACAAAAAGGAAGATTCTAACTATCTTTTCTCAGATTCAGGAAAGATTAAAAGATATCAAGGTGGATTATTGATCTCGAGAATAGAAATGCAGAGTTAAATGGAATACAAAATCATATATTCTATTTAAAAGTAACGTTCTACGATCTGCATTGCTGGAAGATGACTAATTTTCCACGTCGATAAATGTATATGAGAAGGGATTTCCATATTACATAGAAATAATTGTCCTTGATTCAGCTCCCCTTCGGCATACAAAGCGCCGAAACACGCCTGCTTAATTTCCATCGTGCTCAGTTAAATGAGCAGCCGGTTGGGAGTCTACGGGAACAATCGTTTTGTGGCGTTTAGCTGTGTCCACATGTCACGGGCTAGACGATAAGTTCGGCTTCATCAGTGGAGAAAAAAAAAAAAAAAAAAATTTTTTTTATAGGAAAATTCGACAGCAGCGCGTCTCCTATGGGTTCAGTTAAAGGAGGGTCGCCGGTGTAAAACTGACAGAGTAAACACTAAGTAGAAGAGAAGTCACAGTTAATTAAAAATAAATAAAAAATCAATTATATACAGGCTGTTTATCCGACCCAGTAGAGACCATCCGTAATTTTAATTACCGCCGAAGAAGATGTTAAGTTCATATGTATTACAGCCTAGGCCATGGACGCCAAATTCTAACTCTGAACCACTGTCCAGTATTAATGTTTAAGGGTGCCACGTGAATTTTGGAGTGGAACTGCAGCAACGGGTCACACGATAATTTCCATAGAAGAGATCAAAGATATATGTAGTAGGGCACGATCGACGTGGCATCGATGGGGCATGGGTCTGTTACGCTCTTATAACACTTACAAGATCAAGGCTAGATAAGTATGAACAGATCTAAGACGTCGCGGACATCCTTGGGTATGCAGCACATACAGGTTTAAGATACACACACAAAGATGTGAATCAAGGAATCGCATGGGAAATGTCTTAGGCTATTGCGTTATGGCTTTCATGCTTCACATACACAGGTTCTAAAAATATGCGAATAACTGGATGAGACAGTGTTGTAAATAAGGTAAACAGAGATCTTATAAAACAATAAAACAAAGTCTAAGCGGCAAGGATTTGCTACGATCCAGATGGATAGGATATGTCTAATATAGAGATCCATACACACATTATAACTGGGTATAAGTAGTAAATATTGATCGCGATATGGCTGTACAGAAATCAACTAATTACAGAGATCAAAATAGAACAATAAATAGAGTTCGAGTAGTAAAGACACACCACGATTTGGGCGTAATGGCGTTTACCGAGATTTAACAAACACATTGAGCGGACTCTACGATCTGGGCGTGTACAAGGAAACACATTGGGCAAGTTATCGTTGCTACGATCTGGGTGCATACAGAGAAACACATTGAACAAAGTCCACGATCGGGCGCATACAGAGAAACACAAAAGAATGGAACATAAATTAAATGATACCATGATCTGTTTATTGATCGATCTACCACAGAGATCACAAAAGAATAGAATAGAATTTAAATGCATTCGTAGACTCAGAAAAAGGCCAATCTTCAGGGTAGAGTTGGAAGTGAAACATAGTATATCATAAAAACGTATTCGGTTCTTAATACAGAAGCTGGATCAAAAGGATTTGGTATTTAGAGGCAGCCGTAAAATTATATGACACTCGAATTCACAACATAATAAAAATTTTAGATTCGATCCCACCCAAAGGAGGACCCAACGTATGGGATCTGTAACAAGATTCATCATACTGAACTAGTAATTCTTAAATAACAGAATTTTATACTTTTCTATCTACACAGAAGTAATAAAATTCAGATCCGCTGTCATCCAAGAAAATTCCAGAGTATTAAGGTTGAAATTTTTATCTAATCGAGAAGAACTGAAAATGAATAACATTTAGAATGAAATGTACCTGTGGAATCACTGCTCAACAGTTGGTGAAGTTCTTTGGTAAAGCTGTCGTCAATCCACTCCTTAATTTGCAACGTTCCCCGAAGACCTCTGAATAATATGAGTCTGGTGCCCTCAAGGCTCGAACGGCTCTAATACCAAATGTAGGACCCCTCCTTTAGGGTCCCCTTGAACTGAACCTGAAACTTTAAAAACTTCATACAAACAAATTAGCCATTATAGTTATTGGAAAAATAAAATAAAAGAGTGAATAACTTAAGAAAAATAAGCAAACCTTAACCTGTCAACCCGATCCAGCTGGTCCATTGTTGTCTGCGTCTTCCGTAGGATCCCTCAGCAAAGCTCGTTTAACCATAGGCGAAGCAACCGTTAGCTTCGCCACCCAACCATAGGCTCATGCTTTCAGTCGCATGGCCTCCCCCGAGCTTTGGGTCGTAGAGCTCACACAAGTATTTCAGAAATTCAGCTTGGGCTTCCCTTCCCACCAGGATTTCTAAGCCAAACCCTTAGATAGCAGCAAGTCTTTGAGGCATTCGAAAATTACGACAATCGTCCAAATTATGGGCCCTTTACCCATTCCCTAAGCCTTCCTTATAAAGGAAAATCTCATGCGACACATGTCGCTTCATGCATAATTAATTATTTTTAATTAATTATTTAATTCAAACACTCACCCATCCAAGTGTCAGTTTCTTTGGGAAGTGCACCTACACCCCTAAGTTTGCTCTAGTTTGTCCCCCAGATATTTTAACCAACTCCTAGCTTTTAGTTGACTAGGTGTCTAATCTTAGGATTCTATTTTGCTCCTAAATAATGATTTCTATTATTTTAAATGCTCAACAAAATAACTATTCATGTGCAAATGTCTAAACTATTTTATGCATTTTCCAAGTAATAATCTAGAGTTATTCTCCTAAGTTTTTATGCAGTTTAATTTAACAATAAAACTCACTAGGATCACGGTGCCGCGCCGTTGGGCTCCTGGTTCCTTCATTTTTAATTCCCTGACATTGCACCACTCCGTCGGGCCCACTCATCCATGGTTTCCATTCCTTGGCATGGTACCGCATCGTTGGGTCCTTGCATCCATTCTTTCCGTTCTCGACAGGGGTACCGCATCGTTGGGCCCTTCTGCCACCGTCTTTCCGTTTTGACTTGCGGGAACTCTTGTAGGGATTTTAGGAATCGTTACCATCCATCCTCCGTCTACATGCTATCTAGGGACTAATGGCGCTGAGGAGTGAGTACGTTCTCACTGCGCGCCCCTCAACTCGTACGTGACCAGCTCCATCGTGGCCCACCTCGTACGCCCTCACGCATTCCTCTTGAGCAAGCGGATCAATGCTTATCTGCTCATGCGTGGTATTCTTGTCGGAAGTCGACATCGTCGTCACTCCCCCTGTGTGTGATTTACCCGTACTCTACGACCCTTCATGTTCCTTTATGTGTCCTTCGGTGAACCGTTTCACCTATCGCTACACACATTTCTCACAAACATAAATCATTATTTTATTGATTTACAATCAATGGTAATCATAAATATACTCAAAATAAAATCAAAGGATTATTTTATTAATGTTTGAAACAGTCGGGTCACTAAGCAAGTTCCCTCAATGTCTACAGTAGTCTAGGGGCACTACAATCTTGGTCTTCTTGCATTGTTCTTTCTTTGGCATCCATGCCCAAATTATGGTATTAATTGGAATAGATCCAAGTTCTGTGTCATTGGGATTTGGTACCCAATATTGTTCTAAGAATTTTCCCTTGTATTCCCTGAAGTAGGCATCCACAATCAATCTTTACATGAAGAGTTCCTCAAAGATATCTGACTGGGCTTTTGCCATCCAAATCAGCTCTCCTTTATCCTCATTTCCTGCTCTAACTAGCAAAATATTTCCTTTCTCAACATCATTCAAAGGATTGAATGCTGGATTTGGCTTGTTGCACTTGGGTCCAAGATATACCGGTTCATCTGTCACATTATCAAAATCCTCATCCATAATACTTAAGATTGCACTGAGTGCATTACAATCAGCATTGACAATTTGTCGTGTCTTGGGACATAAATCCACAGAAGATGAATCACTTCCATCCATTGTTATATGATTATTGGATATTTCATCTAATGCATCAACAACTCTTTCCCAGTACTCTACTTTATTTTTCCATTCCTCTGTTACAATTGGCAATTTCTCATTGCCAATAGTATCTTTCCACATTTTTATGTATGATGTTATTCCTTCCTTTAGTTCTTTTAAATGGACATCATTCTCTTTGGGACCTAAAAAATATGGGTTCCCTGTGGGAAATTTAGGTCGACCTTCATCATCTATATTCCACAAATCAATTGGTTTGGAACATGCAGTATCTCTAATTGATTCTTTATACCTCATCACTGGAACATCATTGAGTACAAGAAATTGGAAGTACTGGACATTAAGATGTCCAACTACTGCATCTTTTCCCTCCTTGATGTATCCATTAAGGAAATTTTGAATTCATACACTATGTCAATAAGTGTAGGTGGAAACACTCTTTTTTCTTCTATTGTGCAATATGTACCCATCATTTCGGGTAAAGAATATATATCTTTATTTTTCAAGTTGGAAGACATTCTTCCATAGGTTCCATCTATTTCTTCATGGGTGTGACCCCACAAGCAAGAACCCAACCTCAATAGTGATGAAGACACCAAGTGCATTTAAAAGTAATAGAAACATGAAAACATAACGGTTCTTATTATCACTTGTTGCATTGTCCAACTGTAACAACAAATGTGGAGAAGAGGTTTGAAATCAACATTCCTGATTTGTTAATCTTCCATTGAGATAGAAAATCATCCTTGTACACTCTACAAATTTGAGTAAATAGAGGTTTCAAGTAATGCATTAGAATGTGGGTTTCTTGAACTTCCACTCTCATAAAGGAGATCACCATACTTATCATGGTGTGGGTCTTCAAGGTCTCTGAAGCATTTTGCAAGAGATGTAATGGTAAATTGTGAAATGGTAGGGAGAAATGACCAAAACCTCCTATGTTATGCCCATGTGCTAGCATACCTGTCAATGACAAACCCAAGTTTGTTCCTGCAATAGATTTTGATTTGACACGTAATCTTGGATTGAAGTCTTTGTTTTGTCCATTTTATCATGGGATAATGCTCAAATACTCCTTTGGAAACCGCTCTAATATAATCTTGTTTGCATAGTAGCAATATCTTCCACACATAACAGTCTTGTTATGTTTGTTTAGTCTACCTCGTGCCTTTTCTTTTCCAACTCTTTTGTAGTCGTTGACTTCATCTGTGCTTTCAACACGATACATTCACTACATTTACTAAAGTTGGTGTTCTTTGAGAATGCTACCTCTCTAAAATGAATATTCAAGATCTTGCTCATTGTTGGTTGTGATATGATGAATAATTGAGCTTTTGAAGACCTTCATTGATCTCCTTTAACAAAGAACTTTGTGTGTAAGTTGAAGGAAACAATCTTAAAGGAGCAGATGTTCCATCTTCTTCAACTTGATGTGTTTGGTTTGGTGTAAAAATCTGAATTATCCATGACAATTTTGTGCAATATTTCTATGGCTGCCATAGTATGTGCACGTGCATTGCATTTGTTGGTATTACCATGAATGGCTTTGATGTGTCCTTGTTGGAAATATTTTGGTAGTTATAGAAGGTGCTTTGAGGAATCTTGTGTATCATGTGCCATGCTTTCTTACAAATAATATTACCATTAAATCTCATGTCCTTTACTTTCCTAACAATAGGAGGTAGCCCATGTCCATGACTCTTTGAAATGATTGTGCTTGCAGAGAGAGAATTCAATACAAATTCCCTAATACCATTTTTATTTATGAGTTTCAAGCCCCTTCTAGCATCTGCAATGGATTTCCTATCCACATGTTGAAGTCAATCTTGTTTGCAACATTCATCTGCTGCCAAAAGTTGGATTTCTTTCTCGTCATCTATCTGTGTTTCACATTTTCCAACATTTTTTTGTAGCAATAGCACGTTTAATCATTTTATATGGCCTCGTTACATGCATATAATTTGAAGTTTTATCATTATAAAGATCCCCCTCCCATTTATTTAAGGGACTTGTGTCCTCTATAATATCCCATACCACCATTTCTATGGTGGGCTCCTTGAAATTTTCTTTCACCCTTAAAATCTCACCTTCATCATCCACCAACTTATTTATTGGCCATCTAAACAAACAATGTATAGACTTATCCCCAATTCTACATCTTTCACAATTTCCATATATCTCTTCCACAAAAACAACCAAATTCCATTTCACCTAGAGTTTCACCTCAACCATGTCATCCCTCGTGGACATAAACTACGATCCCTTTGGCAATGCACATGCTAGCTCTGTGCATTCAATGTGTAAGAGAAACCTTTTTATATGCGAATTTAACCCTATCTTGGAGAATATTTATTGGATGATCATGACAATGTGTGACCAAATCTGATTCTGGCCAAATCTCATAAGATTCCAATGCACCCCCTAATGTATGCTCAAATCCTGTTGGATATGGTAGAAGAGCATCATGTTTTAATGCTTTCTCTATTTTAACCACTATGCATCCTTTCTTTACCATCCTTCCATGCACCTTATTCCCAAGATCTGTATTGAATATGGATCCCTCACCCACCTTCACTCAATGTTGCAGAAGATCTACCTTGTCGCCAATAGAAAATGTAGAAGAGACATTTGCACCTGTACACACAAATTAAAGAATTTTAGTATTTGCTAAAAAAAAAATCAATGTAATATCAATAACATTTAACACATGCTTCAAGATTTTTATTTACCTTTGTTATGCCTCAAATCCATGATCTTCCATGGATGTGTGTCCCCTTCATCAACATCTTCCACAATCAAATGTGGTTGAGTGACATTAATTATCAAAATCATTACATATCCTGCATTAACTCTTTCTCCGCCATAATAAGTTCCACTATCTGTAGAGTCAAGCCTTCCTAGCCCAAAAAATTGACCATTAATTAGGAGGTCAACATAGTCCCCTATTGTCAAATTTATGTTTTCCATTGAAACTCCTTTCAATTATGTAACACAATTGAATTGTAACTTGTAAATAAGGTTAAACCATGTAAAGTTCCAATTTAGAATAACCCTATTATCAATGTTAACAATTATTTAGAGGAAAATAGATCATTTGTAGCTTACTATACGTTAATTAATTAAAATACACAAATTAGCACATCATATGGCAATAATAGTATAGCAAAAAAAATATCCATGAATTGATAACATTTGAATGAATTATCCCAACAAATCTAGCACAACAAGTAGAATAAAGCTTTTGAATATTATATGTATTTTAAACACGTTAAAACCATAAATGAAAATTCCACAAATTTAGAGTGTCATATAGCATTGATGTAAAATAGAATAATCAAGCACAACATAAAGCAATAAAATTGTACAAATACACTGTACTCAAAATAAATATTTATACTTTAAATGCAAACAACAAATTTGTAACAGATTTTGTTCAGAAGCCTCTATCAAAATTGACATCATTGACTTGGCATAACATAGGAGCCAAGTTGACTCAATACCCCATCAACTTGACTAGATACTAAATCTTTACTATATTAAAACCTATATTACAAGAGGTCTAATGCAATGTTAGCTATTGTTATAACAACTTCATGAAATCTATATCCTGTTGTATTTCCTTCTAACAACAACGATTTTAGCTTTTCTTCTAATAACAATATTGCACAGTCAATGAAATCTAACGCGTGTTACCTTTCCATTTTAACAACAACATTTCAAGGTGAAGGAAAACTAACGAATGTTAGCTTTCATATGATAGTTTTCTTCTTGGACAACCACATCGTCGTCAAAGATAACGTGTGTTAGTTTTTAGATAGTAGTTTTCCTTCTATGCACAACCGCGTTGACCACTATCACCTAATATAACTATCAAGCCTCTATCGAAATTGACAACAATGAATAGGTGTAACGTAGTTGCCAAGTTGACTCAATAACCCATCCATTTGACGAGATACTCATGAAATCTAACACACGATAGCTTTCCTTCAATTAACAATATTGCAGGGTCAATGAAAGCTAACACGTGTTAGCTTTCCTTTTAATAAAAACATTGCACTGTGAATGAAAGCTAATGGGTGTAATATTTCATATGATATTTTTCTACTAGGATAGCCACATTGTCGTAAAAAATAACGTTTGTTAGCTTTCAAATGGAATTTTCCTTCTAGCGCAGCCACATTGATCACTATCACCTAAGATCACTATCTAGCCTCTATCACAATTGACAACATTGACTAGGTGTAATGTAGGAACCATGTTTAATTCAATACCCCATCAACTTGACTAGATACTCCATCTATCTAGCCTCTATCACAATTGACAACATTGACTAGGTGTAACGTAGGAGCCAAGTTTAATCAAAACCCCATCAACTTGAACAGATACTCTAGTTTTACTATACTAAACCCTATATTACAAGAGGTCTAATGCATGTTAGCTTATGTTATAACAACAATGGGAAATCTATCTAATGTTAGCTTTCATTCTACCCAACATGAAATCTAACACATGTTAGCTTTCCTTCAATTAACAAATATTGCATGGTCAATGAAAGCTAACACGTGTTAGCTTTCCTTTTAACGACAACATTGCACTGTGAATGAAAGCTAATGGGTGCAATCTTTCATTATGATATTTTTCTACGAGGACAACCACATTATCGTCAAAAATAACGTTTGTTAGCTTTCAAATGGCCAATTTTCCTTCTAGCGGCAGCCACATTGATCACTATCACTATCTAGCCTCTATCACAATTGACAACATTGACTAGGCGTAACGTAAAAACCAAGTTTAATCAATACCCCATCAACTTGACTAGATACTCCAGCTATCTAGCCTCTATCACAATTGACATCATTGACTAGGCGTAACGTAGGAGCCAAGTTTATCAAACAAACCCCATCAACTTGACCAGATACTCTAGTTTTACTATACTAAACCCTATATTACAAGAGGTTGAATGCATGTTAGCTTATGTTATAAACACAATGGGAAAATCTATCTTATGTTAGATTTCATTCTAACCACATGAAATCTAACACACGTTAGCTTTCCTTCAATTAACAATATTGCATGGTCAATGAAAGCTAACACGTGTTAGCTTTTCTTTTAACAACAACATTGCACTGTGAATGAAAGGTAATGGGTGCAATCTTTCATATGATATTTTTTCTTCTAGGACAACCACATTATCATCAAAAATAACGTTTGTTAGCTTTCAAATGGCAATTTTCCTTCTAGCGCAGCCACATTGATCACTATCAACTAAGATCACTATCTAGCCTCTATCACAATTGACAACATTGAGTAGGGATAACGTAGGAGCCAAGTTTAATCAATACCCATCAACTTGACTAGATACTCTAGCTATCTATCCTCTAACACAATTGACAACATTAACTAGGTGTAAAATAGGAGCCAAGTTTAATCAATACCCCATCAACTTGACTAGATACTCTAGCTTGACTATACTAAACCCTATATTACAAGAGGTAAACGCATTGATAGATTTTGTTATAAAAAAAATGTGAAAATCTATCTCAAGTTAGCTTTCATTCTAACCAACATGAAATCTAACACACGTTAGCTTTCCTTCAATTAACAATATTGCATGGTTAATGAAAGCTAACGCGTGTTAGCTTTCATTTTAACATCAACATTGCACTGTGAATGAAAGCTAATGGGTGCTATCTTTCATACGATATTTTTCTACTATGACAACCACATTGTCGTAAAAAATAACATTTGTTATATTTCAAATGGAAATTTTCCTTCTAGCACAACCACATTGATCACTATCACCTAAGATCACTATCTAGCCTCTATCACAATTAACATCATTTACTAGGCATAAAATAGGAGCCAAGTTTAATCAATACCCCATCAACTTGACTAGATACTCTAGCTTTACTATAGTAAACCCTATACTGCAAGAGGTCTAATGCATGTTAGCTTTTGTTATAAACAACAATGTGAAATCTATCTCATGTTAGCTTTCATTCTAACCAACATGAAATCTAACGCATGTTAGCTTTCCTTCAATTAACAATATTGCATGGTCAATGAAAGCTAACACGTGTTAGCTTTCCTTCAATTAACAATATTGCATGGTCAATGAAATCTAACACGTGTTAGCTTTCCTTCAATTAACAATATTTCATGGTCAATGAAAGCTAACACGTGTTAGCTTTCCTTTTAACAACAACATTGCACGATGAACAAAAGCTAATGGGTGTTAGCTTTCATATGATAGTTTTCTTCTAGGACAACCAGATTGTTGTCAAAGATAATGTGTGTTAGCTTTCAGATGGAAATTTTCCTTCTACCACATTGATCACTATCAACTAATACGAAACCCTATCTTACAAGATGTCTAATCGATGTTAGCTTAAAATTGTTATAACTACAACGTGAAATCTATCTCATGTTATCTTCCCTTATAACAACAACGTGAAAGCAAACACGTGTTATGTTTCCTTCAAATAACAAAAATGCACAGTCAATGAAAGCTAACATGCGTTAGCTTTCCTTTTAAACAATAGCATTCCACTCTGAATGAAAGCTACATGCAAGAGGGCATTCCCAATCCTAGGAAGTAAGGGATTGTAGGTAATTTACTTGGTGGTTCTCTCTCTTCTAGTAAGTAAGAGAGAGGTAGGAAATCTTCCTGTATTTTTTATAGGTATGCTTAGTTAATATGGTGAAACACATTGAATTGTTTGGTTGGAATAATGTAGAATTCTTTACATTCCAAGGAACGTAAATTTTCCAAACCAAACAATCAATAGTTTAATGAAAAAATTGTTTTGAAATGAAATCTTCACCTTGGGTAGAAATATGGTGGTGATATGAATCCTTTTTGGAGGATTCAATAGGAGAATGATGTGATCATCGAGATAGGTATATTCAAGCTAACCAACACCCTTATAGCACAAAAAATGTTGACAACGTGTAATAGCCTTGTGCAATGAGTACGGATTATCTCAAATGTAACAGCCTAATTAGACTTCATGGTGTTGAAAATAAGGAATTTGTCTCGTTCATGCCCCACACAACATTATAGTTTTTTTCAATAAAATATTGAAAAAGTGTTGAGAATGTGCATGTGAACCTATTACTTGTTGATAAATGTCCAGTTATGGTTCAGTGGCTTGATTTGGCCAATAATAGTTCATTGCTTTGCTTTTGAACGTGTGGGTAGCACTAAGAAATCTAACAAGTGATTAGGGTTGGCACTATTACCAACTAAAGGTGCTATACATTCTTCTTTTTCAAAGGTAGTCAAGCAATTATGTATTTCACATATATGGCATGCTCATACTATACTTTAACAAATGGGTTATCCACCACTCACTCTATGTTGTAGTGCTCAACTCAAAGAATAGAGTGAACCTTTGGAGGAACATGACGAGGTTGGGTTCATTGTGTGACCACCTTCAATAGTGAACCTTTGTAACTATATGATGAAAGACCTTTACTAGATGGAATGAAAGTTATTGCAAATGCAACAAATCATGTTTTTGATATATTTCAAATCTTTGTTAGTGTGCTACGATCCACTCACATACTTTTCAAGTTGATTTCTATGTGATTACTTAGATTACTAAATATTGCAAGAGAGGGGGATTTGAATTGTAATCACATGATATAAATTCAATCACATGATATAGAGCCTTAAGAGATGTATGGAATCATCAAAAAAATTCTAAATGAGCATTATATCTCCATGGTTGGACTTTTCATGCCATGATCCTTTCCATTTATACAGTATCCATGTGTGTGAGTCACATTGAATTAAACATTATATTCTATGAGATATCCTATAAGAAAAAAACGTGGATGGGAATGGTGTAGGTATTGAGGATATTTGTAAACATGAGATAATAAACATCCATAAAATCACCTTTGCATAAATGCTCTTAAATCCAAGGCAAGTCCACTAACAAATATATGCTAAAAAAATTTATAACAAATCTATGCTAAATTTTTTTATAACAAATATATGCTAAAATTATTTAGATTGCGAAATATATGCATAAAAAAAAAAAATTGATGGTACAAATCAACGCTTGAATCCACAACGGAAACCCTGTGAATGGGTCATTGGCGCCCTCTACGAGTTTGTCCATAATGAGGTGAAATAAAGATTGGGTTTAGGAAAATGGAGGTTTCTGCCATGCAAGACTCATGACTTCGACAATGGATGGTCCGAAGGTGCTAAAGATGGACATGAAGAGTATTAGTCTCCAATTAAACATGTTACCATATTGACTGTTCTCTGTCTCAATAACCTTCAATTGGGACAATGACCCTCCATTGCTGAATCCATGATATTGGTTGTTCTCTATCTCAATAACCTTCAACTGGGACGATGACCCTCCATTGCTGAATCCATGATTTCTACTTTATCTCCTTGAAATTCTGGAGCACAAATTTTATTCAGCCAGCTGCACAGTTCAGGTTGCACAGAGATGGTTTTTAGGAAGCCGTAGAAGCAATTGTGTAATGTATGCTTATCTCTGCATTCATGATAGTAGCATGGTAGAGTATACCCATTTATTTTCATTTTACACCCATGATGTTTAAATCCCCATCGGATTGGGACTGTGAGACCTAGCTATCATACAAAAGTAATGCGAGAACTCACCTTGAAAGATGAAGGATGTTCACTTGCTTGAAAGAATGGTGGAAGATGTGCATTTACGTTATGAGAGGGTGATTATTCTATTTATTAAAAACTTAACGTTCTAGCTTTGCGAATTGAAGGGAAAGCAAATCTCAATCAAAGGAAACTTACATGGAAGCAACTAAATGAATTAGCTCTCTGAGATAAAAGCGACTCTTTAGAACCTGCTTCTTTTAAGTAATTCAATGATGATAGAAGCTAGGCGATGATAGAAGTTAGTAAGAACTATAGCCTACTCTGTTTATATAAATCACCAATGAGTAAAATCCATTACTTACTGTATAATACTGCTATGATGGTATCAGAACTGAACGAAAATGTTGAACATATTGCACCATTCACAAATATGTTATAGTTTGATTAAATACAATGAATGCACAACATAGTGGCAGAGTGTTTTCCAACCATACCTTTAAGAGAGATTCTCCCAACAAGTTTGTAGATTCAGTACTGGCCTCGACCGTGCCCCCAAAACCTAGACCTCCACCAACGATTCAGTCGACCTATAGCTTATCTTCTGCTTGCACGCGTGCTCTTTGGACAATGTAACCAAAATAATCCACACCCACAACTAGGAACATATCCTATGATGAGCCAGAGGACAAAGGAAACCTGAAAAGCGAAAAAAAAGGATCTGGCAGCTCAAAAACAGCTCGGACTAGTGCTTCAGTTTGGCAATAACTTAATAAGTGAACTGCTGAATGTGGTAGCGCAAAGGCAGCCCATATTTTTTTGAGCAACAAATTTAGTTGATTTGGTATTTTTTGGCTTTTCCCAAAAACAATATTACTAGATAAATTTAGATAGTTTGTTTTTTGTTTTAAAATAAATTTGGATAATTTGGTATTTGTTTTGGAAAGTAAATTGAGATAACTTGGTTTTTTTTGGAAGGTAAATTTACATAATTTGGTATTTTTTTTTGTTTTTTCATATATTATGTTTCTAATATTATGTTGTGTTCCATTAATGTTTCTAGGTCTCATCCCATTTGTGTCCCCTTTACTTTTATGTCTTAGTGCATCCACAATTGCATCATAAAGTGTCCATATCAGCGTCATATGCATCCCATAATCAATTTTGTATAGATATGTGTCATAATTTGATTTCTTATTTGCACTACAATATCATTATTTGCATCTAATATTATTATACCTTTAGACTTGTACACACCATAAATAAACAAACCTTCCCATTTGGCTATGCTATCTCTATGAGTGACCAACCATTACTCATAGGTTCCTCTTAAGGTTACATCCAATGCCTAAACCCTTACTTCTCCTTATATAAACTCCTCTAATTGATCAATGAAAGGTTTTATTTTCATCGTACTTCAGAGGGTTGCATTGTTTTGCAAGATCCAATGGGGAAACCACTCTTAAATTAAAGGTCTCAAATCCTACTTGAGATAGAGGGCTGCATTGTTTTCATCGTACTTGGGAGGGTTGCATTGTTTTGTCATTATCCCATTGATGTCTACTTCAAGATCCTTCACTCTTCTGATTGCATAGTTTTATATCTATTTACCAATATTATATAGATAGGTGACAATGATGTTCGAATCTTAGATAGTTCTATACTCCTTGTTTCAAGGATTTGTAGTGATCATATTCATTTATCTCTATTTCTATATAACTATAGGCAATATTTAATCTTGTGCTCTATAATATGACAATGTCTGCACATGGATTGAGGTTTAATGAAATTCCTCTTGATGTGCCCTAGTGAAATTCCACTGTTTCCTTGACTGTTTAATCCACTATAACATTTTTGTCCTTTGTATCCACCTTCCACCCCCCATTGTGCTTGTCTTAGATGCTTGCACCATGTATGCATCCATCATGTTTTAGTGACCCTCTATCTGGCCATCATGACATAATTGTTCAAAACTAGGAATTCAATATTGTAGTGACCCTCTATCAGACATCAAGTGCTCCACATGTTTTCTTTGTTATTTCTTCTCCTTGGACATCTCCTATCGAGTGCTCCGCATGTTTTCTTTGTTATTTCTTTTCCTTGGACATCTCCTATCGAGTGCTCCGCATGTTTTCTTTGTTATTTCTTTTCCTTGGACATCTCCTATCTAGTTGGTTGGTTAAGGTGTCCAAATGATTTTAAACTTGTGTCAATCCTAAAGGTGATTCTATGAAATGCTTAGCAACCTGCATGTGTATGTTGATATCTAACACTTAAGGTTATCAAGATATCCTATGTTGGGTGAGAGGAATTATTATATAAGGTAAACATAAGATAAGAAAAATTAAGTAGGGGCTCCACTGTGTCCTTGACTGTTTTAATCAGCTATAACATTTTTGTCCTGTGTATCCACCTTCCACCCCCCATTGTGCTTGTCTTAGATGCTTGCATCATGTATGCATCCATCATGTTTTAGTGACCCTCTATATGGCCATCATGACATAATTGTTCAAAACTAGGAATTCAATATTGTAGTGACCCTCTATCAGACATCGAGTGCTCCGCATGTTTTCTTTGTTATTTCTTTTCCTTCGACATCTCCTATCGAGTGCTCCGTATGTTTTCTTTGTTATTTATTTTCCTTGGACATATCCTATCTAGTCGGTTGGTTAATGTGTCCAATTGATTTTAAACTTGTGTCAATCCTAAAGGTGATTCTATGAAACCCTTAGCAACCTAAATGTGTATGTTGATATCTAACAGTTAAGGTTATCAAGATATCCTATGTTGGGTGAGAGGAATTATTATATAAGGTAAACATAAGATAAGAAAAATTAAGTAGGGCTCCACTGTGTCCTTGACTGTTTAATCAGCTATAACATTTTTGTCCTTTGTATCCACCTTCCACCCCCCATTGTGCTTGTCTTAGATGCTTGCATCATGTATGCATCCATCATGTTTTAGTGACCCTCTATATGGCCATCATGACATAATTGTTCAAAACTAGGAATTCAATATTGTAGTGACCCTCTATTAGACATCGAGTGCTCCGCATGTTTTCTTTGTTATTTCTTTTCCTTGGACATCTCTTATCGAGTGCTCCGTATGTTTTCTTTGTTATTTCTTTTCCTTGGACATCTCCTATCTAGTCGGTTGGTTAATGTGTCCAATTGATTTTAAACTTGTGTCAATCCTAAAGGTGATTCTATGAAACCCTTAGCAACCTACATGTGTATGTTGATATCTAACAGTTAAGGTTATCAAGATATCCTATGTTGTGTGAGAGGAATTATTATATAAGGTAAACATAAGATAAGAAAAATTAGGTAGGGGCTCCACTATGTCCTTAATTGTTTAATCCACTATAACATTTTTGTCCTTTGTATCAACCTTCCACCCCACAATTGTGCTGGTCTTAGATGCTTTCACCATGTATGTATCCATCATGTTTTAGTGACCCTCTATGTGGCCATCATGACATAATTGTTCAAAACAAGGAATTCAATATTGTAGTGACCCTCTATCAGACATTGAGTGCTCCGCATGTTTTCTCTGTTATTTCTTTTCTTTGGACATCTCCTATCTAGTCGGTTGGTTAAGGTGTCCAATTGATTTTAAACTTGTGTCAATCCTAAACCTGGTTCTATGAAACCCTTAGCAACCTACATGTGTATGTTGATATCTAACACTTAAGGTTATAAGGATATCCTATGTTGGGTGAGAGTAATTATTATATAAGGTAAACATAAGATAAGATAAATTAAGTAGGGTCTCCACTATGTCCTTGATTGTTTAATCCACTATAACATTTTTGTCCTTTGTATCCACCTTCCACCCACCATTGTGCTTGGCTTAGATGCTTGCACCATATATGCATCCATCATGTTTTCTTTCATAAATTGTACCAACCTACAATTGTTCACATCATGGCCCATGGACTTCTTCGGTACAAGGAATACTGTATTCCTAGATATCTAATATTTTTGTCGCATGGGATGCCTATTGGGATAATGTCCCTATGGCTTATAGATTTCACACTAGTATGGTTTTATTCCCATAGAGAAGGTGTTTGATGTGGCCATCATGGAATAATTGTTCAAAACAAGGAATTCAATATTGTAGTGACCCTCCTATCTAGTCGATTGGTTAAGGTGTCCAATTGATTTTAAACTTGTGTCAATCCTAAAGGCGATTCTATGAAACCCTTAGCAACCTACATGTGTATGTTGATATCTAACACTTAAGGTTATCAAGATATCCTATGTTGGGTGAGAGGAATTATTATATAAGGTAAACATAAGATAAGAAAAATTAAGTAGGGGCTCCACTGTGTCCTTGATTGTTTAATCCACTATAACATTTTTGTCGTTTATATCCACCTTCCACCACCCATTGTGCTTGCCTTATATGCTTGCACCATGTATGCATCCATCATGTTTTAGTGACCCTATATGTGGCCATCATGACATAATTGTTCAAAACCAGGAATTCAATATTGTAGTGACCCTCTATCAGACATCGAGTGCTCCGCATGTTTTCTTTGTTATTTCTTTTCCCTGGACATCTCCTATCGATTTCTCCACATGTTTTCTTTGTTATTTCTTTTCCATGGATGTCTCCTATATAGTCGGTTGTTTCAGGTGTCCAATTGATTTTAAACTTGTGTCCATCCTAAAGGTGATTCTATGAAACCGTTAGCAACCTACATGTGTATGTTGATATCTAACACTTAAGGTTATCAATATATCCTATGTTGGGTGAGAGGAATTATTATATAAGGTAAACATAAGATAAGAAAAATTAAGTAGGGGCTCCACTGTGTTCTTGATTGTTTAATCCACTATAACATTTTTGTCCTTTGTATCCACCTTCCACCCCCATATTGTGCTGGTCTTAGATGCTTTCACCATGTATGCATCCATCATGTTTTAGTGACCCTCTATGTGGCCATCATGAAATAATTGTTCAAAACAAGGAATTCAATATTATAGTGACCCTTTATCAGACATCGAGTGCTCCGCATGTTTTCTTGCTTATTTCTTTTCCTTGGACATCTCCTATCTAGTCGGTTGGTTAAGGTGTCCAATTGATTTTAAACTTGTGTCAATCCTAAAGGTGATTCTATGAAACCCTTAGCAACCTACATGTGTATGTTCATATCTAACATTTAAGGTTATTAAGATATCCTATGTTGGGTGAGAGGAATTATTATATAAGGTAAACATAAGATAAGAAAAATTAAGTAGGGGCTCCACTGTGTCCTTGACTGTTTAATCCACTATAACATTTTTTGTCCTTTGTATCCACCTTCGAACCCCCATTGTGCTTGTATTAGATTCTTGCACCATGTATGTGTAGCTAGGGTTTTACCCCTAGCTTGTGCAAATGAGCACCTACTAAGGAGAAAGGACTCCTTAGTAGCAGTTCAGTGTATTAAACTAATTTAAGCTAAAACAGAAATTAAATTAATTCTAACACAAGCATGAAACATAAACATCAAATTCAAAGAATGGTTTTTTGTATTGATGTTACCTTCAATGTAAAGGTTTGATGAAGCCCTTTGCAGTGTCCAAGAGGATGCTCCAAGCTTCAATATGCTCCTTCTGCTTCTCCAATGTTGGGAATGGGCCAAAGGTGGCTCTCAAGGTGAAAATAGTTCAATGGTGAACTAGGGTTTCGAGAGAGATTTTGGCAGAGTAAGGGTGCTTGTGATTGTGGATATGGAATAAGGGATCTCCATCACCTATTTATAGTTTTTTGGTGGTGGAGTGCTGACCCATGGTTTTGGGAAACACATGGTTTTGGGCAGCTGTATAGGGTTTTTTCCTCCTTTTCCTCATTATTTTATATTTTTTATTCCCTTTTTTAGGGGATTTTGCTATTTTTGGAGGAAAAGGGGGTTTTTTAGCCTTTTTAAGGCTATTTTAAGGGTTTTGTGGCCTTTTGGAGGCATTTTAGGCCTTTTGGAGGCTTTTTGAATGGGATTTTTTGGGATTTTAAGGGAAATATGGTAGGAAAATGGACAAATGAGCCATATAATGTGGTATATGAGGTAGTGAACACTTTTTGGGTGTTAACAGATTGCACCCTGATGTGCGAGGTCAGGAGCTAATCGTATGGCCGATGGACATCATAAGTCATGAATGGTTTTCCTGGGTGTGGAGAGAAGAGAAGAAACAAACTGAAGCCCGGAACAACGATCCCGAACAACTGCAAGAACTGAAAGTACATAACCTCAATAATGGATGAGGAATCATCTGATCATATGGACGAGGCAGGCATACCCATGCTCGTATCAGGATATAACATAACAATAACAATGGGGTCCAAAAAATGGGGACCTGAAATATATATGACCTCAAATACTGACTGAGGAATAATCTCAATATATGGACGAGGCGGGCATACCCATGCTCGTATCAAGATACATAAACAGAACTGTGAGGCCCGAAAAGGGGGACCTGTAAGATACATGACCACTGTGTACATCATAAGAGTCCAGAGGGGACACAAAATATGGGACATACTGCTGAGCGGATCATGTCTGAGCTGAAAAACTGATACACTGGAACAATCAACAGTGCTACTGAGTGTGGTACCAAAGGGGCTAATGAGCTGCTGGATCAGAGTGACAAGGGGTACACTCACAATGGTACACGGAACTGGAACTGATCTGGAACTGAAACTGGGTACTCAAGGAAGCATGTAACTGGATGGCTTCCGAATACAAACGCCAACGCAGCCTAGACATCCACGGGAACATATAACTGGGCGTTCCGAAATGACTCACCAATGTGCTAGAGTCGGGGGAAATCTGGGGTCTTCGACTAATAACTGATGGGATATAATCCTACGCGATCCTCAATGATGCGATCAGGGTGCTGAAGTCGAGCATGTGAGGAACAACCACTCGAAGAGGCAATGATGATTCCTCTCAGAATGATCCGTAGTCACTTACCACAGATGGTGATAAGTCCAAGGCGTAGGGACCTCTGGGCCTATCCTCTGGAATAGAGGAGCTGTCGTCGACAGAGGGAGACCTGCAACGATCAAGGCAATGATGTTTCCTTGACCGGAGCGCGAGGTGAAGAACCGAAGTGTGATAGTACTGATGTCAGGACTGACAAACGGTGGAGGGATAACTGGGCAAGTAGAGTGGGTGGACTCAAACTTCCTTTGTTCAGAGTATGATAATGGGAATGATCTGGCAGCGTATGAAACTGACTGAGGGGAAAGGGATCATAGCTGTACTGGCTCTGGGAGAGTGACTGGTCTGAGGGAGACTCAAACTGGTATAAAATGGCAGGAGACTGCAGAATACTCTGAACAAAGGCGACCTGATTGGGGGTGCTGTCGAGATGATCGATCATAGTGCCAGGAGGCACAGGAGGGTACTTCTTCATGGGTTTAGGAACTAGAAGAAGTGTGTATAAAATGATACTGTCGTGTGGATTTTACGAGCCCAAGACAGTTCATGCTCGTGGTGGCTTTCAATTTTAAGGAGTCTGAAAGCGATAAGAAGACTCTGAAGTGATGGAATGGTACTGTCGTGTGGATTTAACGAGCCCAGGACAGTTCATGCTCGTGGTTGCTTTCAATTTTAGAGAGTCTGAAAGTAAATAAGAAGACTCCAGGGGGTTGCTTTTTCGTAGATTTAGTCTCCAAGGCCCAAAGAAGCATAAAAGGATGCAATGAAGAACTCTTCTAGCCGGTGTGACTAGAGTATTCCTTTTTCGTAATTAGTCTACCAGGTCCGGAAAAGGGTTAAACTTATACCAGATAGACGCCCTTTCAGGTTCTTTAGCGAGCATGAAAGGAAGCAAGATTGATCGGCGATCTTTTCATTCTTTTAGGAGTCAGAAAAGAGCTTAACGGAAACTCCCTAAGTGCCTTTTTCGTAAAGGACTTGTCCGGCCCGAAAAAGGGATAAAATTATACCGAACAAAAGGAATGGCCAGGCAAGGAGGAAGTGTTCAAGCAAGGTTCAGTAATGATGACCAAGGACGAGGGTAGTGGGGAACACTGGTGGGCCTCCTTGCGGGGTAGATGAAATGGTGGCAAAATAACGAAACATTTGCAGTATGACAGGAGTGAATGGCTCATGTAAAAATGTGGAACAATCCGACAGCGGCCGATGTGGCACGCAAACCGAGGCAGCAAGGTGTTGGGACACAATGTTGAAATTGTACCAAGTGAGAGCGAGAAATGATCTCAAGCATCATCACGAGCTCGGAAAAAATGAATCCAGCGATATAAAGGATGTCAAAATTGGGTAACGGCCGATGTGGCACGCAAACCGAGGTGACGGGGGCATTTTGAATTCTGGGTTCGATCCCCAGCGGAGACGCCAAAACTGTAGCTAGGGTTTTACCCCTAGCTTGTGCAAATGAGCACCTACTAAGGAGAAAGGACTCCTTAGTAGCAGTTCAGTATATTAAACTAATTTAAGCTAAAACAGAAATTAAATTAATTCTAACACAAGCATGAAACATAAACATCAAATTCAAAGAATGGCTTTTTGTATTGATGTTACCTTCAATGTAAAGGTTTGATGAAGCCCTTTGCAGTGTCCAAGAGGATGCTCCAAGCTTCAATATGCTCCTTCTCCTTCTCCAATGTTGAGAATGGGCCAAAGGTGGCTCTCAAGGTGAAAATAGTTCAATGGTGAACTAGGGTTTCGAGAGAGATTTTGGCAGAGTAAGGGTGCTTGTGATTGTGGATATGGAATAAGGGATCTCCATCACCTATTTATAGTGTTTTGGTGGTGGAGTGCTGACCCATGGTTTTGGGAAACACATGGTTTTGGGCAGCTGTATAGGGTTTTTTCCTCCTTTTCCTCATTATTTTATATTTTTTATTCCCTTTTTAGGGGATTTTTGCTATTTTTGGAGGAAAAGGGGGTTTTTTAGCCTTTTTTAGGCTATTTTGAGGGTTTTGTGGCCTTTTGGAGGCATTTTAGGCCTTTTGGAGGCTTTTTAATGGGATTTTTTAGTATTTTAAGGGAAAAATGGTAGGAAAATGGACAAATGAGCCATATAATGTGGTAATGAGGTAGTGAACACTTTTTGGGTGTTAACAGTATGCATCCATCATGTTTTAGTGACCCTCTATGTGGCCATCATGACATAATTGTTCAAAACTAGGAATTCAATATTGTAGTGACCCCCTATCAGACATCGAGTGCTCCGCATGTTCTCTTTGTTATTTCTTTTCCTTGGACATCTCCTATTGAGTGCTCCATATGTTTTCTTTCGTATTTCTTTTCCTTGGACATCTCCTACTAGTCAGTTGGTTAAGGTGTCCAATTGATTTTAAACTTGTGTCAATCCTAAAGGTGCTTCTATGAAATCCTAAGCAACCTACATGTGTATGTTGATATCTAACAATTAAGGTTATCAAGATATCATATGTGGAGTGAGAGGAATTATTATATAGGGCAAACATAAGATAAGAAAAATGAAGTAGGGGCTCCATTGTGTCCTTGATTGTTTAATCCACTATAACATTTTTGTCCTTTGTATCCACCTTCCACCCCACATTGTGCTTGTCTTAGATGCTTGCACCATATATGCATCCATCATGTTTTCTTTCATAAATTGTACCAACCTACAATTGTTCACATCATGGACCATGGACTTCTTCGGTACAAGGAATAATGTATTCCTAGATATATGATATTTTTGTCGCATGGGATGCCTATTGGGATAATGTCCCTATCGCTTATAGATTTTGCACTGGTATGGTTTTGTTGCCACCGAGAAGGTGTTTGATGTGGCCATCATGACATAATTGTTCAAAACAAGGAATTCAATATTGTAGTGACCCTTCTATCTAGTCGGTTGGTTAAGGTGTCCAATGGATTTTAAACTTGTGTCAATCCTAAAGCTGATTCTATGAAACCCTTAGCAACCTACATGTGTATGTTGATATCTAACACTTAAGGTTATCAAGATATCCTATGTTGGGTGAGAGGAATTATTATATAAGGTAAACATAAGATAAGATAAATTAAGTAGGGTCTCCACTGTGTCCTTGATTGTTTAATCCACTATAACATTTTTGTCCTTTGTATCCACCCTCCACCTCCCATTGTGCTTGTCTTAGACGCTTGCACCAGATATGCATTCATCAAGTTTTCTTTCATAAATTGTACCAACATACAATTGTTCACATCATGGCCCATGGACTTCTTTGGTACAAGGAATACTGTATTCCTAGATATCTGATATTTTTGTTGCATGGGATGCCTATTGGGATAATGTCCCTATGGCTTATAGATTTCGCACTGGTATGGTTTTCTTCCCATCGAGAAGGTGTTTGATGTGGCCATCATGACATAATTGTTGAAAACAAGGAATTCAATATTGTAGTGACCCTCCTATCTAGTCGATTGGTTAAGGTGTCCAATTGATTTTAAACTTGTGTCAATCCTGAAGGTGATTCTATGAAACCCTTAGCAACCTACATGTGTATGTTCATATCTAACACTTAAGGTTATCGCGATATCCTATGTTGGGTGAGTGGAATTATTATATAAGGTAAACATAAGATAAGAAAAATTAAGTAGGGGCGCCACTGTGTCCTTGATTGTTTAATCCACTATAACATTTTTGTCCTTTGTATCCACCTTCCACCCCCCATTGTGCTTTCCTTAGATGCTTTCACCATGTATCCATCCATCATATTTTAGTGACCCTCTATGTGCCCATCATGACATAATTGTTCAAAACTAGGAATTCAATATTGTAGTGACCCTCTATCAGACATCGATTGCTCCGCATGTTTTCTTTGTTATTTATTTTGCTTGGACATCCCCTATCGAGTGCTACACATGTTTTCTTTGTTATTTCTTTTTTCTTGGACATCTCCTATCTAGTCAGTTGGTTAAGGTGTCCAATTTATTTTAAACTTGTGTCAATCCTAATGGTGATTCTATGAAACGCTTAGCAACCTACACGTGTATGTTGATATCTAACACTTAAGGTTATCAAGATATCCTATTTTGGGTGAGAGGAATTATTATATAAGGTAAACATAAGATAAGAAAAATTAAGTAGGGGCTCCACTGCGTCCTTGACTGTTTAATCCACTATAACATTTTTGTCCTTTGTATCCACCTTCCAACCCCCATTGTGCTGGTCTTAGATGCTTGCACCATGTATGCATCCATCATGTTTTAGTGACCCTCTATGTGGCCATCATGACATAATTGTTCAAATCAAGGAATTCAATATTGTAGTGACCCTTTATCAGACATCGAGTGCTCTGCATGTTTTCTTTGTTATTTCTTTTCCTTGGACATCTCCTATCTAGTTGGTTAGTTAAGGTGTCCAATTGATTTTAAACTTGTGTCAATCCTAAAGGTGATTCTATGAAACTCTTAGAAACCTACATGTGTATGTTGATATCTAACACTTAAGGTTATCAAGATATCCTATGTTGGGTGAGAGGAATTATTATATAAGGTAAACATAAGATAAGAAAAATTAAGTAGGGGCTCCACTGCGTCCTTGACTATTTAATCGACTATAACATTTTTGTCCTTTGTATCCACCTTCCACCCCCCAATTGTTTTGGTCTTAGATTCTTTCACCATGTATGCATCCATCATGTTTTAGTGACCCTCTAGTCGGTTGGTTAAGGTGTCCAATTGATTTTAAACTTGTGTCAATCCTAAAGATGATTCTATGAAACCCTTAGAAACCTACATGTGTATGTTGATATCTAACACTTAAGGTTATCAAGATATCCTATGTTGGGTGAGAGGAATTATTATATAAGGTAAACATAAGATAAGAAAAATTAAGTAGGGGCTCCGCTGCGTCCTTGACTGTTTAATCCACTATAACATTTTTGTCCTTTGTATCCACCTTCCAACCCCCATTGTGCTGGTCTTAGATGCTTGCACCATGTATGCATCCATCATGTTTTAGTGACCCTCTATGTGGCCATCATGACATAATTGTTCAAAACTAGGAATTCAATATTGTAGTGACCCTCTATCAGACATCGAGTGCTCCGCATGTTTTCTTTGTTATTTCTTTTCGTTGGACATCTCCTATCGAGTGCTCCGTATGTTTTCTTTCTTATTTCTTTTCCTTGGACATCTCCTATCTAGTCGGTTGGTTAAGGTGTCCAATTGATTTTAAACTTGTGTCAATCCTAAAAGTGATTCTATGAAATCCTAAGCAACCTACATGTGTATGTTGATATCTAACACTTAAGGTTATCAATATATCCTATGTTGGGTGAGAGGAATTATTATATAAGGTAAACATAAGATAAGAAAAATTAAGTAGGGGCTCCACTGTGGCCTTGATTGTTTAATCCACTATAACATATTTGTCCTTTGTATCCACCGTCCACCCCCCATTGTGATTGTCTTAGATGCTTGCACCATATATGCATCCATCATGTTTTCTTTCATAAATTGTACCAACCTACAATTTTTCACATCATGGCCCATGGAGTTCTTCGATACAAGGAATACTG
This sequence comes from Larix kaempferi, assembly GCA_027924585.1. Classification (NCBI taxonomy): domain Eukaryota; kingdom Viridiplantae; phylum Streptophyta; class Pinopsida; order Pinales; family Pinaceae; genus Larix; species Larix kaempferi. Next base: position 26,535 of record BSBM01000160.1, read on the forward strand.
TATTCCTAGATATCTGATATTTTCATCACATGGGATGCCTATTGGGATAATGTCCCTATGGCTTATAGATTTTGCACTGGTATGGTTTTCTTCCCATCGATAAGGTGTTTGATGTGGCCATCATGACATAATTGTTCAAAACAAGGAATTCAATATTGTAGTTACCCTCCTATCTAGTCGGTTGGTTAAGGTGTCCAATTGAGTTTAAACTTGTGTCAATCCTAAAGCCGATTCTATGAAACCGTTAGCAACCTAGATGTGTATTGTTATATCTAACACTTAAGGTTATCAAGATATCCTATGTTCAGTGAGAGGAATTATTATATAAGGTAAACATAAGATAAGATATATTAAGTAGGGTCTCCACTGTGTCCTTGATTGTTTAATCCACTATAACATTTTTGTACTTTGTATCCACCTTCCACCCCCCATTGTGCTTGTCTGAGATGCTTCACATCATGGCCCATGGACTTCTTTGGTACAAGGAATATTGTATTCCTAGATATCTGATATTTTTGTCGCATGGGATTCCTATTGGGATAATGTCCCTATGGCTTATAGATTTCGCACTGGTATGGTTTTCTTCCCATCGAGAAGGTGTTTGATGTGGAAATCATGACATAATTGTTCAAAGCAAGGAATTAAATATTGTAATGACCCTCCTATGTGGTTGGTTGGTTAAGGTGTCCAATTGATTTTAAACTTGTGTCAATCCTAAAGGTGATTCTATGAAACCCTTAGACACCTACATGTGTATGTTGATATCTAACACTTAAGTTTATCAAGATATACTATGTTTGGTGAGAGGAATTATTATAGAAGGTAAACATAAGATAAGAAAAATTAAGTAGGGGCTCCATTGTGTCCTTGATTGTTTAATCCACTATAACATTTTTGTCCTTTGTTTCCACCTTCCACCCCCCATTTTGCTTGTCTTAGATGCTTGCCCCATGTATGCATCCATCATATTTTACTGACCCTCTATGTTCCCATCATGACATAATTGTTCAAAATTAGGAATTCAATATTGTAGTGACCCTCTATTAGACATCGAGTGCTCTGCATGTTTTCTTTGTTATTTATTTTCCTTGGACATCTCCTATCGAGTGCTCCACATGTTTTCTTTGTTATTTCTTTTTGCTTGGACATCTCCTATCTAGTCGGTTGGTTGAGGTGTCCAATTGATTTTAAACTAGTGTCAATCCTAAAGGTGATTCTATGAAACCCTTAGACACCTACCTGTGTATGTTGATATCTACCACTTAAGGTTATCAAGTTATCCTATGTTGGGTGAGAGGAATTATTATATAAGGTAAACATAACATAAGAAAAATTAAGTAGGGGATCCTCTATGTCCTTGATTGCTTAATCCACTATAACATTTTTGTCCTTTGTATCCACCTTCCACCCCCCAATTGTGCTGGTCTTAGATGCTTTCACCATGTATGCATCCATCATGTTTTAGTGACCCTCTATGTGGCCATCATGACATAATTGTTCAAAACAAGGAATTCAATATTGTAGTGACCCTTTATCAGACATCGAGTGATCCACATGTTTTCTTTGTTATTTCTTTTCCTTGGACATCTCTTATCTAGTCGGTTGGTTAAGGTGTCCAATTAATTTTAAACTTGTGTCAATCCTAAAGGTGATTCTATGAAACCCTTATCAACCTACATGTGTATGTTGATATCTAACACTTAAGGTTATCAAGATATCCTATGTGGGGAGAGAAGAATTATTATATAAGGTAAACATAAGATAAGAAAAATTAAGTAGGGGCTCCACTGTGTTCTTGATTGTTTAATCCACTATAACATTTTTGTCCTTTGTATCCACCTTCCACCCCCCAATTGTTCTGTTCTTATATGCTTTTACCATGTATGCATCCATCATGTTTTAGTGACCCTCTATGTGGCCATCATGACATAATTGTTCAAAACAAGGAATTCAATATTGTAGTGACCCTTTATCAGACATTGAGTGCTCCGCATGTTTTCTTTGTTATTTCTTTTCCTTGGACATCTCCTATCTAGTCGGTTGGTTAAGGTGTCCAATTGATTTTAAACTTGTGTCAATACTAAAGTTGATTCTATGAAACCCTTAGCAACGTACACGTGTATGTTGATATCTAACACTTAAGGTTATCAAGGTATCCTATGTTGGGTGAGAGGACTTATTATATAAGGTAAACATAAGAGAAGAAAAATTAAGTAGGGGCTCCACTGTGTTCTTGATTATTTAATCCACTATAACATTTTTGTCCTTTGTATCCACCTTCCACCCCCCAATTGTTCTGTTCTTATATGCTTTTACCATGTATGCATCCATCATGTTTTAGTGACCCTCTATGTGGCCATCATGACATAATTGTTCAAAAAAAGGAATTCAATATTGTAGTGACCCTTTATCAGACATTGAGTGCTCCGCATGTTTTCTTTGTTATTTCTTTTCCTTGGACATCTCTTATCTAGTCGGTTGGTTAAGGTGTCCAATTGATTTTAAACTTGTGTCAATACTAAAGTTGATTCTATGAAACCCTTAGCAACGTACACGTGTATGTTGATATCTAACACTTAAGGTTATCAAGGTATCCTATGTTGGGTGAGAGGACTTATTATATAAGGTAAACATAAGAGAAGAAAAATTAAGTAGGGGCTCCACTGTGTCCTTGATTATTTAATCCACTATAATATTTTTGTCCTTTGTATCCACCTTCCACCCCCCATTGTGATTGTCTTAGATGCTTGCACCATATATGCATCCATCATGTTTTGTTTTATAAGTTGTACCAACCTACAATTGTTCACTTCATGTCCCATGGACTTCTTCGGTACATGGAATACTGTATTCCTAGATATCTGATATTTTTGTCGCATTGGATGCCTATTGGGATAATGTCCCTATGGCTTATATATTTCTCACTGGTATGGTTTTCTTCCCATCGAGAAGGTGTTTGATGTGGCCATCATGACATAATTGTTCAAAAAAAGGAATTCAATATTGTAGTGACCCTCCTATCTAGTCGGTTGGTTAAGGTGTCCAATTGATTTTAAACTTGTGTCAATCCTAAAGGTGATTCTATGAAACCATTAGCAAACTACATTTGTATGTTTATATCTAACACTTAAGGTTATCAAGATATCCTATGTTGGTTTAGAGGAATTATTATATAAGGTAAACATAAGATAAGATAAATTAAGTAGGGTCTCCAATGTGTCCTTGATTGTTTAATCCACTATAACATTTTTGTCCTTCGTATCCACCTTCCACCCCCCATTGTGCTTGGCTTAGATGCTTGCACCATATATGCATCCATCATGTTTTCTTTCATAAATTGTACCAACCTACAATTGTTCACATCATGGCCCATGGATTTCTTCGGTAGAAGGAATATTGTATTCCTAGATATCTGATATTTTTGTCGCATGGGATGCCTATTGGGATAATGTCCCTATGGCTTATATATTTCACACTGGTATGGTTTTCTTCGCATCGAGAAGGTGTTTGATGTGGCAATCATGACATAATTGTTCAAAACAAGGAACTTAATATTGTAGTGACCCTCCTATCTAGTCGGTTGGTTAAGGTGTCCAATTGATTTTAAATTTGTGTCAATCCTAAAGGTGATTCTATGAAACCCTTAGCAAGCTACATGTGTATGTTGATATCTAACACTTAAGGTTATCAAGATATCCTATGTTGGGTGAGAGGAATTATTATATAAGGTAAACATAAGATAAGATAAATTGAGTAGGGTCTCCACTGTGTCCTTGATTGTTTAATCCACTATAAGATTTTTGTCCTTTGTATCCACCTTCCACCCCCCATTGTGCTTGTCTTAGATGTTTGCACCATATATGCATCCATGTTTTCTTTCATAAATTGTACCAACCTACAATTGTTCACATCATGGCCCATGGACTTCTTCGGTACAAGGAATACTGTATTCCTAGATATCTGATATTTTTGTCGCATGGGATGCCTATTGAGATAAATTATGTCCCTATGGCTTATAGATTTCGCACTGGTTTGGTTTTCTTCCCATCAAGAAGGTGTTTGATGTGGCCATCATGACATAATTGTTCAAAACAAGGAATTCAATATTGTAGTGACCCTCCTATCTAATCGTTTTGTTAAGGTGTCCAATTGATTATAAACTTGTGTCAATCCTAAAGGTGATTCTATGAAACCCTTAGGAACCTACATGTGTATGTTGATATCTAACACTTAAGGTTATCAAGATATCATATGTTGGGTGAGAGGAATTATTATATAAGTTTGTAGCCCCATTTACTGAACCACTCCATGTGTTAAACACCATATGATAGATTTCATAATAGACTTGCTACATAAATAGAACACCAAGGTTGGGAATGGAACTCGAAACCTCTTCTACATGAACTAAAAGACCATGTCACTAGTGTCTTTCAACAAAGTACCTTTAATCATAGGTCTTGTTGTCATTCCAATAGCTTGCATTATACACTTTCTAGAATGTAGAAAAACCAACAGGGGGAACAAGACTAAAAGTTCTTACACATGGATATGGATCCTTATCCGAAAGAACAAACTGAGGCATTTTGCAAGGTACCTAGTATGACCAGACATGCCAAAATTCTTGCCTTTGTGACTAGACATGCCCCACTTGAGTATATCATTTTCCCTATACCTCCCTCATATGGAATCCCTCAACCACTCCTTATACCTCCCTCTTCTTGGAAACTCACCATGGTATTCTCTATGGTTCTTATACTTTCTTCATAATTTACTCTACCATCATCTAATATGACTTCTCCCCTCATTCTCAAGCCACCTAGTTGGATTTTAGGGATCTCTTATCTCCATAAATTTCAACTTTAATTCATATTTTAACTTCTAAATTCATTACCCCTCCCTTAATTCCATTGGCTCCCCCATCATGTGAAGTTTACACTTTGATTGGGTGCGGTGAAATATTCATTATTCCTTTCTCTACAAACCATATTTTAAACCACAATGTTATTAAATATTCCATCCTTCTTGGACATTCGTCAAAGTATGTTTTATCCATGTTATATTTGTTAGAAAATTCCACGATGTATTCCAAGAACTAGGCTAGTTTGTTAGAAATTTCCATGATGTATTCCAACATCTATGCTATAATATTGTTGGAACATTTAAACCATTTAAACCTAGTTACATCTAGGCTATAATATTGTTGGAACATTTAAATCATTTAAACCTAGTACGTTTAATGTGAAATTTATATTGTTAGACTATAAATGAATCAATTAATCAATTAAAGGAATTAAAAAAAAACAAAATTTATAATCAATCAATCAATTAAAGGAATTAAAAAAAAACAAAAGGAAAAAAAGAAGAAGTTATAATCAATTAATCAATTAAAGGAATTTAAAAAAAAACAAAAGGAATTAAAAAAAAAAAAAAAGGAAATAAAAACAAAAAAAAAACAAAAAAGTTTATATTGTTAGACTAGAAATGAATCAATTAATCAATTAAAGGAATTAATTAAAAACAAAACAAATACAGAAATGAAGGAATGTTTTTCAAAAAAAAAACAAACCAAAAATCCTTGTTGCCAATTTCAAACACTGGCAAATGCTAATATGGGGATCCTTGTTGCCAATTTCAAACATTGATATGTATTTTCCATTGCTAGATCAAGCGGGAAAACGGTTTGCGTTTGGTCGAAAGAGCACGCAGCACCAGGTGTTGATCTAGGCCCAAACAATATCCAAAGAGCACTCATCGCAGGAAGTTGATCTGGGCATTTTTCGTTTGCCGGAACAAGTTGTGTGTGTGTTTGGTTAGTCAGTCTCCAGACAACATGCATGCAAGAATAGTAGAGCGAGGTTTTAATTTGGGCTAGCACGCATGTGAGAATAGAAGAGCAAGGTTTTAATTTGGGCTTCTTTTCGGCTTCCAGGACTTCTTGAGTTGATCTAGGCATTTTTCATCTCCCAAAACAGGCTGTGTGTTTGGTTAGTCAAAGACTCCAAAGAGCACGCATTCAGGTTTTGATTCCATTCAGCAATAAACATAGGTACTTTCTTCATATCTCACAGAAAGTTGTCTGGTTGCACTTATAGAAGCATTTTCTAAGGTTCTTTCTCAGATTAAAGTTAGTTTTAGATTTTTTTCCATTTTTTCTTGATGACATTAATATTACAAAATTTACTAGTAAGATAAGACATTCAAATCCAAACAAATTTGAAACATCAATGCACTAAACATTCATGTTAATATCTATTGAAATTAGTGCACGACAATTTTTAGAAAACAGATAAAGGATATATATGTCCTTAGTAAGAGGCATGATTTATAAAATACTATGAGGCCAGTTAATCTGAGCTATCTCTGATTACTAGTATAATTACAGTAGTACAGCAGCAGAGGAAAAGGAAACCTCACACTGACTTTTGGCCTTTATATTTGCAAATCCAGAAGGCAGAAGGCTTAACAAACCCTTCCGGGTTTAATTTAGTTGTCTCCCATTATTTGAAGCAGAATTTGAGCATTTGAATGTTATATCTCTATCTACAGATAAATAGGATAATTCTAAAGCGATCTCAGTCAGAATTTACATTTGAAGACATAGGGGGATTCATCCCACTCATGGATTGAGAAAGTGGTAGCTTTCTTGAATGTCCATTCTACATAGATGTAAACTTCCTGCAGTGATCAGAGTGTTTTGAGTAGAATTTCTTGGTTATAACTCTGTCTGCAGATTAAAAGGAAAGTTATAATCGATTTCAGATAGAAATTTCATTTGAAGGCGTAGGGAGATTCACTCCCACTCTTGGTTGGATACAGTGGAAGTTATTCACGAGCATACATGCACAACTCTACGATCTATCAGACTTTAAAGAGATGATAGGAAACTATCCTCCCTATTACATTTTATTATTGGCCTAAATAGGCTCTCGGCTATGCAAAGCTGAATTTGATAAAAAATAATTTGATTGCCTATTGTACTCAGCCGATTTGTTTCAAAACCACAGCCTTTTTTTATATACAATATTCGTTTATGTTAAATAAAAAAGTATAATTATAGTAGTATTAAATAGAATTGATTACAACTATAAAATTACTAGCATATGGTTTACTCTAACCGTAAACCAGTGACAGATAGTACCCGTTTAGACATGTAAGCAGAGGATTACCAGCCTTATGACACAAGTACTAGTATTTAATCTATGTAACTCAGCACGTATAGAGATTATAAGGCTTTTATTCTAGAAATTCTCTGTACTAGGATTCTTACTTGTAAGGCATAAGTCATAGTTACACGGATCATGAAAGTAGTACTAGCATCACTGAATTACCCATATAACATATGATTGGTAATTCAGCCAAATAACATAGAAACAAAAGGAGAGGAATCCTTGTCACGATCTTCAGTTATAAAATAAGAAAATTAAAAACAACAGACAACATTAAGATTACAAAATTTACTAGCAAGATAAGACATTCAGATCCAAACAAATTTGAAACATCAATGCACTAAACATTCATGTTAATATCTATTGAAATTAGTCCACAATAGTTTTTAGAAAACTGATAAAGGATTTCGTCTTCCTCATACTCATATACCAATATATAAACAAACCATATCCCAATATAGAAACAAAATAATTTTCCTAGTATATCATCGTTGAAACCCCAAGAAATTAATTTAGGAATATTGTTCAAGGTTTATCCTAAATTAATTATTACAATCAAAACTAACTTCAATTTATATTCCTGTGCCCTTATGGTTTTAAGGAAAACAGTTCCAGTAGATATGCCGAGTCCCAGGGGTCTTACTCGTTGATCCACGCATGTTGCATCAGTTCCCGGCATATGATATAATTTGAACAAAATACACATCCACGATCCACATATCTGAGATAGAGAAAAAGAAAAAATATGAATAAGTAAAAATATGAAAAAAATAAATTAATATAACATGAAGTGGTTGCAGAATTTCTGATTTTGCAGCTGCTTCTTATTATAGAGCTAGACACCAATTAATAATTAAAATAAGGCTCAATAATTTAAATCAAACTAAAACTTACCTTCAAACAAAATATATATAAGTAGCTACATATACTGGGACAAAAATCAAAATAATACTATGATTTCTTCACAAAATCACTGGAACTAGGGTTGACGAAGATATTTACGCCTGTTGTATTAATAACTGCATTACCAGTAGATTTTTTTAGCCTCTTCTTAAGCTCACACACCTCGGCCTGGTGTTGTTCATTTAGCAATCTTTTCTCTGTTTTGAGATCTCCAATTCTACCTTTAAGATCTATAATTTGTTGTACCATTGAATACATGGTAGCCTGATAATAATCTACCAAATTCCTACAATTAGCAGTACAACCTTGCTTTTCACCCACATCGATATTTGTTGCTTGTTGTTGACTGTATAAAACATTTGATTCTTCGTTAATTTTCTGAAGCGTTACGTCTATACCAGGACCAGAAGGTTGAGAATTCTGTTGTTCTTGTTTTTTAACTTTTTCTACAACTACATCGGAACTCTTCTCAAATCGTTTTTCACATTCTGGAGTGACATTATTAGAGTCTGTCCCTACCTCGTTCTCCCTCTTTTGCGGATCTGCGTCATGTTTTGATTCATCCTGATCTGGTATGTCAATGACCGAAATCATTTCTGGCTAACCTCTCTGCTTTTTTTCTTTTTCCTTACTATACCTAGCATAGCCGAATAGAAGACGGGATTGTCTTTTGGCTTTTACATTATTTACAGGCCTGCCAACAGTCTTTCTAGGTTGCATATTTTTTATTGGTGGAACATCTTTTTTTCCTAGAGACTTGTGATCATCAATCTGGTCATTTTTTACCATCCTCTATGCAAAATCATTTTTCACTATATTGCTAGAAACGTTGTTTTGTTCAACTGCAGCATAATTTTGAATAGTATAAGCAACTGCATTTACATTGCTAACCTTAGGAACATCCGTTTGAACTAGATCTTTTAATTTATTCAAATTATTCAACAAACGAACAACCCCAAAACTTTCTAAAACAGAATCAATGATATCATCCAGGGATTCATTATAAAGATGAGACTCATAGTGTGTTTGAGCAACTGTACCTATGAATTGACTACAGTTCGGTGACAAGGCATTGAATCTGTCAATTGCATAGTAAATGTGGGTTTAATGTTGGTTATATTTTCACTCAAGCATTTATCCTGGCATTGTGAAACCTCTTCATTGCGTAGTGGCTGAACATCCCCCTGGGCACATAACTCTGAGTGAACCTGATTTTCTTTCACTGGATCCAATGAGACCGATTCCTCATGGAAAGAAGATCTTGGATCAGGGTGGTCAAGAGTGGTATCCACAGGAAAGGATATTTCAGTTTCGGGGATAGAAGTTTGATCCATATCTAGAGGGGAAGGATACTCAACATCTGGGGCTGGTGCAAACTGTTCCGATATCCCCCTATCGAACCCATTTCTTTCTAAGAATTCAAGCCATGTTTGGCCCAATTGCTTAAGATGGAACTCAACAAGGATTCTAATTAGGCCGAAATGACATAAAACCTATTCGGATTCCTTATATTTTCCATGATAGCGCGATGCCATAGCTTTGAGGCTAAGCAGCAGGAAATGGGGTAAGTTCAACTGAAACCCCAATGTGGCCATGCAAATCCTAACATGATACCTCAAAACATTGCTATATCGACCGTCACAGGTGATAAAATAACAAATAGGTTTAAACATCTTCCTCCATTTAGGTTTGAAATAGGTCAAAGTCATACCTTTAGTATATTGATCAGGATCGATAGGCTTAGCTAATAGCTGCTTCCATGGCACATTCTTGAGCTACACGTGCTTGCCCCATTTCTCACCTTCATTTGACAGACCCGTGGCCGCAGCGATGAAGTTCTCATCAATATGAAATTTTACATCCCCGACCGAAACCCTTTCTCCATCAAACGATTTAGCAAAGGCTACTATGACTCCTCTACTATAGCCACGAAATTTCCTGATGAATTCTATCCACCCAGATCTCTCAAAACCCTTGAGAATTTCGGAATCCGATTCAACAACAGTTGCATTGTTAGGTTCAAATCTGCAAAGATGCCCCATGACCACAATGGATGACATAAAATTCCAGAACTTAGGATTTCAGCGAGAAAAAAACAGAACGAGAAAGAGACTGAACCAGAATAGGCAACACAGGATTCCATAAATTAGGATTTCAGTGAGAAAAAAATAGAACGAGACAGAGGCTGAACCAGAATAGGCAACACAGGATTCAAAAACTTAGGATTTTAGTGAGAAAAAAATAGAACAAGACTGAGAGTGAACCATAATTTTGATGGGTGAATGCATTGTAAAAACCATCCCACCGGAAACATCCGGAAGGTATGGTCCTCACCGCCTTGGCTTGTCAGTTTTTCGAGAAGTATTAAGAACTAGAATAGGCAACACAGGATTCCAAAACTTAGGATTTCAGCGAGAAAAAAAAAGAACTAGACCGAGAGTGAACCATAATTTTGATGGGTCAATGCATTGTAAAAACTGTCCCACACGAAACATCCAGAAGGTATGGTCCTCACTGCCTTGGCTTGTCATTTTTTCGAGAAGTATTAAGATAGGGTATGTCAAGTAATAATTGACAAGGTATAGAGACTGAGGTATGGTCCTCACCGCCTTTGGCTTGTAATTTTTTCGAGAAGTATTAAGATATGGCATGTCAAGTAATAACTGACAAGGTACAGAGACTGTAAGTGCTGCATTAATAATATGTGCATGAGAGGGATAGGTGTCGTTTAGGTAGTCTAGATTTTACTGTCATGACATGTCTTCACGCATAACGTTCACCATCAAGTATGCCACGTCTGGGAGATGTAATGATAGCATTTGCTAAGGTGGAGAGGAGACCTGTGTTTTATTGATGCCAGGTCAAAGAGTTGTAATGATAGCATTTTCTAAGGTGGAGAGGAGACCTCGGTTTTATTAACAAGTAGAATGTAAGGACCTGACGAGAAAGTACACATCATCCCAATGAATGATCCGAGTTTATTCATTTCATTTACTAAATGACAATCAATGGGGTTTGAAAAATTAATGGCGTCAAATTGAAATAATGGAGAAATAAATAATTAAAGATATGTGACACATGGCGAAGTGCTAAATCATTAAAGTTTATATTTATTCTTTGATTAAAGTTGTGGAATGTGTAAATGTATTTGATCTTAGGATGTTTAAACATGATATTTGGATGGATTATGCATGATGTGCTTCATCAACTAATGTTGAATGTCGACATAATATTAACAAAATAAAGTGTGTTCACTTCAATTACTATTCTAGACAACTATCCATGTGTGTGAGAGAATCCAGTGATTGTGTCCCTTCTCGATTCTTGGAATATTCCAAGCATTAAAGAACAAGGGAAAGTAATCTTTTGTAATGAATTTCATAAAGTTAGGAAATCAAGGGACAAACTTCCATTAATCAAGGACTGGTTGGAAGGTCTAGTTAGGATTCTATTCAATTTTCATTCAAATATATATATATATATTATAATATATATATATTTGAATGAAAATTCAACTACTAACAAACCAGGGTTTGAAAGATGGCATTACGAAATCAATTGGAAAATCAACCTTTTAACTCATGTTGAATTATTAGGCAATTGAGGCTCGCCATTCCATGTTTATGCATGGACTAGTAACTACAAATTATTAAGAGAAAGGGTCAAGTTAGGTTCATAATAGGCATATTGAGTCACAATTTAATTAAGGGGTCAATCATTGAATACCATGGGTAACAATCTAATAATAAAAATTAGTAAATAAAATGAAATGATATAATATAAATGGTGCTTAGAGATCTTGGAACAAAAATCAATTGTTAACATAGACCATAGTCTTTCTCAGACAATGTTGATAAATTATTAGCGATCTCATACACATGCCCATATTTCATGATATCAAATATATACTATTACCCAAAAGTATGTCCTAACAAATTAAAATATGTTTATAAATCTTCTTGAATTTTATAGGTGAAAGAAATACAAATTTATTCATGAAGTTGGACATATAATCATCCCAATTGCAATAAACTCAAAGTTTGATCACTAAAATTTTATCTATACTTTTTTAACATGTATTAGCTATGTACATTTCAAAAAAATCTCCATACTCTTTGAAAGGTAATTACTAGTTAATATTATTTAATGTTTTGATGGGGATTGTTTGACAAATACTTTATGAGTAACACTAGGAATTTATTTGGAAATAAACTTAAAATATTGATATTGATTAGTAGAGGTATTACAAAGAATTGATGGTTCATTTGTTTCACAATTTCAATGAAGACAATTACCATTTCCCTTATACCTTCATTTTGGTGATCGAGAATAAGCTGCAGAATTCCATTAAGTTGATGCATAGTTAACAAAAAACAAAATAATTGAACTATCATTCCCCTTTTGGATTCCATTCTTTCAGTCATGGAATCCAAAAGGTGAAACATTTATAAATGATGTCTATGGATATCCATAAGTGAAGCAGCATAACTCCGCATTCTTGACATCTCCATTGAAAAATTGAATGGCTCATATTGTAGAAATTATACCAATGAAAGTTCAAATCCTAAAATAGAAATAAATAGCCATGCATGTAAATATTACCTGGGCGGCTAGGCCCATTGTCATTGATAATGAATACGCTAGTAAAGCCTTAAAATGGGGGGACCCATTCAATTTTGTGAAAAATGCTTTTGTGCTTGTGCTAGAGGGAAAGCTAACCCGTGTTAGATTTCCTTCATGGTCCAATGTATTTGATTGAAATGTTCTTGTACTGGTATGAAACCTAACACGTGTTAGCTTTCATTCACCATGCAATTCTATTGTTCTAAATGCCCTTGTGCTTGTGCTGGAAGCACATCTAACATGCACTATGCCATTCCCTTATGCTTTTGCTATAAGGACAACTAACATTGATTAGATTTTCTTCATGGTTCAATGTGGTTGTACGGGTTGGAAAGCTAACACATGTTATATTTAATTCACCTTGCCATGTTCTTGTGAAAAATGCCCTTGTACTTGTGCTAGAGAGAAATATAACATGTGTTAGATTTCCTTCATGGTGCAATGTATCCGATTGCAATGCTCTTGTATTGGTAGGAAACATCACGCGTGTTAGCTTTCATTCAACATCCATTTTTTTGTTGTAAATGCCATTGTGTTGGTGCTGGAAACACATCCAACATGCACTATGCATTGTCCTTATGCTTTTGCTTTCAAAAAAGAAAACATTCATCAGATTTTCTTCATGGTCCAATGTGGTTGAACCGGTATGAAAGCTAACACATGTTAGCTTTCATTCACCATGCAATTTTGTTGTGAAAAAACCCCTTCTACTTCTGCTAGAGGGAAAGCTAACATGTGTTAGATTTCCTTCATGGTGCTATGTATTTGGTTTCAATGTTCTTGTACTGGTAGGAAACCTAACACATGTTAGCTTTCATTCACCAAACAATTTTGTTGTTCTAAATGCCCTTGTCCTTGTGCTGGAAGCACATCTAACATGAACTATGAAATGACCTTATGCTTTTGATACAAGGAAAGCTAACATTCATTAGATTGTCTCCATGATGCAATGTGGTGTACAAGGAGGAAAGCTAACACATGTTAGCTTTCATTGACCATGCAAAGTTCTTGTGAAAAATGTTGTGTTGCTTGTGCTAGATGGAAAGCTAACACGTGTTAGATTTCCTTAATGGTCCAATGTATTTGATTGCAATGTTCTTGTACTGGTATGAAACCTAACACATATTAGATTTCATTCACCATGCGATTTTGTTGTTCTAAATGCCCTTGTGCTTGTGCTGGAAGCACATCTAACATGTACTATGCCATTCCCTTATGCTTTTGCTATAAGGACAACTAAAATTCATTACATTATCTTCATGGTGCAATGTGGTTGTACGGGTAGGAAAGCTAACATGTGTTAGATTTAATTCACCATGCCATGTTCTTGTGAAAAAATGCCCTTGTACTTGTGCTATAGAGAAATATAACATGTGTTCGATTTCCTTCATGGTGCAATGTTTTCGATTGCAATGCTCATGTATTGGTAGGAAACATAACACGTGTTAGCTTTCATTCAACATCCAATTTTTTTGTTGTAAATGCCCTTGTGCTTGTGCTTGTATTGGAAGGATATCTGGCGCATGCAAGATATTCCAATTTATGCAATGTTGTTATTAGAAATGGCCTTGTGCTTAGGGATAAAGAAAGCTAGCAAAAGTCAATTTGTTACTAGTGGAATGTTGTTATTAGTGATGTGCTTATAGGCTTCTGTTTAGAGAAATAATTTTTTTATTCAAATATGAAACAAAGCTAGAAATCTAATTTTTACTTCCATAATTTGAAAATTTGGTAATAGTTTTTAACTATTTATTTCAGAAATGATGGAATGCCAAGCAAGTGAGATTTCAAAGGAGTCATCCCAGAAAAAGGAAACTTAAAAAAAAACACCATGAAAATCATCTTTACATGGTATGGTTGTTTCAAACTTAGTTTACATTTGTTATAAATGATTACACAATCAAATTTCTTGTTCTAAGATTGCCCATGGTTAGAACTTTCTTCATCTTGATTATATTTATGAAATGATGTGTTATAAGAGGATTTGTAAATATTTTATAATCGATGTGTTTTTTGTCCATCAAAAGTTATTGAAATATGTTTCTACAATTTATTTTAGATGCCAAGAAGAATGATGTGAGTGGGGTTGCAAAGAAAGTATCAAAGAAAAAATGTAATGAAAATATGACACAATTCATGTATCATGGTAGTGGTATGCATTTTAATCGAGTTTATAGTCATTTACTAATAGTTATAGGATATTTTAATATGAAATTTGAGACTAAATGAAGTTTGATATATCATAATTTTGGGTTGAAAGCTTGCATACGACATTAACTTCCTTGTTATGTATTCTCAGGTTGATAAATAATGTTTGTTATTTCATGTTTTTACATCCAATTGAAATTATAAACAAAGTTTTCTACTATTATTTCCATATACGATAGAGCCTGGTGTAGTTCAGATTCAAACTAAAGAAATTGGCAAAAAAAGAAAATAAATTGATACACAAACAATGGCTCCATCCGGTATGGTAGTTTTATACGTTATCTATTCTCCTTTATAAATTTTTATTTAAGATGGTCCTTATGCAAAATATATGATAGAATTTGTAAATATTATTTATTTTCGATTTATGCTAATAATAAATTCTTTTTTTTTCTTCAGAATCTATCGGTTCAAAAGGAAAAAAAATGATAGGTTCATCAACAAAAAAAGAAAAAAGGAGTTCACCCCAAATTGCAATTTCAACATCTATTACCACTTCAATTTTTTAAATGATCAGACAGTTTAATACTCCCAATAAATTTGAGTTTGTGAGAGACTGGTATATTCAAATAGATACTCCTTCAAATATGTAGCCTGATATGTATCTATTTGGATCCATAGATGGAGAAAATCCAGATATATTGGGAATAATTGTTAGCTATTATGTTGATGGTGATAGTGCTATTATATTTCAAGTGGAGGTTGTAAAAGAAAATGAAGTCAAATTAGTTTCTTGCCAGGTGGAGTACAACAAATTTAGACCAGATTTGGTAGAAGCTTCAAGTAAGGATGCCTCAAATACAATAAAAGACTCAATGTTTAAGTTGGATAGTTTTGAGAGCTTCGATAAATCTGGGTTAACCAATTCTCCAGATCTTTTAGAACGTATCACTAATGTTCTAAAATATCGCAATCTCAAATGCATGAAAACATCACCTGTCCTTATTTATTTGCATCAAAGAGGAAAATTACCTACTAAAATACCAGATGATAAAATTGATGCACATTTACTTGCTTTGAGAAGGGTATATCTAAAAGACTTGGAAGTGACCATTGTAGGTAGTGAATTCATACCTATTGTAGAATTTCAGAAGGCTAGTAAAGTTGAATCTCAGATGGTAAATCTAGCAGATCAATGTGATGAAATTCACGAGGACTTTAAGGAATGTTATTTATTTTCAACAACTTTTAGAAGAAATGTTGATGTTGAAAGATGTAAAGAAGCCCCCAAAGTTTTTAAGTTGAGATCACGGGATGATTGCAATGTTCAACTATTAGTGAAATCATTCCTAGAGAAATTTCAAACAACATTGCCTGATGCTCTTCTGATTCCATTTGATATCAACGAGTCTGATCCACTAGTGAACCCTATCAAAATTTTGAAAGAGACAGATATAAATGCCAAGAACATCAACTTTTGGATAGTTGATGGCCAACACACCATTCAGTCAGCCAAAGAGATTCTAACAAATCCTAAATATAGTGTTTCTGTGGAGGCAAAGAAAAAGTATAAAGAACGTAGTGCTCGATTCTTGGATCCTTCAGTTGAACCAAGTGTTGTGATTTGCATTTGCTTTCAATTAAATTATGCAAATAAGGTGTTCTTCAAAACTCCATTCATTGATTCTGTGCGCTCTGCAAGAAATTTCTTAATTGCAAATGACAAATTAAAGAGAAGGAGGATTGGAAATTCAAAGACAGTAGAAGACAAGGTATGTACTTTTAATTATCTTTGCACCTCATGGTTTATTAGTTTCATATTTATAGTGAAATCTTATTAGTATATATTGACTTATTTATATCTACGTTGAATTCTTATTAGTTTATATTTACTTTTTTATAGGTTGATGATGAAATGTTGTGCTCATTTTTCGATTGTGCAATTTCAAATTTCGCTGATAAAAAAATTCTATTGTATCTTGATAAAGTTGTTTGGGATAAATGGGACATTGTTTTTAATTGTTACCAACTTGGCATGTTGAAGTGTTATCTGAGTCAACCAGATTTTGAAAAGTACAAGACAAATACCTTATAGAGTTTGATAGCTGCTACTTTTCGCCCCCTTCAAGGACTAACCATTGAAGAGATTACTGCTGTGGCAGATAACCTATTGGATGGAACTATTTGGTTTTCTATTCCAATGAACCATCCAACCAATGCAATAAAATTAAAAGACTATTGTTCTAAATTGAAAACCAATAGAATAGTCTTAGATGCAATGGTTGAATATTGTCAAGATCACGATGAGAAATTGAATGATAAGACTCTTACAACATTCAATATCATCGAGCATTATGAAATTGATGATATCATTTTTCCAACTTTTGCAAAACTGTTGCAGGATCTACTTTTGTGAAAGGAACACGAAATACAAAAATAGAGTCCCTTTCTCAGCAAGCATGTGGTGTCCTTGAAATAATAATAAATGGATCAACAAGCATACAACAAGTTGACAACAATTTTGAATTCGGTTGCCTTTTTGGGGGACTTGGTCTTCTGTCAACACTTTTGCACTCTTTTCCTCATCAGTTGCAGCCAAATCTATGGACTGACCTTGTTGTTTTGGATACGTTGGATTTGAAAAAAGAAGCATTCCACAAGGGTTATTATCTAGAATTTTTTCGATTTTTGATCGAAAATAATGAGTTGGATGACTTTACTATGGTTCTCTTTGCAGAACTTTGGTCATTTAATGATGTGCAACAAGCTTTGGAAATTGTAATAAAGAAGTCCAGGTTCAACTACAACATGACTATTGGCCTTTATGAATGTAAAAAACAAAATAGTTATTATAGTCATGATAATGTCTTGACTATACATTTCTATACTTCAGACTTAAAGAAATTTGAGGCTTCAAAATACACTCACAATTTTGAAGACACAATTGATGAAAGTGAGAGAGATTTTGATTTCTGGATGGATTTATTAGAAAAGCATCAACAATGTAGTGATGCAAAAGTGATTATTTCTCTTTATGTGGGGACCAATTTGATCAAGGCTTGTTCTACATATAAAATGAGAATTGCATGCATTGTACAAACAGAGTCACAAAGGACAAACATGTGGGATATTCACAACTCTTTTCAGCTGACAAACACAAGATCCACCAACTTTATGGAAAATTCAGGTAATACACTTCCTTTGTTGTTTATATCTTGATTTTATGTTGTTTAGATTTATTAATTGTAAAGCTTTTTACTACATTGACTACTGATGGATGTTGTAAAACAAAAAATGATGATTGTGGGCAACAGAGCAATAATCAACATAGTGTGGACAATGTTGAGAAAAGTTTGGAAATAGAAATAAAAGGAGACGAATATATCCTACTAGGTACATAAATTTCTTGGTTGTTTCTCTTGTTATTTTCTTATCTCTTCAATTATCAAACCCAAGATCCATCAACTTCCTTTGTTGTTTCTATTTTTATTTTATGTTTATTGGCTTTCTTAATTGACAAGTATTCTTACTAATTTGACTGTTGATGGAGAATGTAAAATAGAAAATGATGATTGTGGGAAACAATGCAAGAATCAATATATTTTGTACAATGTTGAAAAAAGTATGGAGATGGAAATAGAAGGAGAAGGAGATAGCATACCAGGTACATAAATTTATTGGTTGTTTCTCTTGTTATTTTCTTATCTGTTCAATAATCAAACCCAAGATCCATCAACGTGCTTTGTTGAACTTATGTATTTATTTTATGTTGTTTAGCTTTCTTAATTGGCAAGTTTTTTACTAATTTGACTATTGATGGAGATTGTAAAATAGAAAATTAAGATTGTTGGAAACAATGCAACAATCAATATATTTTGGACAATGTTGAAAAACGTCTAGACATGGAAATAGAAGGAGAAGGACATAGCATACCAGGTGCATAATTTGTTTCATTTTCATCTTGTTATATTTTTAAATTTATTTAATTGTCACATTTTATAACAATTTTGAATTTGTGTTATAGGGAAATATAAGAACAAAGGCATTAATGAAGACAATGAGCATGATATATCATAAGGCCACTGATAATACAACAACTGTCATTGTGGAAGGATATATTTATTCAGTACATATTGTTGTGTGGTAGTTGGATTAGCCGGCTCATTTTTATCATACCTAGAATATTCTTTGAAAAATATCTCGTGGTTGCTACTATTAAACTACTACAGTCTCTAATAAGATATGGAGCACATTACATCATTTTTTTTATGTTTATCCTGAGATTTCTCTTGTGGCTCATATGGATGGGGTAGTATTTTTTTGTTCCAGTCAAATCAAATTATAGTTCAAGGTGGCTAAGATAAAACCATTTCTACAAGTCAGATTTTCGAATGAATGTAAAAATTGCATCTAATTATGAGTTATCATTACAGGTTTCTTATCCTTGTCAATTTCAAATTTGCATAATCTTTCCATGTGTTTCCTCAAAAAGGTTTTTGGATTGCAAGTTACATAATGATTTCGATTCTCCATTGTTTAGAATTCTTAATTGGCAATCTAGTTTAACTAGAGCAAGATATTCTTTGGATTTGTGATGAATTCGATGGAGTTCCAATATTAAGAAGACTTCAAAGTAACATTTTTTTTCTTTTCATGAGCAATCATCGACTTCATATTCGCACTCCTACTTTGTTGTGTTACTTCTCACTCTCCTTCGCTGCCCCTATCGATTATGTTACTAGATGAACCACATCCTTCTTACAAGTTGTAACAATGTAGGGATTTCACATGAGCATCATGTTAAGACATAAAAAACAAATAGTCTTCCAAGGTTCGCAATGCAAAGACTTTCAAGCATATCATTGATTTCTCAAACACCCAACTTTGAATGGTAAAATGAACTGACTTTGTTTTTTTATAATAGTTAGTTATATTATGTGTTCATGGAATACTTGTTGCATAAATATAGAATAAATTTATTAGGTTGATCTACATATTAACATACCATTGGTTAGTTCATTATAATGGGGCCACTATAATTATATTTTTTAATTTTAATTTACCTCATAAAATTCCTTTGTATACAAATTAAAAAATAAGTGATAATAAATGGGAATTAGATGATTTTTCAAAATGATTTTAATATAATGTTTTGATGTTATTAAAAGTAATGAGGTGGAGTTATGTTAATGTCTATATATGTGGTTGTAGTGTAGATGAGAATTGATATCAATCGCAAGACGTTGTTGATCTTTGAAATGGAAGGAGTATTGTTCTCATCATATAGTAGATATGATACAAATTGTCAAATTCAAAGAAAACCAGATTGGGAATTTGGTGACATGCGCTATTTTTTTAGGCCTTTTCATTTGGAATTATTGAAATACTACTCAAAATTTTATGATGTTGCAATATGGACATTGAATTTCACTGACAAGTACATTCGACAAGTACTTGAAAAATCAAACATTGATATCAGGGAATTTCAATTCACATGAGATAGGTCTCATTGTCATTTGCAGACAAAATTCAAAGGAGGGAGTATGATACAATTTTATGAGAAAGGTTGAGCGATGTGTGGTCTCGGTATGGAGATAAATATGGAGAATCAAATGTATTGCTAATAGATACATCAAATCCTAGTTCTCAGTTCATCAGATATCGTTCAAACCATATATTGACAAAGGCGTATATAGGACAAGAGCAAGATACTTGGCTTAAAAAAGTTTTATTCCCCTTTCTTAAGACACTTCATCATATCAAAGAAAAATGTGAATACATTCGAATGTTCAATAGAGAAACAACTTCATTGTAGCTGATGAAGATTATTTTTTTGAAATATTTGTTCAGAAGTACATTTCAATTTTTCAATACAACATGGACATAGTTATTGGCGAATCAATTTGTACAACTTTCTATTTTTTTGAAATATAGCACATTAATATACATTTGCATTATTGTTTATAATTGCTTTTGCATTGACTTTGTTGCAACAAAATAATTGTTTTTCTAGTGTATAGTTTTGTTTTCAAAATTGTGTTGTTCAATGGATTATTTGCAATTAAAATAATCTTATATGAGCCATCGAGGAACATAGTTATTTATTTATCTCTATTTACTTTTTTTAAGGGGAAATTTTACTTCCGTTCTTGATATTCTAGTGAATCAACAAATCTCATGTCATTTGATAAAAACACTACATAAGTGAGATTTGAATAATTTACACGATAATAAAAGTTAACTGCACTATTCGTGTTAAATTAATGGGAATTTAGTCATATGTGAATGAGTTGAACATTCTGAACTATAAGATATTTGATTTCTCAATCCATGACATTTAATACATTTGCACACTAAAATCAATTGATATTTGTAAAATTGCAATACTATCATATTATAAGGCAACAAGGCACATAGTCAATTAATAACTTCAAATTGCCTATAATATGCATTAATATGAATGTATAAATGTGATATGTAATTTGAAAACAAAACTATATTGTATTTCTTAGGTTGTTTGTCATATTATGTTCGACATCAAGAATTATTTATAGAGAAATACAAATACATTGGAATGCTCAATACAAAATCCACTTCAATGTAGCTTATGGAGATTTTTTTGAGAAATTTATTCACAAGTACATTTCAATTTATACAACATGGACATAGCTATCAATTAATCAATTGATTTTTATTTACTTTTTTTATGGGGAAATTTTACTTCCACTCTTGATATTCTAGTGAATCAACATATCTCATGTCATTTGGTACAAACATGACACAAGTAAAATTTGAATAATTTACATGATAATAAAAGCTAACTCTACTATTCAAGCTAAATTAGTGGGAATTTAGTCATAGGTGAATGAGATGAACATTTTGAACTATAAGATATTTGATTTCCCAATATAATATTTAATACATTTGCACACTTAAATCAATTAATATTTGTAAAATTGCAATAATATCATATTATATAAGGCTACAAGGCACATAGTCAATTAATAACTTCAAATTGCCTATTTTATGCATTAATATTAATGTATAAATGTGATATGTAATTTTAAAACAAAACTATGTTGTATTTCTTAGATTGTTGGTCATTTTATGTATGAAATCATGAATTGTTTACAGAGAAATGCATATAAATTGTAATGCTCAATAAAACATCCACTTCAATGTAGCACATGGAGATATTTTTTGAAAAATTTATTCATAAGTAAATTTCAATTTATAAAACATGGACATAGCTATCAATTAATCAATTGATTTTAATTTACTTTTTTGAAGAGGAAATTTTGCTTCCACTATAGATATTCTAGTGAATCAACAAATATCATGTCATTTGGTACAAACATGACACAAGACTTGAGATTTGAATAATTCACATGATAATAAAAGCTAACTGTACTATTCATGCCAAATTAATGGGAATTTAGTCATAGGTGAATGAGTTGAACATTTCAAACTATAAGATATTTCATTTCCCAATCCATAACATTTAATACATTTGCACACTTAAAGCAATTAATATTGGTAAAATTGTAATAATGTCATATTATAAGGCAACAAGTCACACAGTCAATTAATAACTTCAAATTGCCTGTAATATGCATTAATATGAATGTATAAATGTGATGAGTAATTTTAAAACAAAACTATATTGTATTTCTTAGATTTTTTGACATTTTATGTATGACATCATGAATTATTTATATAGAAATGCAAATACATTGGAATGCTTAATAAAACATCCACTTCAATGTAGTAGATGAAGATATTTTTTGAGAAATTTATTCACAAGATCATTTCAATTTATACAAAATGGACATATCTACCAATTAATCAATTTGTATGATTTTATATTCTTTTGAAATATATGGGAATTGATAGTTATATAAATATACATTTTTTATATTTTTTATAATTGCTTTTGCATTCACTTTGTGACTTTGTTGAAATGCACTATTTTTTTTTTCAAATTGCATTGTTCAATTAATTATGTGTAATTAAATTAATCTCATATGAGCCATCCAATTACGTAGTTATTAAATGATTTTTTATTTCCTTTTTCAAGGGGAAATTGTACTACAATTCTGCATATTATAGTCAATCAAGGAATCTCATGTCATTCAGATCAAACATGTCAAAGGTGAAATTTGGATAATTTACCTAATTACTTACTTTGCATAACTTACTTGATAATAAATTCTAAGTGGATTATCCATGCTAAATTAATGGGAATTGGGTGATAGGTGAATGAGTAGAACTTTTTGAAGTATACAATATTTGATTTGCCAAACCATAACTTTTTCAAAAATTTGCATACTTAAATCAATGAATATTTGTAATTGAAATATTATCAAACTATAAACCAACAAGAAACAAAGTCAATTAATGACTTTAAATTGCCTATAAAATGAATTATTATGAATGTATAAATGTGATATGTAAATTTGAAAAACAAATATGTTGTAAATAAAGTTGCATTTCTAAAAAAGACATTAATTGCTAATGAGTATTAAATGCACAATTCAAATTCATTGGAGATGTGACATAGATGGATTCATCAAATATAAGCCAACAAGGCACAAAGTTATTTTAATGGCTTTTACTTATTGATACAATAATATGATTGTATAAATGTGATATATAAATTTTGAAATAAAACTACATGTAAAAAAATATGATGAATTTCTTCCAAAAAAATCTTAGAATTGCTTGATAACGACTATTAAGTGGATTATCCACACTAATGAATGGCTTCAAAATATTTGGTTGCATCAAATTTATTAGATAGAGAACCTCTTGCACTATAGCATGATTTTAATATTGTATGTGCAATTTAATTGCAGTATTTCTCTAAAATATATCTAATTGTCTCAACATTCTTAACATTTAACAAATTAGGGATATTCATAGATGATCATGATTTATGGCCTGCCCATGTAGTTCTAATTGAGAAAATATTTTCTTTTGAAATATTGAATACTATTACTAAATTAATAGTATAAATTATTGAGTACAGTTTTACTAGATTAATAAAAAAATTCTAATTGAGAAAATAGCTCCTTGGATTATTCATCATACATGGAATAATGAAAGATTGACTTTGAATACATACAAAATCTTGAAAAGAAATATCTTAATTGATAGTTTATTTGTAGTTACATTAAATCGTTAATAATCAAAGAGAATGGGGACAAACAAACTTCGACTAAAATCCATGAAAAATGTGTTACAACATCTATCTCTTAATAATAGATTGCATTTAAAATTATTATCATTTTCTAGTATTGGTGAAAGAAATGCTCAAATGTGGTTATTTCTATACCTGATTGGCACTATTATATCAATTTTTTGGTTTTAGAAAATTAACAATGTTGACAGGGAGAGATCGATACCCAAGCTTCCTTATGTACCACTCTTTGAAGATCTTACCTACACTACCTACTTGTCTAGGTCAGTTGGTTCTTATAGGCCACTTGTTTAATTCAAATTGAGACATTGCCCATCATAATGGATTGACTTGAATCCCGAATTAATAACTCTTAATTGATGTAATTGGATTTGAGTGAAGATAGAATAATGTTACCCAACTTTCTTTAAATACCCAGATTAACAATGCCTAGCCTTAATATACATTGTATATTTAGGAGTTAGGCTTAGATCTTCCTTTCTCGAACAACCTCCCCCACCAAACACCACAACTAAAAGATCACTTGCTCCCTTGTGCTTCCTAAAGGCACTAATAGGTAAAAAATTTAACAAAAATATATTAGCATTATCTTCTAATGGACTAGTGTCAACTTAGACAATTCAAAGGAGGCACCTTCCGTCCACTAACGAGACCCTCACGATAGTTCCCTTTAATCAACAATTCCCCAACCTACCTGAGGTTGTGGGTAAGGGGTAACTTGGAGTCCTTGGGCACCGAATTAAAACATTTAGTTTGGTATATTATCCACAACCTCAGGTTTATTTATTTCTTATAAGAGTTGCTTTCACAATCATATTGTGTATTGATACTATTGTACCTAGCAGTCTGTGTTTGGCATGTTCATGGTCACTCATTGGTTTTACATTACTAAAACCATCTTCATGATGAATTCCTCATGTTTTTACTCCCATTTGTGCTATCTTATTTTCCTATATAAGATTATTTGATAGCACAAATGTTTGCACTACTTTGATCATCTCCAATATAGACAGATTTGTCATGATTTATGGCTGACCCATCTAGTTCTAATTGAGATGTAATATTTTCTTTTGAATGTATGCATAGTAATAAAAAACATTTATCTAAAAAATAGTTCTCTCGATTAATTTTTCCAATACTCCGTTAGAGGCTTCGGATAGCAATATTATCATCGGAGAAGCTTTTTACCTTACAGAAAGAACACAGATTAATGGAATACTTTTTTAAGTAAATTTTTCTAGATTTAATTGAATATTTTAAAGATTTACAAAAAAGTCAATGTTGTTGAAGTCCTTGTAATAGAATTGTTCCAAATTTATTGAAATATGTGTTTTGAGGCATGATGTAGAGAGTTGACCCCGATATTCTCACCAGGGTGAGGATGATAATTTTCATGCTTAGGCTCGCAATAGCATCAGTGGGGATTTGGATACCCACTTTCTGGGTGCTAGCAATGCAGTACATGTCAATATAGTCACTAATAGTGACTCGAGCCCTCACAGTGCATGATCGGAGGCTTTCCTTCTCTCCTTGACGAGACAAACCTGTGATAAAATATATGTATTCCACCTATAGGTGAAGTGGTTGACCATCCAATTCGAAGTGTTGTGCTTCTGCATCCTAGTAGTTGACCAACTGAGAGAGAAATCGGTTTTGGGCCCTCAAATCCCTGATGTTCCAAAATTTGTATAACCCACAAGATTGCAATGCTTGTTGGGTGGCCAAGTCTTTGTGAACTCGCTGATCAATGATGTCATGCTCCCTTTCTCTCCATTCCAGAACCATCCTGGAAGAAAATAAAACATTTTTTAGTTCCCATGTGTGTAAAAAACACCACCCCTGATGCTGTATGCAAGCTAATTCAGGAACAACCGCGGGTACACGCGATCTACAGTGAGTTTTCTCGTGCACACCTATCCCTACATGCAACCCGCATAGTTGTAGCTCACGTACAGCGCTGAATGGGTGTATATCATAGATAAAATTAAAATTTTGCCATTAAAAACAAAATGAAAAACCATAGAATTGAAAAGGAAGTTGAGAGCACTAACCTGGTCTAGACAACTCGTTATTCCGACGCTCGTAGCTCCCAGAATTGTCAATTGAAGATCGGAGGTAAAAACAATGCAAATGCACTATGTGGAGTGAAAAGTGAAAATGATGTGGTAAAAACAATTCTTTTACTATTTATCAATTTTTCAAACCCACGTTTAAATAGTTTTTTCCATTTTTTGAGTTTTGTGGACTAATATGTCATCATGAAGTGCCTTTTTGAGCAGTTTTTTCCGACGAGAGTGGATTTTTGAACCTTTTCGCGCCTTCAACAGGTATGTTCTTCAACTGGAATATAGGTTAGGATGTCATTTTTCCTGCATTTTTGCATCGACCTTATGACCACATTCATAAACCCTAGGTGCGACCATGCTTTTTAACTGACACGTAACCTCTATGCTGCTTTCGAAGTGTCGTTATTTGGCGGTAGGGCTTATCCGACCATGGCCGCCCTAGTTAGATCCTTTTATGTCTTTTGGCACCCATGCCATTGTTTCTTCTTAGGATTGGGAGTCCTTTGTAGTCAATTCATGACATTGCGATGAAGACTCGTACTCTGCTTCATTTTTATTCTGGCCTCTCCCATAAGGAATCCCTATTATGTCAAATTGTGAATGCATTGCATTATCTTGCTTACCTCTATGCTAGTGCCGGCTCCCGCTTTTATCAGTTATTAGCCATGTGCCTGAGCACTTAGCCTTCCGAGCCCAGCAGAGCTATAATTTATCCTCCGTAGCTTGATGACCCTTACCTTGAGGGAATACCCCCCCCCCCCCCCCCGAGTGTCCACATCTTGCACATGCTTTGTTGCATTGAGCATTGGTATGTTCCATTACCTGGAACTAGTTTGCTTTCCCATGACAGTCGTTCCCTCACTTGTTGTACTATAAACAATTTTATTCTTTTTCAACCTTTCATAATATGAAAAAGACCAAAAAATTATATAATTGAAAAATCTGGACGGGAAAATTTTTACTACCTTTTATTAGTAGTTGTCATGTCTCCTTTTAACAGAGCATTCATCTCCACTCTGTATATCATGAGTCAGGACATTAGAATGAACTTAGGAAGCTGTACTCGTTTCTCAGATCGTACTCCACTGGCTGGTTAAGCTTCCAGTCATTATGGAGCCTTTGTCGATGCCTCATGCGTCACAAAGTATTATCAGTATCTATTGCTTGGGTCTATGTTTCCTGAGTCTTTTCATCTACTCATGCTCTTGTTCAAAGGAATTATTGAACCCATAGTTGGCCACTCCTCATATCTCTTGACTATTGCATGTCGACCATCCCTTATGAGTCCAGTTCGATCACGTTCTTCCAAATCTTTCAGCCTAGTTGCTACCTCGTGCTCGTTGATGGGGGATCCATTAATTCCCTCCTTCGAGTGAATCTCATTCCATCAAATCCAACTCATTTATTATGGAATCAAGATTTAGAGTCCTATTGAGTACCTTGAGAATTGTTGTCATTAGTGGTAGTTCCTCTTGCCATCGATAGTTGGGAATTCATTAATGTATCATGATCGATGGATTCATCAATGTTTGACCTTAACACCTCTATTCACACTTTGATGAAAGTACTCAATGCCTTGATGCCCATTTTCATTATTGGTGGTTTATCTCGCGTCTATTAACAGTGTACATCATTGACCATTAATCATACGATGTCACATCAGGTTCGACGGCAATACCCCTATTGACTTGATGGGACATGCAGAATAGACAGTTTGTGTAGAAGACACCGGAGTTCAGTGGCATTTAGTATGCTACTTTTGATCGTGATTATACCTATGGGATATTATTCTCATACATCACCAGTTTTCACCATCAGTCTGCACCAATTGTTTCCTCCTCAACAAGAGACCATATCTTACTATATTTGGGTAATGGTTGTGACCATTCATGACATGTATTCATTATATATTGCCTATTCATGGCCATTGTATCATATTGATATGTATTATACCGATATGTATACAGAGACATCATTGTTTTATGATGAGTGGGCTACTCCTGCCATTTGTGCCTCCATCACTCCACTTCTGAGATTTATAATGTATTTCGGCCATCGTGGTACCTTCTTTGATCTCACACATTAGGGGGCATCTATTACACCATATTTTTCCACCTTGTGAGCATCAACACTCATTGGCCTCCAGTATCCATTGATTGACTCAGAACCACTTTTTGTCCTCCAAGAACCCTTTTTCCATATTTTTTTTCCTATACGTGAGTTGCTTCAATGCAACTCACGCATACATAGGCTGCACCATTATAATCCATGTACGTAGAGTTAATTGGTAAAAATGAGTAAAATCTCACTTTTTCACTCCAAAAAGATGGCCATTGTGACCTTTGGCCCTCCATGTATCTCGAAATGACTCGATACAAACTTTCACTTGCCTTTGGAAGGTTATATATTGAGCCATTACGCATAGAAGGAAGGAGAAAAAGAAGAGAATCCAAACTCTTTTGGAATTTTTCCATATCTTGAGTCTACATCCATTGATCCTTGTTGTTATGAACCTCTTATGTTCACCTACCAAACTCTTACATATCTTGTGAGGGATTTTCTCCTTTACTTGTGAGTTTTTCGTTGCATGGGGGATTGAAGTGGTGGAGGCACAAGTGGAGGGAGCTAGTTCTTGGTTCAGATGAGTTGCCACAAGGAGGTTGTATCTTGTACTTCTTGATCATATTAATAGAAATACTCATTTTGTCGTCCTATTGATATTGTGAATGGTTGTTTATTATCATTGGGTACATTTACTTTTATATATCATGGATTATGCTATTGTCTATGCTAACATCTTTCATATATCATATGCACTTGCTTGTGTTTGTTGTTGAGACTAAGCGCAGGTACAAGTTTGTTGATTCAAAAGCTCAACGAGGATCTTCATCGAACGTCCGGATTGAGGTTGGTATTTTATTCCACTTCTTAGAATTTACCTTTATATAGCATACATTGGGAAATGTGTTGATTTCTAGTAGTCATCTGTCTGTTGTGGTCTACCCTAATCCATAGGAAGTTTTTCTCTATAACAATAGATGTACCAACCAATGTTCCAGATGTTGTTGTTGATGATGTCTCCTCCTCCCTCCTTCTGATGATGTTGTGTAGAGACTGTTGAGATATTGTAACTTCAAAGAATATTATATTTGTACTTTATTATTCTGGATATGTTTCATTCCTCCTTGAAGATCTTATTGTATATCCGGAGATGTTTATTCCTCCGTCGAAATGTGGTAACTTGGGTTATTAGACTTCCCTAGTGGGGGTCGGCCCTGTATGTGTTATGTGGGTCAAAGGGTTATTAGACCCACCATGTGGGGGTCGGCCCAGTCAATTATAATGGGGTATTTAACCTAATGGTTAAATACGAGCCTACATGTACTTGTGTAAAATACATATCAGAGTAGTGTATAAATAGAGGAGGTGTGTTCCTCATTATACACACTCACTCACTTGAGGATAGCGCACTTGTGGAGGAGAGGTCTGCTATTGTGGAGGAGGAGATCATGTCTCAGGGTTTCATCTTTGTATATTGCTGGTCATCTATATTGAGGAAGCTTTGCTGGGTTTTCTACCCCATGAGGGTTTCCCAGGATAAATCTCTGTCTCTTGTGTTTATGCTGTGCTTGTTGTTTCTTCAGTGATCCTGTATATGCTATTATTGTGAAATGGAATGTAATGCTGCTATTTTCTATCTTAGCATATTAAACATTAACATGGTATCAGAGCTAACCTGAAGGAAGACAAGGTATGGCACTTACGACACTTGCTTTACTTACGATAATTTGAAGGTTAGGGTTTTACATAGCAAAAACCAGTCATCGTGGAACTTTCGCTATAAATCCATTTTGGTGAGGGTTCAAGATCTGAAACCTTTTCAGGTCGTAGATAACATCTCCAGGTATCTTGTGTCCAAAGGGAACCCTCAGATTCATTGTACGTTGTAAGTTATGATTAGTACAAGTTAGGGTTTCTGCCTCTTCCAGATCTCAGTCAAAATCAGGTGACCTAGGAAAAAAGGTCATAAATTGGGCTAGGAAGCTCCAAATGAAATTTCGTAAAAAGTGACAGGTATACACAGACTGTACTATCTTAGGAAACTTTTTCAGAGGCCGAAGCTGAACCAGTGACACGTGGCACGCCGTACAAGTTCGATCTCCTGTTTTATCCCTTAAACAGGTCACGTTGCGACACTTGGAATAACTCTCTCTCAGAGAGTCCAATTGAGGTCAGACCTATCAGGATGGAAAGATAACAGGGCGAGATATCTCAGGAAAAGTTTTCAAAGGCCGAAGTTCAAACAGTGACATGTGGCATGCCGTACAAGTTTGCTCTCCTGTATTATCCCAAAACAGGTCACGTTGCGACATTTGGCATAACTCTCTCTCAAAGGATCCAATTGAGGTCAGACCTGTCAGGATGGAAAGATGACGGGTCAGGATACTGCAGAAAAAGTTTTCAGACCCTGTGGAGCGAAAATTTTGGATTTACAACAGAAACAATCAGGTACATATTTCTGTCAAAACAGAATTATTTTTGGAAGCACTTTCATTCATGGCTTCCGGAATTTAGGGTTTCGGAGAAAGTTAGAATTTTTGGAATCGGAATCCACGGCTGAATGCTACTCAGGAAAATCAAAATTTAGAGACCAAGATCAAATTTTTTGGTTGGGTGGAAGACCGGGCTTGATCAAACCCCAGTTCGGGATTTTGATCGGAAAGATGGAAAATTAGGGCTTCAGCAAAAGTTGGAATTTTTGAAGTCTGTAACCACGGCTGGAAGCTCCTCAGAAAAATAAGAGTTTAGAGCCTTGGATCGAACCTTTTGTTTGAGCAGAAGGGTGGGCTTCATCAAACCCTAGTTCAGGATCCTATCTAGAAGATCCAGAAGTTTCAAAGGCAATTTTAAGGGGTCAAAATTTGGAAATTCCAAAATTGAAGTATGCTAGTTTGATCAGCTCAGCAAGACATATTCTTTCATCCATTCAGAAGTGTAAAAGTCAAAGATTAAATTTTTTAGGGTTTCTCTAGCAAACCCTAATCAAGCTCCAGATCAAGTTTCAGGGGGAGTTGAGGCTAAGGCCTTACATAAGAAGACTACAAGAAGTCTCGACACGTATGACTTAAGAAGGCTCAGGTATGTCTTGAAATCTAATTCTTGATTAAGTTCATGATGTGTTTTTCTTCATTAGTACAATCTTGATTAATGTTAGAAATGTCTTATCACCCTAGTAACAGTATGAATGCATGTGAATGATCAAAGACATTCATTGATTAGGGCTATATGATTGTACTAATGCATTATGATGTTGTGTGAGGTTGATGTTGTCTGCTAACAAGATACAGGTACATCACAAAAGACAAATCAGGTTCCATGACCATGAAACATGAAGACAAAGACTCATCCATAATATTTGTTCTACTTACGAGGTATGTATGACTTTGTTATATTATGCTTAACCGATGAGACATGCAGGTTCTAGCTCAGGATCTCTAAATCATTGAAGAGATTGTTTAGGTATGTTGTACATAACCAAGTAGGTATACTAATCCAGGTATGTTTCCCATGAATCTTACCTTGTGTTAGGATCCCTTATATAAGTATACTTGGAATGATTGGTTATGCTTATTCATAAAGTTAGTAATCAAGGGATTATGCATATTATGTCTTTTATCTTGATTGATGATATGCATGAGTAAAAGAAGACTTCCCTGAAATCTTGAATACTAATGTTTATTAACTATAATCATGACTATACATTTTCAAGATTATTTAGAACTATAATGTTTTGATAGCATTTAGAATATACTAATGAGTGTATGTTTGTGTATGAGATCATGAGGATGACTCTTGAGCATGCACAGTGGTACAGAATGAATAGAAGTTCAAAAGACATACAGAAGATCAAGCGGGAGGCAACCACACAAACATAAAAGATAAGTATTTGAGTTGTTATTTGAAATAGTAATGATATTGCCTGTAATAGGTTGTATGCATATTTGTATTCCTAGAATATATAATGCTGAGTGTAAACATTCATAGAGAATTGGACAGTATACTACTAATGTGCATATGATTGGTAAGTTGGACAAACATTCCATTGTTGCTTGTCTAGAATGAAACCTCTTTGCTGACATGCTGAGAGCTGTGCACACTCTCGATAGTATGTTCTGGTAGAGATGGAAGGCATCTAGATAGCCACTGTATGCATACAGGATATGGGAAAGTGTTGTGCCAAAGTATTGGTCAAGATAGTTTCATAACTATGTAAATGATATCTGTATGCATAATAGATTATCATGTCAATATGATTTGATGATTATGAAGTATCACTAATCATGTACTTAAATTTGATTTGTAGGAAAGATCATGATGAATGATGTACACTGAACAAGCGATGGATGTTCAACAAAAGATTTACAAATCAAACACACTATAGAAGGCTTGAGGCTAGAAGATTCTCTTAGAAAGAGGAAGAGAATCATGATGAGATGTTTGCTCCAAGTGGCTAGATAAGACCATTCTCTTAATGGTGTAATTAAAGAAGAAGTCTGAATCAGGTTCTGTATGAGTTCCCAGGATCGATAATCATTTGATGAGCTTAATGATCACCATGGGCGATGTGGATCTCAACCTTCGCTACAAGGTTGAATATGGTTTCTATACATAGATGACATGGATGCAAGAAGGAACTCACCACAGAGTTCGAATGATATTGAGGCTCATATTAGTAGACCCATCTAACAAGAGATGGCACAGATAGATATGCGGAAGATCATTCAATGCAGAGTGTGAATGATGTTCAGTCACAAAGGGAGAATTGACAGTTTCTTGATAAGCTTGGACTTTACCAAAAGTAAAGTTGTTACTAACCTTTACCTTAAGGTTGTAGGTGATGAACCTATCATACCATTGTTGTATGATGATGATCTCTTTCTAACAAGAAATGAGAAATAGATCATGAAAATAAAGAAGAAGATGGCTGAAGAAATGAAAATGAAAGATCTCAGATTGATGCATTACTTCCTAGGTCTGGAAGTATGGAAAGGCTCAAAAGGAATCTTTCTCAACCAAGGAAAGTATGCTGAGAAATATTAAAAGGACTTGATGTGTTGGTATGGCCACTCTTGAAGTTGTTAGCAGATGACTCATCAGAGTTAGTGGATAGAACTCTGTTCAGATAAAATATTGAGTCATTGATGTGTCTAGCGAATACTAGGTCAGATATATGCCTTGCTGTGAAACACCTTGAGTCAGTATCTAGTGGAAACTAGATGTGTTCACCTGATAAGCTGTAAATCATGTGATGTGGTACCTAAAGGATACAATAGAATTTGATCTATGTTATCTTGGAGATCATGACTTCAGATGGATACACAGATGTTGATTGGGCAGGAACTTTATCAGACAGGAAGAGCACATCGAGAGGATGTTATTGTCTGGGATCAGCCATGATCTCATGGCTGAGTAGGAAACAATCTAGTGTGGCTCTTAGCACAAGCGGAATATATGGCTGCTTGCTCTGTTAATTGTGAAGCGGTATGGCTTCAGAATTGACTTAGAGATGGACCCAACTATGACCCTATGTGACAAATAGAGTTGTACCAAAATGGCAGAGAATCCAGTATTCCATGATAAGTCAAAGCACATAGAGATCTGACATTTCTATATACAAGATATGGTGCAGAAAATAATTAAAGTTCGAATTTGTAACAAGTTGACAATATACTAACCAAACCTCTACCGATCCAATGTACTAACCAAACCTCTACCTCAAGTAAAATTTTTCGAGACAAACTTAAAATAGTTCAGAAGAGCCCTCCTCGAAACGGGGAGCGATGTGATCACTTATGATGAGATTTCCCACATCGACAGTGAGGTTGATGATATGGATACCTATATTGGTGATGCCGACAGAGAGGTTGGTGGATGGTCCTTAGACAGGGTCTAAGGTGAAAAGGGGATTGCATCATCCTTGAACATATGTTCTCAAGAGAGTCGTAGATGTATGTCTTCGAGAATGAAGTCCTTGGTGGACATGATAGGATTGCATCATCCTCAAGAGAGCCGTAGACGTATGTCTTCGAGAATGAAGTCCTTGGTGGACATGATAGGATTGCATCATCCTCAAGAGAGCCGTACACAGATGTCTCCGAGAAAGAAGAGGGATTGTATCATCCTTGAACACATGTTCTAAAAGAGAGCCGTAGACATGATGTCTCTGAAAATGAAGTCCTGAATGAACAGGTAGGGGATTGTATCTTCCCTGGACTTAGGTCCCAGAATTGATCCGTAGACTGAGGTCTCCGAGAATTGAAGATAGGACTGCATCGTCCCTGGACCTCAATTCAAAATGTACGTGATGGGATTGCATCGTCCCTAGACATGAGATTTGTCTTAAATGGATAAAGACTGATCATCCTGGAACTAGATCGGGATTGCATCGTCCCTAGACATGAGATTTGTCTTAAATGGATAAGGACTGATCATCCTGGAACTGGATCGGGATTGCATCGTCCCTAGACATGAGATTTGTCTTAAATGGATAAGGACTGATCATCCTGGAACTGGATCGGGATTGCATCGTCCCTAGACATGAGATTTGTCTTAAATGGATAAGGACTGATCATCCTGGAACTGGATCGGGATTGCATCGTCCCTAGACATGAGATTTGTATTAAATGGATAAGGACTGATCATCCTGGAACTGGATCGGGATTGCATCGTCCCTAGACATGAGATTTGTCTTAAATAGATAAGGACTGATCATCCTGGAACTGGATCGGGATTGCATCGTCCCTAGACATGAGATTTGTCTTAAATGGATAAGGACTGATCATCCTGGAACTGGATCGGGATTGCATCGTAACTAGACATGAGATTTGTCTTAAATGGATAAGGACTGATCATCCTGGAACTGGATCGAGATTGCATCGTCCCTAGACATGAGATTTGTCTTAAATGGATAAGGACTGATCATCCTGGAACTAGATCGGGATTGCATCGTCCCTAGACATGGGACTTGTCTTAAAGTGATAAGGATTGATCATCCTGGAACTTGATCTGGATTGTATCATCCATGGACCTATGTCCTAAAGAGAGCGGGATTGATCATCCTATAATATGATCGTGTGTGTTGTAGGATATGCTGCTATGTATTAGTGAGAATACATGCTTTTGATGATAGATGTATTAGTGAGAATACATGCTTTTGATGATAGATGTATTAGTGAGAATACATGCTTTTGATGATAAATGTATTAGTGAGAATACATGCTTTTGATGATAGATGTATTAGTGATAATACATGCTTTTGAGGATAGATGTATTAGTGAGAATACATGCTTTTGATGATAGATGTATTAGTAAGAATACATGTTTTGATGATAGATGTATTGGTGTGGACACTAATACAGATGATCCAGATGTTATAGATCGAGATGATCCAGATGCTATAGATCGTGATGATCTAGATGTTGTAGATCGAGATGATCCAGATGCTGTAGATCAAGATGTTCCAGATGTTGTAGATCGAGATGATCGAGATGATTCCGATGCTAATAATCGTATGATAACGATGCTGATGATCGTGTGATGACGATGCTGATGATCATGCGATGACGATGCTGATGATCGTGTGATGACGATGCTGACGATCGTGAGGATTCAGATATTGATGTTGCTGTAGTTGTGTGGGTGCTGCAGAAGATAAAGACTTAGTACTGAAGATGTTGATGTTCCAGTATTGAAGATGTTCCAGTAACTGGTTGAGTTACTGATGATGTTGAGAAAGCTTCCAATGATTTATAGATGTATCATGTATGATGTTGATGACTCCTTGCTCGTGCAAATGCTGTTATAATATCCTTCTCGTTAACGGGGAGTGTTGAGATATTGTAACTTCAAAGAATATTATATTTGTACTTTATTATTCTGGAGATGTTTCATTCCTCCTTGAAGATCTTATTGTATATCCAGAAATGTTTATTCCTCCGTCGGAATGTGGTAACTTGGGTTATTAGACTTCCCTAGTGGGGGTCGGCCCTGTATGTGTTATGTGGGTCAAAGGGTTATTAGACCCACCATGTGGGGGTCGGCCCAGTCAGTTATAATGGGGTATTTAACCTAATGGTTAAATACGAGCCTACATGTACTTGTGTAAAATACATATCAGAGTAGTGTATAAATAGAGGAGGTGTGTTCCTCATTATACACACTCACTCAATTGAGGATAGCGCACTTGTGGAGGAGAGGTCTGCTATTGTGGAGGAGGAGATCATGTCTCAGGGTTTCATCTTTGTATATTGCTGGTCATCTATATTGAGGAAGCTTTGCTGGGTTTTCTACCCCATGAGGGTTTCCCAGGATAAATCACTGTCTCTTGTGTTTATGCTGTGCTTGTTGTTTCTTCAGTGATCCTGTATATGCTTTTATTGTGAAATGGAATGTAATGCTGCTATTTTCTGTCTTAGCATATTAAATATTAATAGAGACACACCTGTTGTTGTTGTTGTTAGTAGAATACCCTTTTTGTTAAGGGGGAGTGTTGAATTAATGTAACTTCGAAGAATATTCTACTTGTATTATTCCTCCTTTGGGAGATGTCTTTAATGTAAAAGGTCATGTAAAAGTCATGAGGTAAAACCTCCATTGTAAGTCAATTCATTATTACCCAAAAGAATGTAATATAAATATTATTTGAGTCTCCCTAGAGAGGTCGGCCGAGTTAAGTTAGTGAGGCCGACCTAGTTAGGTTAAATGTCAAGTAAAAGGTAAAGTATAAATAGAGGGTGTTTCCTCTCATTTGTACCATTCACGCACTCAAGCATTGTACACTAGAGGAGAGAGGAAGTTTGCGAAGGAGGAGGAGGATAAATCTTGGCTCTAGATTTTGGGTTTTGTCTCTCTTATTAATGAGACTTATTTCTTTGGGAATTGTACTTTGGTAATCTATATTGAGGAAGTTATTGCTGGGGTTTCTTCTCGTTGAGGGTTTCCTAGGATAAATTGTTGTGTACCTTGTGATTTTGTGTCTTTCAAAGACCTTATCTACGATGTTATTGTGAAAATGTGTTAAATGCTAATGAAGTAGGAATATAAGTTATTGCATCATATAAAATTAACAATGGATCCATAAGCTTCTCTGATACAAGCGTCCTCCATTCCCAATAGATCCATATCTCCAATTTCTAACTCGGACATTTCTTCATCCATCATTATGTCAGGCCTAAAATCTATCGATTGCATTTGATGGTTTTCTCTAGAGGGGGTTTTAGTACCTTGCATGATGGTGGATCATGTTTCCAGTTCTTGAATGCTTGAGATCATAGTAGATGCATCGTATTGCCGCTCTTGAGCTTGAGTTTTTTGTAGCTCTGAGAGCAGTTGCTCCTGAATTGGTACTTGCTTGCTAGTTCTTGCTTCTGGGTTTCTAGGTTA
Organism: Larix kaempferi; assembly: GCA_027924585.1. Taxonomy (NCBI): domain Eukaryota; kingdom Viridiplantae; phylum Streptophyta; class Pinopsida; order Pinales; family Pinaceae; genus Larix; species Larix kaempferi. The sequence goes on from BSBM01000160.1 coordinate 64,082, forward strand.
TCCGTCCAAGACTTTGAAACTATTTCTGGTACTAGGGGTATCTTCTTTGTTTTTCTCCAGTGCGGGCTTATGGTTGTGGCGCCACTTTTTACCAACTTTTGGAATCCCTCTACATATTTTCCTTCTTCTTTCAGATCTTCCATGGTGGGTTTGTTTAGAGGGCAGTCCCAATATAGGTGGCCATGTTCATGGCATTATTGACACTAGAAAGGAACATGTTCATAGTCCACCAGCTAGATCCATTCAGAATCTTCATGGGTGAGGCTTATTGCATCTGAGAGGGCCTTGGTAATGTGCATGTAGACATATATCTGAGCATAGGAGGTATATTTGTTGAGATTCGTATGATCAGCTGAGCAGACATAGCTCACCAAAGTGTTGCCAATATATTTAAGGGTTTCCTCATCCGAGTATTCCTCAGGGAGAGAGTACATAGTTTGAATCCAGATGGGGGCCCAGGTGAAATCTTCTTTTCTTGGGATGAACTGTTCGACCGAGCTTTTCAGGTATAGTCCAGCGGAGTTGAAGAAGTGGGTCCTCCATCTTCCACTTTGGTTTTATCATCCAAACGGTGGAATATGATAGTAAATAAAGCATTAGAGCCTATCTGAAGGTCATACTGGGATTTGGGTTTCCATTTGGCTGTTATCCAGCCTCTGAGGGCTTGCTCTTTGGGCTAGATGCCAATGAATTTACCGATGAGTGCATGGTCTTTCATATGCTGAGCTCTTCCATTTATTCTTTCTGTCGGGAGAGTGAGGTTGGGCCATTCAACTATCTAAGCTATGCATGTGTGGGTTCCTAGGGTGCAGCGATGAGTGAGGAGCTCCTTGATATTTTTTGGTGTAGTGTGTAGCAGGTCACTGTTGTTTATGGGGATCTCTTCCGTGCCAATCTCCAGCATGGTTGCATTGGATTGATATAGGGTTCAACACTGCATGTCATGGGTTTGTTACATGTTTGAGTGATTGAAGTGAGGGATCGAATCAGAGGGGTTGTCTTCCCCTCCCCGGTCAGAAGATATTAGGGTGGCTCAAAGCTATGATGAAGGGACATATCGAGGAAGGTACATGGTTGAGGTCAAAGCGGAACCTCAAGAGAGCCAGAGTAAACGCTAGCGGTCGTACATCGAGAGCGTATTCATGAGAGCATCCCTTGCAGTGAACGTATCCATTCACTAAGTTAATAGTCGAATCTGACTCTCATATTAAATAATAGATAAGAATAATATATGTTTGATGATAGGATAAAAGATGATATGTTACAATGATGGCCCTGCCTTAAATATGGCTCGGGCATTTGATGTTGAGGAGACGCCTCATTTCATAACCTAACTTTAGTTAACCTAATTATTAATTATTTAATTATTATCTTATTTTATGTTCATAGCATTGCCACTCTCTTAGAAAGGCTTTGTCCTCAAAGCCTTACAATGTTTCTGCATCATTTTATGTGGTGTCGTAGATGACAAAACATGTCGATACGAATTGCTAAGAGTCGAACATAACTTCTGATATGTCGACGGATCAATCCATCCCAGATTGATTTGTTGTGGACTGATGGGATTCCTTACTGATGTGTCGTCAGGAGATTTGATCACATTAGTACCATTATTTTTCGACATTTCCCACTTTTTCAAATATCGGTTTTTATGGTTGGGGTGTTGATAGGGAACTTTCACGATATCATTTTCGTTTACGAATGTCGCCTTTAGAGCATTGATCTGAGTTGGAAGTTGTATTTTCATCTCTTGAGGATTTAAGTTTTTGTTCTGTAGCTTTTCCAACTTGTTTTCTAACTGCATGTTATCATTTTGAAACTTCTTAATCAATTCGACTTGCGATTTTCTGTCATCTTTAGATGTCTTAAGTTGTTCTTTAAGATCTTCATTATGACTTCTGATACAACTATTTTCTTCATGCTTGTCTAGAAGTTTCCCTTCAATGTCGTCCATAGATTGTTCTATCTTCCAGCTATTTTTCAACTTCTTAATTTTTGTGACTAGTATCTTGTTATGACTTCTTAGTCTAAAAATTTCTTTAGCATTGTTGGATAATGCTTTATTACTCTTCGCGATCTCTGACTTATGTGTCTTTTTAGAGTCGTCATTTTGTTGTTGAAGAACTTTTATCTGTTGTCGACACTGGCTGACCTCTCATTCTTGACTTTCTAATTTATGTCATAACTGCATTAGTTCTTCATCTTTGTCGCTAACGATTTTGTTCAAGCCTATTATTTCTGCTTTGTAATTATTTATTTCCTTCTTTATATCTTGATTTCCTAACCTCTGATTGAATTTATTTTTGGCTTTTAATTCATCAATTTGTGCATACAATTTTTCTATACACCTTTCCTGGTGAGAGATTTTTATTTCATTGTACCTTTCTTGTAATTCAATTCTTATTTCTGAACTGTTATTTATGTCGCGCAATTCTTCATTGTCTTTTCGATAACGTTTTAACGTGGCTTCTAATTTTTCTCGCAAATCGTCTTCCATGGTTTTTGTCTTCTTTGATGGTGGAATGATCTTCTTGACGAGCCTTCTTTGGCTTGAATTTGCTTTGTTTCTCCAAACAATTCTTATTTCAAAAGAATTGATTTTTTTTTTTTTTATAACAATAATTATTATTAAAAATTTAATAATAATATTATTATTAATATTCTGCTTTTGAAATATGATCTAGTATAATAATAATAAAATATTATTATTATTATTATTTTAAATCAAATACTTAAACTATTATAATAATTTTAATATATGCGTTTTTATGGTGGGTGTGAAGGCCGTGGGGGATGGAGAGCGGCTGCAATGGAGATGGCAGGTGGGAGGGCGATGTAGGCAGAGGTGGTGGTAGGTGGAGCAAGAGGAGATTAGGTATGGGGGCTGCGAATGAAGGAGAGAGCAGTGAGGAGTAGCAGCGGTGTTAGGAGTTGGAGGTTGCAGGGTTGTGGAATGCAAGGGTCTCGTAGGTAGGGAGCGCAGCTGCAGAGAAGGGACGTAGAGCTGCGGTGTTGGGCGAGAAGGGAGCTCGCAATGCAGGTGGAGTTCTGTGTGGCTTGCGGGGAAGAGTGCAGGAAGAGGGAGGAGGGAGATGCAGCGTGGGATTGGATCCGAGAGGCCGCAACGATAAATGGAGCGAAGGGGGCATGTAGCAAAGGAAAAGGACGTAGAAAGGGAAGGGGTGCAAGCAACCGGGAAGCTTAGAACAGTAGGAAGGTAGGTGGGAAGGGCGCGTGGAGAATGGAGAGCAGGCGGGGAGTTTGTTGGGCGTGGAGGAGTTGTGGAGTGGGATGGCTGTGGGGGGGGGAGCGTGGATGGAAGTGAGCAGTTGATGAGCCGAAGTAAGTTGAATGCAACGGAATGGAGGAATGAGCCGAGTCCGAGCTTTACCTAAGGAGGATCGAGTCCGGTCTGATTTTGAGCCGAATCCGAGCTCAGGTTGAAGGAGTCGAATCCGGATCTGATACCAAATGCAGTGAACGTATCCGTTCACTAAGTCAATAGTCGAATCCGACTCTCATATTGAATAATAGATAAGAATAATATATATTTGATGATAGGATAAAAGATGATATGTTACAATGATGGCCGTGCCTTAAATATGGCTCGGGCATTTGATGTTGAGGAGACGCCTCATTTCATAACCTAACTTTAGTTAACCTAATTATTAATTATTTAATTATTATCTTATTTTATGTTCATAGCATCCCTCTATCCGTCCATTATTCTTAGCAATGTTAATAGGTCAAACTTGGTGAGGTAATATTGAGAATAAACATTGAATTAGTCTTATTCTTCATAATGCTTTAATGTTATCTTTATGAAAAAAATTGAACTTTAATTCATATTAAATATATTCAAATTAGTAAATTAATGTTATCCAAATTAATGATCATTTTCCATACAACTACTTCAATATTTTAATGGTATATTTTCATTTAATTTGAGTAAAATTGGACATCTTAATACTTTAATTCTTAAATACCATCCATTATCATCCTCCAAAAAACTACTTCGTTACTTTAAATTAATATTGGCATAATCACTTATCATCCTCCAAACAACTACTTCATTACTTTAATGTTATTTGACCATATTTCTATTTTATTTTTAGTAAAAATAGATATTTTAACATTTTAATTCTTTCAATGGTTAATCATTATTTTAATTTTATAAATTAATTCAAAATGCCACTCCATTGAAATAATTTTGAATTATTTTTTTAATTAAACTAATTACATAACTAATTATAACAAAAAAATAAATTAATATTTATATTAAAAATTTATATAAATTAATATAGTGACATACACATTTTGAATTTTTTTTTAATAAAACTAATTACATAACTAACCATAATCATAACACAACAGTAAATTAAAATTTATATAAATGAATATATAGATATACACATTTTGAATTATTTTTTAATAAAACTAATTACATAACTAACCATAAGAAAAACAATAAATTAATATTTATATTAAAAATTTATATAAATTAATATATAGATATGCAGAACCGCTTTCAACTTGAACATGCAGTTTTATGGTTATCAACAAACAATGCTTATTAATGCTTTGTATCGTTATTATCATTTCACAATTAAAAGTTAAAAGAATTCAAAATACCACTCCATTGAAATCATTTTGAATTACTTTTTTAATAAAACTAATTAAGTAACCAACTATAACCAAAACAATAAATTAATATTTATATTAAAAATTTATAAAAATTTATATATATAGATATGCAGAGCCCGAAGGGCTTTCAACTTTAGCATGTAGTTTTAGGGTTATCAACCAACCATGCCCATTAATGTCTTTGGATCGTTATTATCATTTCACAATTAAAAGTCAAAAATCAAATAAGGTAATGGGATGTTATGTAGTCATTATTGAATTTATTATAATTTAATTAATAGGAAATCACAATTAAAAGTCAAAGAAGGTAATGGAATGTTAAGTAGTTATTGTTAAATTTATTATTACACAATTAATGCGAAATCGGGTAGTGGGATGGTCGATATCTAAAATAATAAAATCATATGATCAAATCCCACTTTAAATATAGACATACCTGGAGATGTTGCATTCACGCCTCTGTGTTTTCAAGACTTAGCTGCAGAAAGAGAAGGGAAATATAAAGGGAATCCGGTAGGTTTTATAAAGACGCTCAAGACTTAGTGTGTTATAGTAACACGCTCAAGACTTAGATCGTGTGATATGCAGACGTCGTTTCTGTGCCACATTTTGTGAAACTAATTTCTTATTATTTGTTCTTGCAGGATTCTGATTCCTCCCGTCTCAGTGCAATCAAAGGTAATGCTAACTTAGCTGAGAATGTAACTATATCGGATCTAAATTTTTTTATTTCTGTGGACACTTTGCAGAATGTAACTATATCCGATCTAAAAAATTTTATCGTTTCTATGCCTCATTTTGTCTCAGTGATTCTAACAATATTGCGTCTGTTCTTGTAGGATTCTAACAATGGATTCTGATTCCTCATCCGTCACTGCAATCCATGGCATGGAGAATGGAATGAAAGGCGTTTGGAGGCGTAAGTCGGGTAGGTTTTTTAAACTAATCTATGACCCCCAACTCAATAGAAAGCGTTCCGCCGGGACATTTGACACGCCCCAGGAGGCAGAAGAAGCAGCCAGATCCCAAGAGGCTGCTATAGTTGCAAGAGCTCAACAAGCAGCCATAGCTGCAAGAGACCAGGAAGCTGACAGAGTTGCAAGGGCTCGACAAGCAGCAATAGTTGCAAGAGCTCAACAAGCAGCCATAGCTGCAAGAGACCAGGAAGCTGACAGAGTTGCAAGGGCTCGACAAGCAGCAATAGTTGCAAGAGACCAAGAGGCAGTTAGGGCCCAACGAGCTGAAAGAAATGAAGAAGTTGCAAGAGCTCTGAGGGACCAAGAGGCATATTATGCAGGGACAGGGTTACTCCAGGAGGCAGTCTCTAGTTATGCTTTGCTTAGGCCAATCAACCACTCTAATAGTGGCAGAAACTAGGTGTTATTTAGTTTTTCGATGTTAGTATTTAGCATTCTAAGTGTTATGATCACCCACTTTGGCATAATTATCATTTCTATTCCCACAACATTGATATATTGGGGCAGCCATTTTTAGGCTTTGTAGTGGGAAACTTAATGATAGATTAGATTATATGTATTCCTCATTTTGTTTTAGAGGAAAATGTATTTTGCTCGGTATAAATAAATCACATTTTCCTCATTTTGTTTAAGAGGAAGATGTATTTTGCTCCAGATGTATTTGTTTTAAATTAAATAAGTTGTTCCAATATTTTATGATAAATTCAAAATTTCAAGTATGATTACTTAATATATCCCTGTTTTATAAACATTAACCAAATGGAATTCTTTTACAATGTCCCAATTTTGAAAAATGTTATTGACAAAGTGTCAATTTTGAAAGAATCATTTGAAACCAATGTGTTATATTAATTAAAATTGTTTAATTAATTAGAAAAAATATTAAGAAATTTGACCTAGCTGAAAACAATGCTCAGAAAAATTGGTATTACGTCAAAACAAGACTCCAATCCTTTATGCATAGAATAAAGTTTCCCTACTACCAAGGACCAGAGTTGAGGTCCTATTCTCTATTCTTTGTCAAGTGAAACTCCACAATAAAGAATCATTTTCAATGACAGACAGAAACAATAAACTTTACTCTACTCTTTTTTTCAGAACCACGAGTAAACTATCGGAGGCTAAAGCTGGAATAGATCACTGTAGCCAACGTCTTCTGAATTCCCAAACTCCGGCCTTAATTTCTTTTAAGTTCGTTCCTCCTCTTACCTAATACCTATGTCGCGTGTTCCTCCTCTGACCTAATAAGGCTTCATTTCTTTCAAGTTTCTCCTGAGATCTAGTACCTATGTTCCGTGTATGACTGATTTTTGTAAGAAGTTACAGTGTGCTTTTTGTATATGATTTAATAACGTCATTCATACCGATCCATTCAATCGAATAAATGGGTGAGGGGTTGTTCCATGTCCCAACTTCTTCACAAATGACAACCGAATTTCGGACATTTCTTCCAGAGCGCATTTCGTGACATTTCTTCCATGTCCCAACTTCTTCACAAATGACAGGTGAATGAGAATTGGTGAGTCCAGCTTTCTCTTTTGTTGATAAAACTTAGGTGAATGAGAATTGGAGAGTCAAGCTTTCTCTTATGTTGATCTGTTGCCGTAATATTAGCCACTGGGACCTGGATAGAATTCTATTTAAACCTGCTTTCTCAGAATGTTGGCGTGCTGAAAACGTGGTTCAGACTAATCGATGGTGATTGTATTGATCGGTTTCTCTCTTCTTTACCTGCTTTTAATATGCATCGCAAGAGATTAAAAGAATTATTACAACAACACAGAAATGCAACATTCATGGTTTCAAGCCACAGACTTGATGGCGCATTGGCTGTATTTTTTACAGCAATATTGTTTATGCATAAGAAGAGATGTTGCTACAGAAAATGTTGGCTGTTTATACATTCGGACAGCCAAGAGTTAGAGCTGGACATGAAGCGTTCGCAAAGTTTATGGACAAGAATCTAAACAAGCCTGTTTCCAAATATTTTAGAATTGTCTTATACTACATCTGTACTTATACTACATCTCTTCCCATTGTCTCCTCAACATTCATCAAATCAGGTATTCATTGCTGATGAATATAATTAGTTATTTATTAAGACCATTTTTATTTTCATGTTTGAATTTGTCTTATTACAGAATCTTCTATGTTTTATTACAGAGGGGCCGAACAATTTCTTTTTCATTATTATACTTCATTACCATAGGCATAAATGCTATGTGGAATTGATGCAGAGTTTATTGCTGCAATACATAAATGGAAGGGAATTCACAGAAACCAAATTGTCGATATTCGGGATTTTGGTTCAGGGGTTTATGAGCACGGGATTTTGGTTCAGGGGTTTTTTGGCTCATAGGCCCGTAACATTGGGCCGAGGGATGCTTAATCCAACATTGTGCACTCCACAATCCAAACCAATGGTGAAAAATGATGGGGAGAACAAGGCACAGACATGACCTGGACCTAATTATTCATCATTCATTAGCATGCCAAATAATTATACAGATATGGCAGTCGCTTCCTTGGGTTTAGTTGATAAGTAGAACCATAAATAGTTTATTCAAAACTGTAAAATTATTAATGGTAACATCAACTTTGATTTTTAAGTAGGTTTTTACATAATAGTATTTTTATGTTTAAAAATTTTTAAATCAAAGAAATTTAAAAATTATTATAATTATGATAATTATGAGTTAAAATGTTAGGAAGGTCATTATTGTAGCAAATGTTTTGAAATTGAGCTCTCATATGGGTGTATACATTACATTTTATGAAAAATGATTTTCATCTTCAACCTTTTGTGTCACAAACATGATAGTCCGTTTAAGAATTGTCTAGGGCAATGGATCTCATGAGAATTTGTTCTTATTTTAACAATGTTGATTTTCTTCTTTATCATAATTAAAATAGAGAGGTACTTTTGATTTTCTAAATTAGGGTTGATCACCTCATTATAATATCTTAATTTTCTCTTATCCTCTAACTCTTTAAGGAACCACGTTTTTTCTAAAATTTAAATGTAATAATCCTTTTAATATTCTACATATTGACATCTTCCTCCACTCCCTAATGGTTTAGCCTAGACTTGACATCTTTATGCCAACCTCACTTAAGTCATAGGTGGTTTTAAATAGAGTATGAAGCAATCGTGGGAAGCCTCTTATCTCCCATGTTGTTTATCTTGTCTTGTACGTTAGGTACCTAGTTATGGCTATGCTCTCAATGGTGGAGAGACTTGTTTCTATAAGGAGGGTAGTTGGTTTTAATTTTGAGATTATCTGTTATAGAGTGCTTTTGGATTTGTTCTATCATTCTTCAATATTCTCTAGAGATTTTGGAGCCCCAAACTTCACAACCGTATAAGGTAACAGGAGTGAGGAGTTTCTTCGTGTCCCAAAGCTAGAAGTTTGTGGATTTACTACTATTTTTAAGTCCATAATAAGCTTTCATGCCCATAGTGAGAAGAGTATGGATTTCATGAATTTACAACAGAGTATGGAGTCCGAGGAAGAGGTGGAACAACATACTCCACATGCACATGTCATGAGGTATGCTCGAGTAAGGATATAACCAAAAAAGGTACATTCCACATGACTTTTGCTATGTTTTTGTGTTATTTGTAATAGAAGAAGATCCTAGGTCCATACACGAAGAAGTCGAATTAACATAGGGTAAACTATGGAAAAGGGCCATGGAAGAAGAAATGGAGTCCTTGAAGAAGAATAAAACATGGGACCTAGTCATGTTACCAAATGGAAGGAAACGGGTGAGCACTAAGTGGGTTTTCAACAAAAATTTGAATGCAGTAGGTCAAGTCAAATAGTACAAGGCTCGATTGGTAGTGAAAGAATATTCCCAAGTCGAGGGAGTGGACTTTACTGAAATTTTATCATGTGTTTCTAAGCTAAATTCCATAAGGGTACTAATGTCTGTTAAAATTCAATATGCTAAGACAAAGAATATCAGTATTACATTCCATTTCACAACAATAGCATATACAGGATCACTGAAAGAACAACAAGCACATCATAAACACAAGAGACATAGATTTATCCTAGGAAACCGTCATGGGGTAGAAAACCCAGCAAAGCTTCCTCAATATAGATGACCACCAAATACAAAGATGTAATCCCCAAACATGAGCTCCTTCTCCTCCATAGCAAATCTCTCTCTCACCTATGCGCTAATCACAAGTGAGTGAATAATGAGTGAGTGTGATAAATGAGGAACACACCTCCTCTATTTATACACTACTCCGACTTGTCTTTTACATTAACTAGGTCGGCCCCAACTTAACCACTTAACATAATGTGACAGGGCCGACCCCACTAGTGTGGTCTAATAACCCTTTAACCCACATGACTCATACAGGGCCGACCCCCAATAGGGAAGTCTAATAACCCAAGTTACCACATTCTCCACAAAGGAATAAAACATCTCCGGATATACAATAAGGTCTTCATGGAGGAATGAAACAACTCTAGAATAATACAGTACAAATATAATATTCTTGGAAGTTACAATATCTCAATACTCCCCTTAACAAGAAGGATATTATAACAACATCTGTAGGAGCAACGAGTCATCGACTACATGATACATGATACATCTATAGATCATTGGAAGCTTTCTCAACATCATCAGTAACTCAACCAGTTACTGGAATATCTTCAAGTCTTCAATACTGGAGTATCTGCATCATCAGTATTGAGTCTTCACCTTTTGTAGCACTCAATCAGCTACAACATCATCATCATCTAGATCACCCAATCAACAGCATCACATCATCAACTAGATCCTCTCAATCAACAACATCACATCATCAACTGGATCCTCTCGATCAACAACATCACATCATCAACTGGATCCTCTCGATCAACATCATCAACATCTCGATCATCTCGATCAACATCACCAACATCTGGATTGTCTCGATCAACATCATCAACATCTGGATCGTCTCGATCAACAACATCAACATCTGGATCTCCCAATCAACAGTGTCATCTGGATCTCTAGATCAACAGCATCATCTGGATCTCTCTATCAACAGTGTCATCTATATATCTAGATCAACAGCATCATAGCAGCATACCCTGCAACACACATGATCCAATTACGAGATGATCAATCCATCTCACTTTAAGACATCTCTCAGTCTATGGACGATACAATCCAGATCAAGTTCCCAGGATGATCAATCCTTCTCAATTTAAGACAAGTCCCATGTCTATGGACGATGCAATCTAGATCAAGTTCCCAGGATGATCGATCCTTATCAATTTAAGACAAGTCCCATGTCTATGGACGATGCAATCTAGATCAAGTTCCCAGGATGATCAATCCTTATCAATTTAAGACAAGTCCCATGTCTATGGACAATGAAATCCAGACACATACATTTTGAACTAAATGCTCAGGGATGATCCTGTCTTATCATCAATTCTCGGAGACAAATGTCTACGGGTCAATTCAGGGACCTAAGTCCAGGGATGATGCAATCCCTCTCATCCACTAGGGACCACTTCCTGGAGACATATGTCTATGGATCAATTTAGGGACCGAAGTCCGGGGATGATACAATCCCCTCTTGTCCACTAGGGACAACTTCTCGGAGACATATGTCTACGGATTAATTCAGGGACCAAAGTCTGGGGATGATACAATCCCCTCTCATCCACTAGGGACCACTTCTCGAAGACACATGTCTACGATCAATTTAGGGACCGAATTCTGGGGATGATACAATCCCCTCTCGTCCACTAGGGACCATTTCTCGGAGACATATGTCTACGGATCAATTCAGGGACTGGAGAATGAGGATGATACAATCCCCTCTCGTCCACTAGGGATTACTTCTCGAAGACATATGTCTGTGGATCAATTGAGGGACCGAAGTCCGGGGATGATACAATCCCCTCTCATCCACTAGGGACCACTTCTCAAATACATATGTCTACGGATCAATTGAGGGACGGAAGTCCGGGGATGATGTAAAACCCCCTCTTGTCCACTAGGGACCACTTCTTGGAGACATATGTCTATGGATCAATTCAGGGACCGAAGTCCGGGGATGATACAATCCCCTCTTGTCCACTAGGGACCAATTCTCGAAGACATATGTCTATGGATCAATTCAGGGACCGAAGTCGAGGGATGATACAATACCTCCTTGTTCACTTAGACAAAGTCTAAGGACCATATATCAACCTCTTCATCGGAATCGGTGACCTCATCATCGACCTCATCGTCGGAACAGGTAACCTCATCATCGACCTCATCATCGAAACAGGTAACCTCATCATTGACACAAGTGTCCTCATCATCAGCAACCATATCACTCCCCCTTTCGAGGAGGGTCCTTTTGAACTACACCAAGCTTGTCTCGGAAATACATTTACTCGAGATAGAGGTTTGGTCAATATATCAGCAACTTGTTCGTTAGTGCTCACATACTTGAGCTTTATAGCTCCTTTCTGCACCACATCCCGTATATAAAAAATATCGGTTCTCTATGTGCTTTGACTTATCATGGAACACTAGATTCTCTATCATATTGAAACAACTCTGGTTGTCACATAGGATCACAGTGGGGTCCATCTCTAAGTCAAACAATCCCAATAACAGCTTCTGAAGCCATATCGCTTCACATCTAGCAGAGCAATAAGCTATATATATATATTCCACTTCAGGTGTGCTGAGAGCCACACTAGAATACTTCGTGCTAAACCATGAGATCATGGCAGATCCCAGACAATAACATCTTCCCAATGTGCTCTTCCTGTCGGATACACTTCCTACCCAATCAACATTTGTGTAGTCATACAATCTAAAGTCATAATATCCAAGATAACATAGATCAAAGTCTATCGTACCATTTAGGTACCTCATCACATGCTTTGCACCTATTAGGCGAACATGCCTAGGTTCCACTAGATACTCACTCAAGGTGTTCACAGCAAAGAATATATATGGTCTGGTATTTGTCAGATACATCAATGACCCAATAATGTGTCTGTATAGAGTCACATCCACTAACTCTGATGAGTCATCAGCTAATACCTTCAAGTTGGAATCTGTTATCACTCTAGGAAGCTCTCTTAGGTTGTATTCAGAGATGCCTGGTAACTTAAACTTATCTTAAATGATGGGGTTTGTTTGTATCAAATTGGATGACTGAGATCAAAACTCACACACTCAGAACACACATAGGGACGCTCAGGGAGACAAGGCTTTAACTACTGCTGTTCAGAGGGTTGCTAAAAGGTTAATGGGAGTGAATCCTTATTGTGTCAGCAGACTCATACACAAAAATTTATATATAAATGGCTAATCACAACAAAATAAATTACATGTATGTTCAGTTCTCAAATGCCAAAACAGGATAACAACTATCTAGCATAGACAAGTGAGCATACAGGAAATAAACCATCCACTGTAAATACAGAAACATAAGAAAGAGAAATCTGAAAGAAAATAGTAAAAGAAGCTTATATTATCTAAGAAGTCACGGAAGTCTGAAAATATAAATATAGATCAGTCTCTCCAAAATCGAACCCTTGTTCTACACGAGTTCTGGGATTTATAGCCATTACAAAGTTTTTCGGATCCCAAAGATGGATCGAATATGCTAAGAATAACAACTAAAACAGTTAATGAAAGTGTGACAGCATATTATGATTAAAATAACTGATTCCTGCTGATACACCTATGCTTGACAGCTGAACGAGCCTCTGGGGGTTGGAGGACGAGTTTGAAACTGTTGTCTGCAAAAAACCTGTAGGCATCTTTTTCTAAAAATAGATAGAAATATTTGACCGTTCAGCTTGCTGGCGCCCTCAGTCTAGGACCAAAGGTGATCATGATGCAATTGAGCGCTTATGGATTCCCTGGAAAACGCCTTTAAGATACTCAGGCTAACAAAAAGGGGGTTTGATGCCTACAGACGTACCTCTACATTTTCTGTGTTTTTGGTGGTTAACAAAATTGGGCTCGGAGGTGATAAGCAGCCGAAATCTTGGTATTCGGTGGTTAATGAATTAGATTTATGCTTCGCCTAAACCACCGAATCTCTTCAAAGTGTTGGAAAACCTTTATCTCTTTTCGGTATCCAGGAGGACTCTAATTGTACGTAGTAAACCACCAAATCGGGATTCGGTAGCTAATGAACAACTCCTGTGTTCACCCAAGTTGCTGAAAACAATCTATGATCTAGCCTGCAAAAATTTAGCATAACTGTGTTTCTGTCCCCTTGCTACCTGGATTTTTCTTCCTCTTGGGCCAAATCCAGAGGGTTGGCAAAGTTGATTGCAGCTGCTGCTAAGGTCTCCAGGTCCGAATGTACCATGGGCTGGGGACTCTGATTTTTTTCCTTACCCTCCAAAGCGTCAACCTTCCTCCTCAGTCTGATGTTTTCCCTGATCAGCCTAATGTTCCTCCCTCTCATTTTTCCATGTTTCCTGGTCAACCCCTCGAAAGAAACATACAACTCATTATACCTTTCAGTCAACCTCTAATTCTTCTCCTTGATGACTCTCTAGAGTATCCCGCGTTCATATGCCTGTTGGAGGAGTCGATTGATTTTTTGTGAGGCAGAAATATTTGTGTTATGAATTGGTCCCTCAGCTACCTGTTGACCTTGTTCCTCCACAGCTATAGGAGAGGGAAAATTGACATAGGCATTCTCTTATTCCATCACGGATGGGGCTGCTTCCTGGGGTTCCTGTTCTGTCACCACCTCCTCTTTTTCTGCTCCATCTTCCTGTAATTCATCCTCCTCAGAATCGGTGTATGGGAGGTTTAAAAGATTAGTACTCCTTGAAGGGGTCTCTTCTGAAACAACTCCCTCTTCCTCGGACTTATATTTAAATGCTAGTTTCCTTTTGGCATTCTTCACCTTTCAATCTGAGGAAAGGGGTTCGGTTTGAATTAAGGGAATATCCCTCCTCTTTCTTTTCCCACTTCTAGGGGTGTATGATTTCTTCCCATCAATTCTGTCTCGAACCCACTCCAAAACAGGAAGAAATCCTAGTTCGTACTTTTTCTCTGCAATAACTCAGAGACTAGGAGTTTTATCAGACCATGGTGGTACAATATGCCTGCAATTTTGGTGGGTTGAGCTTTTAATTGATGTTCCATTTTGGTGAGGCTCTTGTGGAGGTAGAAAGGGAGATTTAGAGAGCTCTTTCCAGTGAAGTGATCCAGTAGTCTAAAATGGTAAATTAGCACCCTGTTATATCTGCCCTCGTAGGTTATATAGACCATAATGGACTTCAATAAAAGCTACCATTTATCCTCCAAATATGACATGGGAATGTCTTTTTTCCAAACCAGGTTCCTATGCTCCGATTTTAGGTATGATTTATATTCGAAATCCTTTTTGATAGTGGTGTTAAACCAGTTTTCTCTAGTGGTTGGGAGTTCTGTTACCTGGGCTATGAGGGCCTTATCCACCTGGAATTCCTCCTTACCTATCACAGCCTTACTACCATCAAACGTGACGGCGAACGCTTTGGCCACCTGTTGATGAGAACCCTGAATTTTTTTGCAGAAGTTATAACAGCCGACATTTTTGAACAATTGACATACCTCGGGGTGCACCTCCAGGTAGCAGATGTCGTTCAACTCTTTCCTCAAAACTGCCCCTCCTCCTTTATTCATCGATAACCTGCTCGTTGGCACCTGCTGCTAAACTTGGGACTGAGGGAGAGACAGGAAATCAGACAGAAAATGCGTTCGATCGACGTGGTGAGGGTGAAAGAGGGAGGGTGGTGTGGCCTTTCGGGAACTGATTCTGAAGGGTATGAAAAGGTGGATAATCATAAGGGCGTAATGATACCTACTGCAGCATGATTGTACCTGGAGGAACGAATTTTTAGAAATACTAGTATGCAGAGAGGAAGCGAGGTCCATCTGGTCAGATTCGTGGCAGTGGCGTCAGGGCTTGCCTTGGGATAAAACGTGCTTTCACTTAAAAGGACCTTTCGATGGCTAAGACATGATGGATTCCCTAAATTATGACCAAAACACCAATTTGACATGCCTACCGATCAATGCCAACTCCTTTTTGGCGGCCGATAATCCACCTTTGATGCCTTATGCCACCGGAAAATGGTCTTAACCAGTTCTCTTTGCTTTCGGCTGTTGTAAACAACCCAACCTTTGGATGATGAGATATGAAAATTATCCACCCTTTTGGTGGCTAATGAACACCATCGTGTTCGCCCAAACCCCCAAAACGGCCTCATGGATTATGGAAATGACTTTTCTTTTCGGCAGCTAAGGAAGGTTCTAAACTTGCACCGGGAACTGCAGAAAACATTTAGCTTTTGGTGGCTAATGAACACCATCGTGTTCACCCAAGCCACTGAAAACTGCCCCACAACTTACGCTGTAATTTTTCCCTTTCGATAGCTGGAGTGTATTTTCTTTCACACGATAAACCACCGAAAACAAGGTTTTCGGTAGCTAACGAACCATTGCCAGGCCCACCTAAGCTACCGAAACTTGAAATTTTCCTTTTGAAGGAGAGTTAGCTTTAAATAGTTATTTCAGACTTAGTTACCTTCTTCAACCTATCAGACCAGACCTTAAACACACGTAAAAGAACAAAAATTAAATACTTCCTATCACCTAGACACCATGACTGGTCTATGTTTATTGAGGACATAACATCTGGATCCTACTTGGGGATGGAAACCTCCCAGCGAGGTTCCAAGAACTGCAAGCCAAATGCCTTTCCTAAAACAACCAAAATCATAACTCTAACTTCTAGTGTTCCATTAGGCATGGAGTTATTTGCAAACAAAACAAAAAAGAAAACTGAAAACAAAATGATATTTACAGTAACCAGGTTGTGAAGTCTCAGACAAAATAAAGTTTCAGGAAATGCCCATTTACCGAGCCACCAAACATCTCTTGAACTTCCAGGCTTTGCAAGTTGAAGGTATTGTTATGCTTTTCCTGAGTTATCACGTAAGGACCTATCTAGAGAGAATCAAACTTGCCGTACTTTCCTTTGTCCTGCCTGGGGGCATCCCATTTCAATACCCAGTCCCCCACCTGAAAAGTGTCCATCTTGGCTTTCTTGTCAAAAGTACCTTTTATTTTTTCCTGATGAGCTTCTGACCTTTCCACTAGTTATTCTCTAGTCTGCTGCAATTCAACCAAATCCAACATTCTTCTCACCATATCATTCAGTTCGTCATGCTCCTCCTGAATGAATTTAGTCACTGGCAGGATTAACTGGACTGGGAAAATGGCATCGATGCCATAAACCAATCTGAAGGGAGAGGTCCCTATATATTTCTTATTTGTCACTCTGTTAGCCCAGAGAGCAAATTTTAGCTTAGAATCCCAACTCCTTTGATTTTCCTCCAATAGTTTTTTGATGATCCTGACTAGACTTTTATTGGAAGATTCAGCGAGGCCATTTCCTTGAGGGTAGTAGGGTGTGGAGTGAACTAACTAAATGCCCATTGATTCACACATGTGGACTAACTCTTTATCTTTGAAAGTAGGTGCATTATTAGTTACCAGCCTTTTTGGGCAACCAAATTTGGTGATGATGTTTTCATATAGAAATTTGATGATAACATGATCGTTAGCATTCCTGGTGGGAATTGCCTCTATCCATTTGGTGAAATAGTCAGTGGATACCAAGATCCATTTGTGTTGACCGCTGGATGAAGGATTGATCTCTCCTATAAAGTCAAGGACCCATTGCTGGAAAGGACCATTTACCACAACATGCTTCAAGCGGAGGGATTTCGGCTATTGTTTTCTCGTGAATCTTTGGCATTTGTCACAAGTTTTCAAAAAGGTGTATACATCAGAGAACAGACAAGGCCAATAATACCCATCCCTCAGAATCTCATGGGTAGTAGTTTTCCAGTAGTGATGCCCCCCACATGTGCTTGAATGGAAGTGATGCATGACTTGACTTGATTCTTCTTTGTCCAAACACCTTAACAGAACTCCAGTAGGGTCTTTCCAGTACAGCAGATTTCCACTTATGCAGAATTTTGCAGATTTAAGCTTGAGAGATTATGCCTGAGTTGAACTAAGCCCGGGTGGAACTTCTAAATTCTGTAGGAAATGAATGATACCCGAATACCACTTGCATGAGAGCAGATTTTCAGCCACTTGTTGGATGTTACATTGTTCTGCTGCAGCTGCTTCTGTTGGAAAATTTTCAGAATTTGTTCCGATGAAATTAATGTCTAACAGTTTGCAATTCTCTTCAGCCATTAGTTTGGACAGACCTTGGCCCTTTATTAACCTGGTGGGCTTCACCTCTATGTCAAATTCGATCAGCTTGGCGATCCATTTGGCCCTCTTGCCATCAATGTCAGGCTGAGTTAGAACATCCTTCATAGAAGCTAAAGGGACATAGGCTATAACCTTTGCATGCAAGATATAAATTCGGAATGATTTTAATGATTTAATTAGAGCATAGGCCTGTTTCTCTATGGGATCATACTTCAGTTCAGCATCCCTCAATGTTTTGTTGAATAAATCAATCAGATGATCGAGCCCCTCTTCATCTTTCTGCAGCAAGACCGCTGCCACTGTATCACAGGAGGCGAAAGAGAAAATGTGGAACTCCTTGGTGTAATCTGGGCTAACCAGAGTAGGGGCCTCCATGATGGCTTCGAAAGAATGTCTCGCTTGTTCTGTCCACTTGGTTTCAGCTCCCTTTTTCATCATGGAGGTTATATGCTTTACCAACTCAAAAAAATTCAGAATAAACCTCCTGACGAAATTTATCTTACCAAGGAAAGATTGGATATCCTTTTTCGACCTTGGTATAGATAACTTCTGAATTGCTTTGACCCGAACTAGATCAATCTTTACTCCCTGTGCTGAAACTATGTGGCCCAGGATCTTCCCCTCCCCAAGACCAAACTGTGACTTCTTGGGGTTCAAAGAAATTCCAAACTATCTGCATTTCAGGGAGACCTCTCTTAGGTGCTGCAAATGTTCCTCATGACTGTTTGAGTATACTGTGATATCATCGAGGTATATGAGGACGAACTTATCCTTAATCCCCACAAATGCGATATCCATGGCCCTCTGAAAAGTGACCTCGGCATTCATCAATCCAAATGGCATCTTAGCGTACATGAAGGTACCCCAGGGAGTGGCAAAGGCTGTCTTCTCCTGATCATCGGGGTGCACAGAAATCTAATTATAGCCCAAGAAGCCATCTAGAAAATACATGACCCTAGCTCCTGACACTCTCTGCAGTAAGTGCTCCATCTTGGGCAGAGGGTAGTTATCTTTTTGAGAGCCCTTGTTTAGGTTCCTGAAATCAACACATAACCTGACTTCACCATTCTTCTTCCTTACTATTACTAGATTTGCGACCCATTTAGAATACCTCAGCGGGATTATGATCTTAGCATCAAGGAGATTTTTTATTTGCCTCTCAATCACAGGTAACAGGAGAGGGTTGATAGGCCTTAGCTTCTGTTTAAAAGGGGGTGATGCCCTTTTCCAATGGAATTATATGCTGAATGGTGTATTCATCATAAGTTTTCAGGTCACTGTATTCCCAAGCCAGTACATCTGCAAAATTCTTTACCAGGTGTCAGTAATCTGACTGTTGATCAGCTGTCAATTCCGTGGATAGATTTATGAATTTAGGGTGATCTTGGTTGCTTATGTTTTGTTCATGGATAGCTGGGTCTTTTTCCTCATTCACAGGTTTAAAGGGGATGTCATTATGGTCAAAAATCCTTTCAAGAGGTACTAGGCCCCTAGGTATATGATTTCCTGACAATTGGACAATATCATGTTGGCCTATTTTCCCCTTCAATTTAGATGTATGAGACTCTTCTATATTAAGCTTTTCTTGGTCAATGTGCATATCAGAAAATTCGTCAATAACCTAGAGGAACCTACTGAGCTCATCATCATTCTCAAAGACTTTCCAAAATTTGACATTGTCGAGTAGGGATGGCCTGTACCTGACTTGGATATCATAATTCAACTTGGGAGGCATGGGAGGAATGAATGTGTTGGCAGAGACAACAAGGGAATCGGCCAGGTGGTTCATGGCTCGCGGGATATGTTGGGTAAAATTATCACTAGTTAATTTACCTTCAATTAATTGTCAACCAGGGTACGTATACTTTGAGCTGCTACACTATATGTGCAGGCAAGGTAGTTTTAATGCTCGAGCTATCAGAAATGCTAGTCTACTTCAAAAAAAGCAATGAAATGGATGAAACTATTGCTATCCTGGATGATCTATACTAAGGACTCATTGTTCTAAAACAAAAAGAAATCAATTTACTGACTATCAAAATCAGCATAGCCTACATCAATCTACAGCAATATGAAACTACAGTAATTTTTGAAACAACCCTAATCTCTCAAAGAAATCCTGACTACAGCAATCTCTTAAAGTAATTACCAGTCTCTACAGCAATCTTAATGCTACAGTAACTAAAGTTTACTTTCAAAACAATCAACCTGTCAAATGCACATGCTCAATATATCTGAATTCCAATTAGTAACTCTGCCAAGTATAATACTTCAATCCACATAAACACTCCTGGAATCACTGCTGAGATAAAACCTGTTAACTTGTTCACAAGCAGTCCATCAAAGGCAGGTTGGTTTACTGCTGCTGTCTAGATATACCATGCTTGTGTTTTGTGTCTATAAATGCACATAACAGAATGTTGGAATTTTCAGAAAATGCTCACCATCGAATAATAGAACTGTTCAGGAAGGATTCAGAAAATATATATTATGAAGCTTAATGTTCAACCCTAGGAAACAGCGCTGTAAACTATAACTCTTTCCCTTCGTTCAATGCCAAATTCCAACTCCTATCTAGTCATTTATAAACCCTAGATGTTTGGTAAATCAACAGATTCAAACCTTTTGCTATTGCAATTCTTTTTAATCCACACTCTACAATGCAAGAATACCCTATAGTTCTGCAAGCTCAATAATCGAAAGCATGGCTGTATTCACCAGTTACTCTAGTGCTACAGCAAAAAAAGGAAATACAAAATACAATCTATTCTTTATGAAATTGATTCTACAGCACTAAAATCAAGTTCACTACTAATTTGCCAATATCACTATTCATACTGGAAATCAAAAGGAAAATTGAAATACACACCATTTCTCCATCTATACTACAGTTTTGCAAATTCGATAACAAGAGGGATTATAAATCAATCCTGTAACCATTCGATGATCACTTCAATACTAGTGGTAAAGGAAAGGTAAAACTTCAATCTACTAGCAATCTCACTAAATCGATTCTATAATGGATCCAATCAAAACTATCACACATTTCATCACTACCTTAACCATTAATAAATAACTTATATTAAAAACCAAGGAAGATCTTAACTACAGATCACTCTTCAGTCTATTCTCTGTGCTAAATCAAAATGCAAATGCAATTAATTAATAACCTGCAGGCATGCATTATATTTCCACTCACAGATAAGCAAAACCATCACTATTCCATAAAACACTGCGAAAAGAAGAAACCATTACATCTATTACTGTAAAAATGCACAATACTAAAATACCAGGGATAGGTGTTGAAGGGGGCCCTGCCCTCAACGCCTTCCAGTCTTAAAATCAAAACCTTAAAGGAGATAAACGCATATTTTATTGATGAAATAAAGTGTTACTGTCCTCCCCCTCGAGTATCCATCCTAAGGATTATTTATAGATGGATAGATGAACAAGATCCATCCCAGAATGCAGAGATTTGAGCAACTACCCAGAAAACGGCCAACACAAAATCTGGCAAAACCACGTCTGTTCCAGAAGCGATTTCTCCACATCCGTTCAGAAATTCTGAAAACTGCCCGCGGTTAGGGGTAAATGGGGCCATTTGTGAAGTGGGTTTCGAACCGTTTTGAAAAATTCCCAACCGTTTGTTCAGAAATTGAGCCCGAAATTAGGGTCCTGATCAAGGACGGAAATGACATTGCCAGATTGCTTGAGATCCATACACTGCTAAAAATGGAGGGTAACAGCTCTTTGAACGAAGGAAATCCATGAAACAACACCGGAATAAACTTCATAGGCATCTGGAAGGCGATGAAAGCTCAAGAGACACCCCAAATGTGGATCGAAGCCCCCGAATCACTGGTGCAGCTAACGTGAACCTGCCCTAGAGCACCGAAAACCCTGCACAAAGAAATAACGAGCCATCAGGTTACTGGATATATATATGTAGAGATTTAAAAACCCAATTTATGCATAAAACAATGTAAAATAACCAAAAAATCACTTACCAAGCCTTTGTCCACGTTGGTCTCTACGAAAGCATAACCATACACAAATAAACATTAATAAAACTAATTTATCATGCGGTCTTATAGGTTTTATGCTGGAAAATAATGTATTGGACAACCAATAATAGGAGACCAACAGGATATAAGAAATGTCAAAAAACATGAAGGAGTCTCTGAGTTTCCATACCTTATCTTTGTATGACTTCAGCCTGATGTTCTTTGCCTGATAATTTCCATTCACTTGCTGTATGATGAGCTTCGCATCCCCAAAAAATTTTAGGCACATGATTCCCATTTCTTTGGCAGCCTTGACTCCCAATAGCAAAGCCTCGTACTCTGCTATATTGTTTGTAGTCTTGAACTCCAATTTATAAGACAAATGGGTAACGTCCTTCAGAGGTGAGATCAAAACTACACCTATGCCTACTGAAGCCTGGGTACTGGCGCCATCAAAAAACATGTTCCACACAACAGTGGTCACTTCCTCAGGTTGCTAACCAGTGGGCTTGGTGAGCTGCAAAGGGGCTAGTTGTTCATCATGTATTTGCAGGATGCATGCCCCAAAATATGTATCTGCTACGTAGATGGGATGGTTTACAGAATTCTTCTCATTGTTGATGACATAAGCCAACCTGTTTTCCCTATAGAGCCTTTTAGTTTCTCCTCCAAACATAGGAATGGTGGCATAAGTTAGATCCATCTGTAGGGTACCCCCTAGCCAATTACTCCATGACCAGGACAATAGGATACCAAACTTCGGTGGGATGTCAGAAACCACTACATCCATGACCATACTTTTTGAAGGCAGCTGAGTGAGGTTTATGACAAGATTTTTTATGAGGCCCAGGCATCTAACTTTTCTGGAATCAAAAAAGAAGAGATCATGGTAGGGTTTTGTGATGCTAATCCCAAGTTTGTCCATCACAGCTTTAGGCATGAGGTTGTGAGAGGCTCTTGAGTCGAGTAAGCAATTGTGAAGAATTTTTTCATGGATGTTTAAGGATATATAAAAAGGTGGGCAGGACCCATCCTGTTCTTCAACCATGGGACCTAGGGTTACCGTAGGCTTATCGTCTTGTAAATTCACAAAGTCAGCATCTACGGGTGCTTTTGGCTGGAGGGATTTCAGTATGGATGACTTGAAGGAATCATTTTTCATCAGCTCGATTAGTGGAAAAGGGATTTTATTTTCTGAATCTTAGTTTTGAGATTGAAGGAGTAGGGAAACTTGTTAGGGAGTCTTGTCTCTTGGGATGGAGTTGTAAGTTGGCTAGGATCTGAGGAAGTTGGCTGGGATGGTCTTTGCTGCTGTTTTCCAAGAGTGATAACCTGTTTTGCAGGAGCAACAGGCTGATTTTTTGACAGAGTGACAGACTGTTTTGCAGGAGCAACAGGCTGCTTCGTGGAGGCGGGAGTCTTCTTCCCAGGAGCAAGGGTTAAAGGTTTCTTTGCAACAGTCCTGGACCTCAAATCATAGCTCCTTTGATCATTATATTGATACAGTGATTCCTCAGTGATTTGTTCAATCATGAGGGATTACTCATAATCAAATTGTGTCAGGAAGGTGAGGTCAACCTTATCCTCCATGCAGTTGACATTGTCTTCTCCTTCTGCTTCTCCCTGAATGAGTTCCTATTATTCTTCTAATACTGCATGCTGGAAAGGGGCTCTGATCCTTTGTTCTTCAGCAGGATTCATGTCTCTCTGTAGGGTCGAAACCTGTGGGCCATTTCTTCTGTAATGGGGGGCATTTGTGTTCTTGGGAACAAAATCATTCGGTCCTTTACTTCTCGTAGATGGCTGGCCTTGCAATTTCAGCTTGGACATTTCGGAGGTCAGGATTTCCAGCATTTTAGCCATTTTTTCTAGGTTAGTTCCTTACGAGGAGGAGGAATCTGGGGTCTGCCTTTTCTTGTCGATTTTCACTTTGAGGATCTTAGATGCAACCATGTTTGAATCAACTTCGAGTGCATCATCTTGCATGAGTAGTAAAGAGGCAGCTCTTCTTTCTCGGAGATGAAGGAAAAAATCAGGGTCAAAAGAATTGGCGTAAGTGATCCTGGCAGAGGTATCCGTAGGTTTGATTTCAGCAGGGATTTTGCTAAACATTTTATTAAACCTCTTCATGAAAGCTGACACAGACTCGCCACTTTCTCTCTTCAAGTTATCAAATTCTGTGAGATAATAAAGGTGGTCTATTTCCCCCCCCCAATGTTTCAAAAAAAATTCATCCAAGGCTTCAATGTCATCTATTGATCCAGCGGGTAGTTCTTTAAACCACTTTCTTTCCTAACCATCCAAACTTTGCACAAACACCCTAGTCCATACATCTTCGTGCTCGATATTGATATTCTCATCATAGCTATAAAATGCCTCCAAGTGCTCCTCGGCTATAAAATCCCCCTCCTTGGTGAATTTAGGCATATATTTTTGGTAATCTCCGGTAGGCATAGCAGAAAGGGGATTAGGAAAATTTATAGGGGCATACCTAGCAAGGAGGATCTTCTCCATTTTGGTTAGAGGGACAGCCATGGTGGGTGTGGGTACGAAAGGGATGGCAGAAAGTAATTTGGGTGTGGATGGTAGCTGAGGAGGTATAGGAAACGATGAAAGTGGAGGTTTTGTTTCAATGGAGTCACCAAAAATGGGGGTGAAACAGATTGATGGCTGTTCTGGGAAATCAGTTTTCTTACTGGATTGTGTAAGTAAAGAGGATAGCCTTTGCTCACGCTGGTCTAAAAGGTCGTGAAATATGTTTTCTATGGAAAGTACATTGGTGTAAACAAAGGGGTACTTTTCTTCTGGTTCAGTCAGTGAGGGCTACAGGTAGGAGGAACAGCCTTCTTCTTTGATGGATTCTAGGATTTCTTTTCCTAGGTCAGCTCAGGTAGCAAAATCAGGGCTAGGGACTTGGGCAACAGAAACGGATGAGGATACTTGGGCCCATAAATATTCTGCTCTACTTATAGTTTCTTGTAAACCAGCTGCTTCAGAAAATGGAGATTCAAAAGGAGTTTAATTTGATGAGACTGGAGAAATACCTCTGGTAAGGCCTGATGTAGTTTGCCTTGTGGCTCTGGAAATCTGTCTCTGCGTAGTCCTTCCTCTCCTTATAATCTGTTCGGGATCTGAAACAGGTGTCACTAGTGGCCTTTGAGGATTTGATCTGGTACTTGGTCTTCTTGAAGCCACTTCATTCCAATGGAGTCGCCAGATAGATGATTACAATCGAAATAATGCCCAGGCTTTGTCTATCATCAAAGTTGGAACTGTGTCGTCTCCCAGGGAAGCTGCTGCTTCAATAATCTATCCCCAGCAATGGTTCCAATTTGTTATCACTCCAGGAAGTTCTCTTAGGTTGTATTCAGATATGCATGGTAACTTAAACTTATCTTAAATGATTGGGTTTGTTTGGATCAAATTGGATGACTGAGATCAAAGCTCACACACTCAGAGCACACATAGGGACGCTCAGGGAGACAAGGCTTTGACTACTGCTGTTCAGAGGGTTGCTAAAAGGTTAATGGGAGTAAATCCTTATCATGTCAGCAGACTCATACACATAAATTTGTATATAAATGGCTAATCACAACAAAATAAATTAAATGTATGTTCAATTCCCAAATGCCAAAACAGGATAACAACTATCTACCATAGACAAGTGAGCATACAGGAAATAAACTATCCACTGTAAATACAGAAACATAATAAAGAGAATTCTGAAAGAAAATAGTAAAAGAAGCTTATATTATCTGAGAAGTCATGGAAGTCTGAAAATACAAATATAGATCAGTCTCTCCAAAATCAAACCCTTGTTCTACATGAGTTATGGGATTTATAGCCATTACAAAATTTTCCAGATCCCAAAGATGGATCGAATATGCTAAGAATAACAACTAAAACAGTTAATGAAAGTGTGACAGCGTATTATGATTAAAATAACCGATTCCTGCTGATACACCTACGCTTGATAGCTAAACAAGCCTCTGGGGGTTGGAGGACGAGTTTGAAACTATTGTCTACAAAAAACCTATAGGCGTCTTTTTCTAAAAATAGACAAAACTATTCGACCATTCAGCTTGCTCGCGACCTCGGTCTGGGACCAGAGGTGATCATGATGTAATTGAGTGCTTATGCATTCCCTGGAAAATGCCTTTAAGATGCTCGGGTTAACAAAAAGGGGGTTTGATGCCTACAGACGTACCTCTACGTTTTCTGTGTTTCCAGTGGTTAACAAAACTAGGCTTGGAGGTGATAAGCAGCCGAAATCTTGGTATCCAGTGGTTGATGAATTAGATTTATGCTTCGCCTAAACCACCGAATCTCTTCAAAGTGATGAAAAACCTTTATCTCTTTTCGGTATCCGAGAGGACTCTGCTTGTACGTAGTAAACCACCAAATCGGGATTCGTCAGCTAATGAACAGCTCCTATGTTCTCCCAAGCTGCCGAAAATAATGTATGATCCAGCTTGCAAAAATTTAGCAAAACTATGTTTCTGTCCCCTTGCTACCTGGATTTTGCTTCCTCCTGGGCCAAAGCGGAACGGTTGGCAAAGTTGATTGCAGCTACTACTAAGGTCTCCAGGTCCGAATGTACCATGGGCTGGCGACTCTGAGTTTTTTCCTTACCCTCCAAAGCTTCGACCTTCCTCCTTAGTCTGATGTTTTTCCTGATCAACCTAATGTTCCTCCCTCTCATTTTGCCATGTTTCATGTTCAACCCCTGGAAAGAAAGATACAACTCATTATACCTTTCGGTCAGCCTCTGATTCTTCTCCTTGATGACTCTCTAGAGTATCTCGCGTTCATATGCCTGCTGGAGGAGTCGATTGATTTTCGGTGAGGCAGAAATCTTTGTGTTATCAATTGGTCCCTTAGCTACCTGCTGACCTTGTTCCTCCATAGGTAAAGGAGAGGGAAAATTGACATAGGCGTTCTCTTGTTCCATCACGGATGGGGCTGCTTCCTGGGGTTCCTGTTCTGTCGCCACCTCCTCTTTTTCTGCTCTAGCTTCCTATAATTCATCCTCCTTAGAATCGGTGTATGGGAGGTTTAAAATATTAGTACTCCTTGAAGGGGTTTCTTCTGAAACAACTCCCTTTTCCTCAGCCTTATCTTTAAATGCCAGTTTCCTTTTGGATTTCTTCACGTTTGGATCTAAGGAAAGGGGTTCGATTTGAATTAAGGGAATAACCCTCCTCTTTCTTTTCCCACTTCTAGGGGTGTATGATTTCTTCCCATCTTCTGGTTGCAATTCTATCTCGAACCCACTCTAGAACAGGAAGAAATCCTAGTTCATAATTTTTCTCTGCAATAACTTAGAGACCAAGAGTTTTATCAGACCATGGTAGTACAATCTTCTTGCAATTTTGGTGGGATGAGCTTTTACTTGATGTGCCATTTTGGTGAGGCTCTTGTGGAGGTAGAAAGGGAGATTTCAAGAGCTCTTGCCAGTGAAGTGATCCAGTAATCTAAAATGGTAAATTAACACCCTGCTATACCTGCCCTCATAGGTTATATAGACCAGAATGGAATTCAATAAAAGCTGCCATTTATCCTCCAGATATGACATAGGAATGTCTTTTTTCCAAACCAGGTTCCTATGCTCCGATTTCAAGTATGATTGAAATTCGAAATCCTTTTTGACAGTGGTCTTAAACCAGTTTTCTCCGGTGGTTGGGAGTTCTATTACCTGGGCTATGAGGGCCTCATCCACCTTGAATTCCTCCTTTCCTATCACAACCTTATTGCCATCAAACGTGAGGTAAAACGCTTCGGCCACCTGTTGATGAGAACCCTGAATTTTTTTGCAGAAGTTATAGAAGCCGACATTTTTGAACAATTGACATACCTCAGGGTGTGTCTCTAGGTAGCAGATGTCATTCAACTCTTTCCTCAAAACCATCCCTCCTCCTTTCTTCATCGATAACCTGCTAACTGGTGCCTGCTGCTAAACTCAGGACAGAGGGAGAGACGGGAAATCAGACAGAAAATGCATTCGATCGACGTGGTGAGGGTGAAAGAGGGAGGGTGGTGTGGCCTTTCGGGAACTGATTTCGAGGGGTATGAAAAGGTGGATAATCATGAGGGCGTAATGGTAGATACTGCAGCATGATTGTACCTAGAGGAACGAATTTTTAGAAATACTGGTATGCGGAGAGGAAGCGAGGTCCATCTGGTCAGAGTCATGACGGTGGCGTTAGGCCTCGCCTTGGGATAAAATGTGTTAAGATTTAATATGCTAAGACAGAAAATAGCAGCATTACATTCCATTTCACAATAATAGCATATACAGGATCACTGAAGAAACAACAAGCACAGCATAAACACAAGAGACAGAGATTTATCCACGGAAACCCTCATGGGGTAGAAAACCCAGCAAAGCTTCCTCAATATAGATGACCAGCAATATACAAAGATGAAACCTTGAGACATGATCTCCTCCTCCACAATAGCAGACCTCTCCTCCACAAGTGCGCTATCCTCAAGTGAGTAAGTGTGTCAAATGAGGAACACACCTCCTCTATTTATACACTACACTGACATGTATTTTACATAGGTACACGTAGGCTCGTATTTAACCAATGGGTTAAATACCCCACTACAACTGACTGGGCCGACCCCTCTAGGGTGGTCTAATAACCCTTTGACCCACATAACACATACAGGGCCGACCCCCACTAGGGAAGTCTAATAACCCGAGTTACCACATTCCGACGGAGGAATAAACATCTCTGGATATACAATAAGATCTTCACAGAGGAATGAAACATCTCTGGAATAATAAAGTACAAATATAATATTCTTTGAAGTTACAATATCTCAACACTCCCCCTTAACGAGAAGGATATTATAACAACATCTGCACGAGCAAGGAGTCATCATACATGATACATCTATAAATCATTGGAAGCTTTCTCAACATCATCAGTAACTCAAGCAGTTACTGGAACATCTTCAATACTGGAACATCGACATCTTCAGTATTGAGTCTTTATCTTCTGTAGCACTTGAACAGCTACAACAATATCATCATCTGGATTCTCACGATTATCGTCATCACACGATCATCAGCATCGTCATCTCACGATCATTAGCATCATCATCACACGATCATCGTCATCTCACGATCATCAGCATCGTCATCACACGATCATCAGCATCGTCATCACACGATCATCAATGTCGTCATCTCACGATCATCAGCATCATCATCACACGATCATCAGCATCGTCATCACACAATCATCAACATCGTCATCACATGATCATCAGCATCGTCATCTCACGATCATCAGCATCGTCATCACACGATCATCAGCATCGTCATCTCATGATCATTAGCATCGTCATCACATGATCATCAGCATCGTCATCACACGATCATCAGCATCTTCATCTCACAATCATCAGCATCGTCATCACACGATCATCAGCATCGTCATCACACGATCATCAGCGTCATCATCACACGATCATCAGCATCGTCATCACACGATCATCAACATCGTCATCACACGATCATCAGCATCATCATCTCACGATCATTAGCATCGTCATCTCACGATCATTAGCGTCGTCATCACACGATCATCAGCATCATCATCACACGATCATCAGCATCGTCATCACACGATCATCAGTATCATCATCTCACGATCATTAGCATCGTCATCTCATGATCATCAGCATCATCATCTCACGATCATCAGCATCGTCATCTCACGATCGTCAGCATCGTCATCAATATAGGTATCCATAACAATACAAGTATCCACATCATTAGTACAAGTATTCATGCCAATACAAGTATACATATCATCAATACAAGTATCCATACTGATACAAGTAACCATGTCATCAATACATGTATCCTATCGATACAGGTAACCACATCATCAATACAAGTATCCTACCGATACAAGTAACCACATCATCAATACAAGTATCCTATCGATACAAGTAACTACATCATCAATACAAGTATCCTACCGATACAAGTAACTACATCATCAATACAAGTATCCTACCGATACAAGTAACCACATCATCAATACAAGTATCCATACCGATACAAGTAACCACATCATCATAAAAAAAATCACTTTCTCGGAGACCATTTATCTACGGATCAATTCAGGGACCAAAGTCCGGGGATGATACAATCCCCACTTCTCGGAGACCACACGTCTACGGATCAATTCAGGGACCGAAGTCCGGGGATGATACAATCCCCACTTCTCGGAGACCACACGTCTACGGATCAATTCAGGGACCGAAGTCCGGGGATGATACAATCCCCACTTCTCGGAGACCACACGTCTACGGATCAATTCAGGGACCAAAGTCCAGGGATGATACAATCCCCACTTCTCGGAGACCACACGTCTACGGATCAATTCAGGGACCAAAGTCTGGGGATGATACAATCCCCACTTCTCGGAGACCACACGTCTACGGATCAATTCAGGGACCGAAGTCCGGGGATGATACAATCCCCACTTCTCGGAGACCACACATCTACGGATCAACTTAGGGACCAAAGTCCAGGGATGATACAATCCCCACTTCTCGGAGACCACACATCTACGGATCAATTCAGGGACCGAAGTTCGAGGATGATTCAATCCCATCAACTGTCCACTAAGGACTTCATTCTCGGAGACCTCACGTCTACGGCTCTCTTTAGGACTGAAAGTCCAGGGATGATCCAATCCCCTCAACTGTCCACTAAGGACTTCATTCTCGGAGACTTCATGTCTACGGCTCTCTTTAGGACTGAAAGTCCAGGGATGATCCAATCCCCTCAACTGTCCACTAAGGACTTCATTCTCGGAGACCTCACGTCTATGTCTCTCTTTAGGACTGAAAATCCAGGGATGATCCAATCCCCTCAACTGTCCACTAAGGACTTCATTTTCGGAGACCATACGTCTACGGATCTATTCAGGGACCGAAGTCCAGGGATGATACAATCCCTACCTGTCCACTAAGGACTTCATTTTCGGAGACCATACGTCTACGGCTCACTTTAGAACATGTGTTCAAGGATGATACAATCCCCACATGTATTCTCATCAATACAAGTACAAGTATCCTCAACCATACAAGTACATTAATCAATACATGTGTCATCAAAAGCATGTATTCTTACCAATACATCTTATCATCAAAAGCATGTATTCTCACCAATACATCTATCATCAAAAGCATGTATTCTTACTAATACATCTAACATCAAAAGCATGTATAAGTAAAACTAAGTATTCTAAGTATAAGAGTCCTAAATCTAAATATTTCTAAGTATCTAGGTGTGGAGAATAGGTTACCTCATCATCGACCTTGTTGTTCGATGAGACAAACTCATCATCAGTGACTATACTACTCCCCCTTTCGAGGAGGGTCCTTTTGAACTACACCAAGCTTGTCTCGGAAGTATTCAAATTTCACTCGAGACAGAGGTTTGGTTAGTATGTTGGTAACTTCTTCACTTGAGGTAAAGGTTTGGTTAGTACAATGGTAACCTGTTACAAATTCAAACTTTATAGTTCCTTTCCGCGTCATATCTTGTTTGTTCCCTATGTTCTTTGACTTATCATGGAACACTAGATTCTATGTCATCTTGATACAACTCTAATTATCACATAGGATCTCAGTTGGTTCTATCTCTAAGTCAAACAATCCTGAAGCCAAACTTCTTCACAACTAGCGGAGCAAGCAGCCATATATTCTGCTTGTGCTGAGAGCCACACTAGACTCTTCCAGCTAAACCACGAGATCATGGCTAATCCCAGACAATAACATCCTCTCGATGTGTTCTTCCTGTCTGATACACTTCCTGCCCAATCAGAATCTGAATAACCATCTGAAGTCATGATCTTCAAGATAGCATTCTATCATGTCCTTTATGTGCCTCATCACATGCTTTGCAACTATCAGGTGAACACATCTAGTTTCCACTAGATACTGACTCAAGGTGTTCACAACAAAGCATATATCTAATCTAGTATATGTTAGATACATCAATGACCCAATAATTTGACTGTACAGAGTTATATCCACTAACTCTGATGAGTCATCCCCTAACAGCTTCAAGTTGGAATCCATAAGAGTGGCCATTCCAACACCTCAAGTTCTTTTAATATTTCTCAGCATACTTTCCTTGGTTGAGAAATATTCCTTCTGAGCCTTGCCATACTTCCATACCTAGGAAGTAAAGCATCAATTTGAGATTTTTCATTTTCATTTCTGCATTGAATTATCTTCTGCATATCTATCTGTACCATCTCTCGTTAGATGGGTCTACTGATATGAGCCTCAATATCATTCGAACTCTGTGGTGAGTTCCTTCTTGCATCCATGTCATCTGTGTATAGAAATCATATTCAACCTTGTAGCAAAGGTTGAGATCCACATCACCCATGGTGATCATTAAGCTCATCAATTGATTATCGATCCTGGGAACCCATACAAAACCTGATTCACATTTCTTCTTTAATTACACCATTAAGAGAATGGTCTTATCTAGCCACTTGGAGCAAACATTTCATCATGATTCTCTTCCTCTTTCTAGGAGAATCTTCTATCCACAAGCCTTCTATAGTGTGTTTGATTTGTAAATCTTTTGTTGAACATCCATCGCTTGTTCAGTGTTCATCATTCATCATGATCTTTCCTACAAATCAAAATTAAGTATATGATTAGTAATACTTCATAATCATCAAATCATATTGTCATGATAACCTATTATGCATACAGATATTATTTACATAGTTATGCAACTATTTTGACCAATACTTTGGCATAACACTTTTCCATATTCTGTATGCATACAGTGGCTATCTAGATGCCTTCCATCTCTACCAGAACATACTATCGAGAGTGTGCACATCTCTCAGCATGTCAGCAAAGAGGTTTCATTCTAGACAAGCAACAATGGAATGTTTGTCCAACTTACCAATCATATGCATATTAGTAGTATACTGTTCAATGCTCTATGAATGTTTACACTCAGCATCATATATTCTAAGAATACAAATATGCATACAAGCAATATCATTTACTATTTCAAATAACAACTCAAATACTTATCTTTTATGTTTGTGTGGTTGCTTCCCGCTTGATGTTCTATATGTCTTTTGAGCTTCTATTAATTCTATACCACTGTGCATGCTCAAATGTGCACTAGTGTCATCATCATGATCTCATACACAAACATACATTCATTAGTATAATCTCAATGTTATCAAAACATTATAGTTCTAAATAATCTTGAAAATGTATAATCATGATTATAGATAATATTCAAGGTTTCAGGGAAGTCTTCCTTTACTTATGCATATTCTTGTTTGATCTAGTTAGTTAAATAATCAACCAAGATAAGAGACATGATATGCATAAACCCTTGATTACTAACTTTATGAATAAGCATAACCAATCATACCAAGTATACTTATATAAGGGATCCTAATCACAAGGTAAGATTCTAACATGACATAGGAAAACATACCTGGATTAGTATACCTGCTTAGTTATGTGCAAAATACCTAAACAATCTCTTCATTGATTTCGAGATCCTGAGCTAGAACCTGCATGTCTCATAGGTTAAGCATAATATAACAAGGTCATACATACCTCGTAAGTAGAACAAAGATTATGGATGAGTCTTTGTCTTCATGTGGTCATGGTCATGGAACTTGATTTGTCTTTTGTGATGTACCTGTATCTTGTTAGCAGACAACATCAACCTCACACAACACCATAATGCATTAGTACAATCATATAGCCCTAATCAATGAATGTCTTCGATCATTCACATGCATTCATACTGTTACTAGGGTGATAAGACAATTCTAACATTAATCAAGATTGTACTAATAAATAACATGAAGGCAAAACACATTATGAACTTAATCAAGAATCAGATTTCAAGACATACCTGAACCTCCTTAAGTCATACCTGTCGAGACTTCTTGTAGTCTTCTTATGTAAGGCCTTAGCCTCAACTCCCCCTGAAACTTGATCTGGAGCTTGATTAGGGTTTGCTAGAGAAACCCTAAAACTTCAATCTTTGACTTTCACACTTCTGAATGGATGAAAGAATATGTCTTGCTAAGCTGATCAATCTGGCATACTTCAATTTTGGAAACTCCAAAATTTGACCCCTCAAAATTGCTTTTGAAACTTATGGATCTTCTGGACAGGATCCCAAACTAGGGTTTGATGAATCCCACCCTTTTTCTCAATGAAAAGGTTTGATCCAAGGCTCTAAACTCTTATTTTTCTGAGGAGCTTCCAGCCGTGGTTACAGACTTCAAAAATTCCAACTTTTGTTGAAGCCCTAATTTTCCATCTTTCCGATCAAGATCCCGAGCTAGGGTTTAATCAAGCCCGGTCTTCTACCCAACCAAAAAATTCAATCTTGGTCTCTAAATTTCAATTTTCCTGAGTAGCATTAGCCATGGATTCCGATTCCAAGAATTCTAACTTTCTCCGAAACCCTAAATTCCAGAAGCCATGAATAAAGGTGGTCCAAAAATAATTCTGTTTTGACAGAAATATGTACCTGATTGTTTCTGCTATAACTCTGAAATTTTTGCTCCACAGGGTCTGAAAACTTTTTTTTTTGCAGTAGTCTGACCTGTCATCTTTCCATCCTGACAGGTCTTACCTCAATTGGATTTTCTGAGAGAGAGTTATGCCAAGTGTCGCAACGTGACCTGTTTATGGGATAAAACAGTAGAGCGAACTTGTACGGCATGCCACGTGTCACTGTTTGAACCTCGGCCTTTGAAAACGTGTTTGGAGATAGCTCGCCCTGTTATATTTCCATATTGACAGGTCTGACCTCAATTGGATTCTCTGAGAGAGAGTTATGCCAAGTGTCGCAACGTGACCTGTTTATGGGATAAAACAGGAGAGCTAACTTGTACGGCATGCCACGTGTCACTGGTTCACCTTCGGCCTCTGAAAAAGTTGCCTGAGATAGTACAGTCTATGTACTACTTGTTACTTTTTATGAAATTTCATTTGGAGCTTCCTAGTCCAAGTTATGACCTTTTTTTCAATGTCACCTGATTTTGACTGAGATCTGGAAGAGGCAGAAACCCTAACTTGTACTGATCATAACTCATAAAGTACAACGAATCGGAGGGTTCCCTTTGGAACAAAGGTACCTGGGGATGCTATCTTCGACCTGTAAACTTTGCAGACCCTAAACCTTCGTAAAAATGGATTTATAGTGAAAGTTCCACGATGACTGGTTTTTTCTATGTAAAACCCTAACCTTCAAATTATCGTAAGTAAAGCAAGTGTCGTAAGTGCCATACCTTGTCTTCCTTCAGGTTAGCTCTGATACCATGTTAAGATTCAATATGCTAAGATAGAAAATAGCAGCATTACATTCCATTTCACAATAATATCATATACAGGATCACTGAAGAAACAACAAGCACAGCATAAACACAAGAGACAGAGATTTATCCTGGGAAACCCTCATGGGGTAGAAAACCCAGCAAAGCTTCCTCAATATAGATGACCAGCAATATACAAAGATGAAACGCTGAGATATGATCTCCTCCTCCACAATAGCAGACCTCTCCTCCACAAGTGTGCTATCCTCAAGTGAGTGAGTGTGTCAAATGAGGAACACACCTCCTCTATTTATACACTACACTGACATGTATTTTACACAGGTACACGTAGGCTCGTATTTAACCAATGGGTTAAATACCCCACTACAACTGACTGGGACGACCCCTCTAGGGTGGTCTAATAACCCTTTGACCCACATAACACATACAGGGCCGACCCCGACTAGGGAAGTCTAATAACCCGAGTTACCACATTCCGACGGAGGAATAAACATCTCCGGATATACAATAAGATCTTCACAGAGGAATGAAACATCTCTGGAATAATAAAGTACAAATATAATATTCTTTGAAGTTACAATATCTCAACAAAATGTGCTTTCGCTGAAAAGGCCCTTTCGGTGGCTAAGACATGATGGATTTCCTGAATTATGACCAAACCACCGATTTGACGTGCCTGCCGATCAATGACAACTCCTTTTTGGCAGCCGATAATCCACCGTTGACACCTTATGCCACTGGAAAACGGTCTTAACCAGTTCTCTTTGCTTTCGATGGTTGTAAACAACCCAACCTTTGGATGATGAGCTACGAAAAGTATCCGCCCTTTCGGTGGCTAACGAACATTATTGTGTTCGCCCAAACCTTCGAAACGGCCTCATGGATTGTGGAAACAACTTTGCTTTTCGGTAGCTAAGGAAGGTTCTAAACTTGCACCGCGAACTGCAAAAAACATTTACCTTTCGATGGCTAATGAAAACCATCGAGTTCGCCCAAGCCACCAAAAACTGCCTCACAACTTACGCTTTAATTTTTCCCTTTCGGTAGCTGGAGCGTATTTTCTTTCACACGATAAACCACCAAAAATAGGGTTTTCGGTAGCTAACGAACCAGTGCCAGGCCCGCCTAAGCTACCGAAACCTGAAATTTTCCTTTTGAAGGGGAGTTAGCTTTAAATAGTTATTTCAGACTTAGTTACCTTCTTCAACCTATAAGACCAAACCTTAAACACACGTAAAAGAACAAAAATTAAAGACTTCCTATCACCTAGACACCATGACTGGTCTATGTTTATTGAGGAGATAATAGAATCCATGGAAGTGGCCATGGATTTGCATTCCAACATATCAAATACTTTTCCTGGTTGAGAAAGATTCCTTCTATGCCTTGCCATACTTCTAGAACTAGGAAGAAATGCATCAATCCGAGATCTTTCATCTCAAATTCTATAGCTAGCTTCTTCTTGCTTTCCATGATCTGTTTCTCATTCCCTATCAGAAATAGATCATCCACATACAGTAATAGTATGACAGGTTCATCATCCATAACCGTAAGGTAAAGGTTAGGATTAGCTTGTCAAGAAGCTATCAATTCTCCCTCTGTGACTGAACATCATTCACAGTCTGCATTGAGTGATCTTCTGCATATCTATATGTGCCATCTCCCGTCAGATGGGTCTATTGATATGAGCCTCAAGATCATTCGAACTCTGTGGTGAGTTCCTTCTTGCATCAATATAAGAGAAGAATGTCATCTGTATATAGATACCATCTTCAACCTTGTAGCAAAGGTTGAAATCTACATCACCCATGGTGATCATTAAGCTCATCAAATGATTATCGATCCTAGGTACCCATATAGAACTTTCTTCAATTGAATCCTAGGATTTTTCTCGATTTGCACTTCTTCTTCAATTACACCATTAAGAGAATGGTCTAGTCACTTGGAGAAAACATCTCATCATGATCCTCTTCCTCTTTCTAAGAG
The DNA here is from genome assembly GCA_027924585.1 of Larix kaempferi. Lineage (NCBI taxonomy): Eukaryota > Viridiplantae > Streptophyta > Pinopsida > Pinales > Pinaceae > Larix > Larix kaempferi. Next base: position 101,342 of record BSBM01000160.1, read on the forward strand.
AATCTTCTAGCCACGAGCCTTCTATAGTATGTTTGATTTGTAAGTCCTTTTATTGAACATCCATCACTTGTTCGATGTTCATTATCCTTCTTTTGTAGATCATATCACATGATCTCTCCTATAGATCAAAGTTAATTACATGATTAGTAATACTTCATAATCATCAAATCATGTTGACATGATAATCTATTATGCATATTGATATGATTCACATAGTCATGCAACTATCTTGACCAATACTTTGTCACAACACATTTCCATATCCTGTATGCATACAGTGGTTATTTAGATGCCTTCCATCTCTACCAGAACATACTATCAGGAGCATGCACAGCTCGCAACATGTCAGCAAAGAGGTTTCATTCTAGAAAAGCAACAATAGAATGTTTGTCCAACTTACCCATCATATGCATATTAGTAGTATACTTTTCAATGCTATATGAATGCTCACACTATGCATGATATATTCTAGGAATACAAATATGCATACAACTATTATGAGCAATATCATTGACTATTCAGAGATTCAAATAACAACTCAAATACTTATCTTTTATGTTGAGTGGTTTCCTCCCGCTTGTTCTCTATATGTCTTTGAACTTCTATTCATTTTGTAGCACTATGCATGCTTAAGTGTGCACTAGTGTCATCCTCATGATCTCATACATAATCATACATTCATTAGTATAATCTCAATACTATCAGAACATTATGTATGGTCATGATCATTTCATACACAAGTATACTTACCTAAGATTCTAACACAAAGTAGGATTCTAACTGATATAGGAAAACATACCTGGTTATCATGTTACCTAGTTATGTCTAACATAACCGCATAATGTATTCTTGTTCTCTTCAATGACTTGTGCTAGTAACCTGCATATCTCATAGGTTAAGCATTGTAGAGCCAAATTATACATACCTCGTAAGTAGAGCTTCATCAGTCTTTGTCTTCATGTCACCATGGCCATATGTTCTTGATCTAGAACTTGGTTTGTCTTTCTTGATGTACCCTACATGTTAGCGAACAACATCAACCTCATACAACATCATAGTGCATTAGTACAATCATAAATGTCATAACCCTAATCAAATGAATGAATTCTATCATTCACATGCATTCATACTTTTACTAGGGTGATAAGACAAGTCTAACATTGATCAAGATTGTACTAACTTCAATAATATGAGGACAAACATATCATGAACTTAATCGTGAACATATTCAAAACATACATGTATCTCCTCAAGTCATACCTGTCGAGATAGCATTCTTATGTAAGGTCTTTAACCGCATCTCCCTCTAGAACTAGAACTTCTTCACTTATGCATGTGTCCAATTCAATCTCTTTTAGGATTAACCCAATCCACTTTGATTTGCTAAAACTCGATCTAGAGCTGGATTAGGGTTTGTGAGAGAAACCCTAAAAATTCAAATTTTGAATTTCAAACTTCTTTATGGATGGAAAGATGTGCCTTGCTAAGCTGATCAAGCTAGTATACTTCAATTTTCAAATCTCCAAAATTTGACCCCTCAAAATTGCCTTTGAAACTTCCGGATCTTCTCGAGAGGATCCCGAACTAGGGTTTGATGAAGCCCAATCATCTGCCCATCCAAAAGGTTCGATCTTCTGTTCTAAACTTTGATTTTCTGAGGAGCTTCCAGCCGTGGTCACAGATTTTAAAAACTCCAACTTTTGCGTAAGCCCTAATTTTCCACCTTTCCGATCAAAATCCCAAACTAGGGTTTGATCAAGCTCGGCCTTCTTCCCAACCAAAAAATTTGATCTTGGTCTCTAAATTTTGATTTCGATGAGGAGCATCCAGCTGTGGTCTCCTATTCAAAGAATTTCAACTTTCTTCAAAACCCTAATTTCCCACAACAGTGACGATCCAAAAAGTGAAGGTGCTCAGAATCCAATTATGTTTGGACAGAAATATGCACCTGATTGTTTTTGGTGCATCTCTAAAATTAAAAATCCACAGGGTCTAAAACTTATGCCTATGGTATCCTGACTTGTCGTCTTTCCAACCCCATAGATCTAACCTCAATTGGATTCTCTGACAGAGATTTATGCCAAGTGTCGCAACGTGACCTGTTTATGGGATAAAACATAAGAACGAACTTGTACGGCATGCCACGTGTCACTGGTTCAGTTTTAGCCTCCGAAAAACTTACCTAAGAAATTAAAGTCTGTGCCCTACCTATCACGTTTTAGGAAATTTAATTTGGATCTTCCTAGCCCAAGTTGTGACTTTTTTTTTCATAGGTCACCTGTTTATGACTGAGATCTGGAAGAGGCAGAAACCCTATATTGTACTGATCATAAATCACAAAGTACAACGAATTAGAAGTTGTGCATCGGAAACAAGGTACATGAGGATGTTATATACGATCCGTAAAGGTTTCAGATCCTGAAAATTAGCCGAAATGGATTTATAGCGAAAGTTCCACGATGACTAGTTTTTTTCTATACAAAACCCTAACTTGCAAATTGTCGCAAGTGAGACAAGTCTTGTAAGTGCCATACATTTCCTTCCTTCAGGATATATCTAATACCATGTTAAAATTCAATATGCTAAGACATATAATATCAGTATTACATTCCATTTCACAACAATAGCATATACAGGATCACTGAAAGAACAACAAGCACAACATAAACACAAGAGACACAGATTTATCCTGGGAAACCCTCATGGGGTAGAAAACCCAGCAAAGCTTCCTCAATATAGATGACCAGCAAATACAAAGATGTAATCCGCAAACATGAGCTCCTTCTCCTCCATATAAGATCTCTCTCTCACCTATGCGCTAATCACAAGTGAGTGAATAATGAGTGAGTGTGATAAATGAGGAACACACATCCTCTATTTATACACTACTCCGACTTGTCTTTTACATTAACTAGGTCGGCCCCAACTTTACCACTTAACATAATGTGATAGGGCCGACCCCACTAGGGTGGTCTAATAAACCTTTAACCCACATGACTCATACAGGGGCAACCACCACTAGGGAAGTCTAATAACCCAAGTTACCACATTCTCCACGGAGGAATAAAAAATCTCTGGATATACAATAAGGTCTTCACGGAGGAATGAAACATCTCCGGAATAATAAAGTAAAAATATAATATTCTTGGAAGTTATAATATCTCAACAATGTCTTTAGCTGAAGCATTTGATCTCGAGATTAAGCAAATGGATGTAAAGAAAACATTTCTTAATTGTGATCTTGAAGAAGAGATTTATATGAAGCAGCTTCAAGGTTTTACACTAGAAGGAGAAAAAGAGTTGGTCTCTCTAAATTCTAAAAGGATTTCCCACCATGTGGTATGAGAAGTTTGACATGTATATCTAGCAACTAGGGTTTGTGAGAAGTTAGGATGATCATTGTCTTTATGGAAAGAAAGTGAGTAGTCATTTCATATATGTATTTTTATATGTCAATGACATGTTGTTGGTTGGGAATAACATGGATTTGCTAAAGGATGTGAAACTATAGTTATAATCCAAGTTCGACATGAAGGATCTCGGAGCAAGCAAAATTTATTTTTGAAATCAAAATTCAGAGATATCACACAGGTAGAAGAATCTAGTTAAGTTAGGGAAAATATGTTGATACAATACTGAAATGTTTTAGCATGGAGGAGAGTAGACCCGTTAAGGTCCCTATTCATGTAGGAGTCAAGCTATTTGCTGAAAAATGTATGAAGACACAAGAATAATTAGAGTACATGTTACATGTGGCCTATGCTAGTGTTCTTGGTAGTCTAATTTCTACTATGGTTTGTACATGAGTTAATATTTCCATTGTAGTGGGAGTATTGAGTGCCAGATACATGTTGACACCTTGAAAAGAGCACTAAACCATAGTCAAGTGAGCATTTAGGTATCTACGTGGCATGATGGATTATGCAATCTACTATGGAGGAGAGAGATTTAGGGAAACAAGGAAGTCAGTGTGCATGCCATTTGTCGATTCCAACTAGGATGGAGACATTGACCGATGGCGATCAACTAATGTATATGTGTTCAAGATATTCAGGTTGAATGAGTAGGAGGAGTTAGTTATTGCAATATTGACTACTCAGGTTGAATACATGGTAGCTACTCATGCATGTATGAAAGTTGTTTAGTTGCATAGGTTGTGTTTAGATGTTGGGCGTGGATAACATGACATGCTGTTAGGTTGGATTGTGATAGTCAAAGTGAAATCTTCCTAGAAAAGAATCCAACAGATCATTCAAAGGTGAAACACATTGATGTTTAATACCATTTTGTGAGGGAGGTGGTGGAGAACCAAAATGTGTTATTGGAAAACGTAAACACCATTAAGAATGTTATAGACTCACTCACCAAGTGAGTGAGTATATATAATTTTTCTTGGTTTAGGGAAACGGTGGGCTTGTTAGCCCTACTAAAGTGAACTAAAGTTCAGATTCTCTTGTTTATGCAAAGAAGACAACAAGTGGGAGAATGTTGGCAATGTTATATTATTTATATGTAAATCAAGTAAAAAAGTTGATAGTCAATTGGAGATGAAGGCTACAAACGGGGGAATTCTAGTTGATAGACCGACCGAAATAGTTGTTTGGTAGAAGGAAAATGATTGGTTGACAAGAAGTCAACATAATGGGGTAATTGACCAAAGTTGACATGGGAAAGTTGACTATAACAAACTAACTAAAAGTGGTTAGAAAGTTATAGATTTCCATTAATGATTAGTTGGTTGTACTTCATTTGTAAATAATATGTAATGGCTATGCATAAATAGTAATATATGTAGTAGTATGTAGCATGATCATGTAATGAAGTGTGATTTGTGGTCTAGCAAGTCATAGTTTTAAACATGTGTTTTGAGTGTTTGATTAATAGATGAGCGAAAGCTCATTGATTTGCTAGTTTTTTTCGAGGAGGGAGATGTTTCAAGGGTGATTTTTGTGTAATGTCTTGATGTTGTTGTGTTCCATTGTTTAATTTTAATTGTGTTTAATTCTATGATTCAGTTTGCAAACCTGTTGTAATTAGTATTAGTGCCCAACATCAGCCTCCTCTCATTATTTAATACATTTATTTTCCTGTTTTATTTATGATTAAAACCATTATGATTAACTCTCTTTTAGAAAAATTATATATAATTGTTGTGGAAAAGAAGATCAATATGTGGCGATAAAGGAATGAAAAAAGAGTTAAAGACCAAGTAGAATTTCAGGGCTATCATTCAACCATGGACCACCCTTTTACTCTCAAGACAATGTCGAGGAGTGTCACGATAATAAAACTAATCTTCTTTGTTTCTTTGTTTACCTTAGAAAAATATTTGATACAATTCCCATAAATAACCTTTCAGATAGATTAGAAGAGATAAAATTTCCTTTGAGTTGAGAGCTATTGAGATAAGGTTATATGGGAAGGTTATTGTCAAGTTTAGGAACTTTAAGGTATGGTTAGAATAAATTAATTGTAATATGGGAGTCTAGAAAGGTTGGGCCCTATCCCCTTTCCTTTTTGGTGTTTACAATGAGAGGCTAGAAGATTGTTTGGAAGAGGTAGGTTGTGTTGACACAAATTTGGTTGGTATAGTCATAATATATCCTCTCTATGTTGATGATACTGTTCTTATGGTGAGGAGTCCCTATGATCTCAACAACACACTAACAATTCTAAAGGATTTTTGCTCTATTATGGGTATGACTATTTGCACTAACAAAACAACGGTTATGATAATGAAATCCAAAAGGATCACTTATGTTATTTTCATGTATGAAAACAACAACTCAAAGGAAGTGAATTCATATAATGATCTATTATCTAGAACTATAGCATTGCAAAAAGAATTAATGGAGGATGGAAAGTTTATTATGGACTTGAAAATAGTTGTAAATCCACCCACCTCTAGATTTAGGATAGGAAGAAACCTATAGAAGTTCCTGCGACTTCTATGAAGATCACATCTCTACTATAAATTTCCTTCCTCATCATGGAGTTCCAAAGCTTACACCCTTTCATTCCATCCTTATACCTTATGAATATGTATTTCTCCGAATTGGTGTCGAGTTTAGTTTTGTTGTCCTTTGTATATGCACAAATGCATCACACCCAAACACTCTGAGATGTGTAAAATAGGGACTTTTACTAGCCTATCACTCATATGAACTCTTGTCGACCAGATATTTCAATGACGACCTATTCACCAGGTAACATGCCATGTCTCCTACCTCTACCCATAATTCTTATTCAACTCCTACACTACTGAGAATGTTCATCACTCTCTCCATCAATGTTCTATTCATTCTTTCAAAAACTCCATTTTGTTGAGGCATGTATGGAGTTGTTTTTGTCTAGCTATACCATGTTGTTGATAGAACTCATTGACTAATTTTCCATAGAATTCTCCTCTGTTATAAGTTCTCAACACCTTGATCCTTTACCAGTGTGACTCCCCATAAGAACTTTGAACTCTTGAAACTTTGGAAAAACCTCATATTTCTTCATGAGGAAATACAACCATGTAATTTTGGATAAATCATATATGAAAGGAACATAATAATGAGATCCTCCTAGTGAAGGGACCAACAAAGGCCCAAACACATCACCGTGTATTAACTTAGATATTATTTATTTAGGCCTTACAGATAAGAACCTTACATGACTCTATTTAACATAAATACAATGTTAACAGAGCTCAACGTCTTCATAGCAATTATGGAGACCTTTGATCATACCATTATTGTGCATATCCCTTATACGTTTCTCACCTATATGTCCCATCCATTGTTGCCATAACATGGTCGAATTGACTAGAAAAGTGGATGTTTCGGCAGAATCAGGACATATCACAATAACACCTTTGTTGGTGTTTGTTCTTCCCAATATATTATAAAAGATTCCAATATGAACTCCCCTCATCAATACCATCACTCCTCACATTATCATGCATGTATCTTTCTCAAATATATGTTGTACACCTACATTTCCAATATTAGTTACTGAAATCAAGTTTCGAGCCAAACCTAGTATATGGAGTACTCTTGGAAGTGTACCTATCCTTCCATTTTTTAGTTTCAGTCAAAATTTTCCTTGTTCGACTATCATTGTTAGTGAATCATCTCCCAGTAGAACATCAACACCATCAATATTCTCATACTCACAAAACAACTCTATGCGGGGTGCCATATGATAGGATGCACTATAATTGATTAGCCGAGAGTCTTGATATGATTGTGTACTTGTGGAGGACAAACACACATCTCCTTTCTCTTCTTGCGATGACTTACCATGAGTCGACTAACCTTCATTAGACCCTTTTCCTTTCTTAACTTCCGTCGACTTGTAGTTTCATGTATAGTGCCCAACTTTGCCACATCGCCATGATGATTTTGTCATTGGACCATGTAATATATTCTTAGATATATTTTCAACTTCAACTTTATACTGGAGGGTTTTCCTTTTCCTCTATCTATTGATCAATCTCTTATCGTCAATGATTTATGGGTCACTCCTTCCATGTTCTTTCATCTCATATCTTCTGGAAACAAAGATGAGACCGCATTGTCGATATTCAATGTGGTATTGTTGCTTCCAATAGCCACAACTAGGCTATCCCAAGAATATGGAAAAGAAGGCTATCCCAAGAATCTAGAAAAGAACACGGTAGGCTAATTCATTTTTCCTCCTTGGTGATTTTAATATCTAACGGGCTTAATCAATAAGCATAAATATTGTAACTTGTTAGAGTAATACAACAATAAGAATGTTGTATCCAAACCTCTCCTTTAATAATCAACTCAGGGGTTCATACAAACTTATGAGGGACTTGGACAATATATGCAATGACAAGGGAACTAATTTTTTCTAGTAGTATATAAATCTAAATCTGATCAATTAAAACAGTGTAGTTCCTAACTATTATAAAAACATAAGTAAATCGATTCTTAACTAATTGTTTCTAGATCATGAGATCTAACGTTCCTATTTGGAACTTTCTTCTTTATCTAGCAACAGTAGAGAAAAGCACTGTGATATTTCCTATCTAGTTGACAACCTTTAGTGAAATCCCTTTTGGTACCCTACCTTCATATTGCGAGGGATAGGCATTCAATAGTTTTAATGCTTCATACTAGTGCTAATAAAAAGAAGAGGGTTATGGCTACTACCACATACATAAAATGAGATCTTATGTGAAAGAAATAACTTAGAATCTATAAATACATGAAACAAACATGAATTGTTCTTTTGATAAACAGTTCTAGAAATAATTTGTTACTCCAACAACAAGAATTATGACAATTTGGAGGAAAAATGCAATAAGCACTATGTTCTAAATTACTTATGTAAATTCTAATTACCATTTAACAAACAAGTCCCTCCACTTCACCTTGTATGGGCCTTGATAAAAGGAGAGATAAGAACACTAAGAAACTCAGATAAGTATATGAATCAGATCACTTGTCATTAAAAATAGATAAACTATAAACAATATAAAACTTGTCTCAAGAATTCACAATCATAGAGAATAGTAATGTCATATCAAATATGGGAACTAGCTTTCTCTAGCCCAGCCATCTAGTTTAAATATAGAAATTGTATAACCTAATACATATACTTCTACTTTACTTCAAAAGACTACGCCATGTGAGATTTCTAAATAGGTTCAATACCATGAAAGAATTCCAATAGCCAAGGATATTAAAGCAAATAAGTCCTCACAAGAATTATTCAAAGATATGCAAGAATAAAAAGAAATATTGAAGCATAAACATAAGAGAGAGGACTCAATTAATGTAAATAACATCTCTATATTATTCATAAATATGAATAAACTATATAATACATCTCAAGAGATAAATAGAATTCCTTTAAGGCATGTTGTAAAGCACAAAAAAGGAAGGCTTACTAAAAGCATAAAAAAACCCTTAGGTGTCAAAATCACCTTCCAAATTAGTCAAGAGGCTCACGAATTAGACAAATATGGTATGGAATATAATGAGTGATGAAAATGGAATGTGATGATTAATTTTGGGGAGAATAAAGAGGTGGAGGTCGAATTGGACAAGTAGAGATAGTTTCCAAGTCAAACTAGCTTTACCTTATCCACTAGAAAGCAGAAAAAGAAGGATAAAATTGTCTAAAGCAGGAAGGTGCCTTTCTAATATAGGAATAGAATAAAATCAGAAAGAGTATAAGGAAATCTTATTCAAAATCTATCCAAATTCGTCACAGTGACTCATGATGGCATATGGCAGCATAAAACAAAAAAATTAGGCCAACTACATAGTCAACACCTAGGAAAATGAATCTAGATGACTAATAAAATATGTACTAAGTATGAGTGGGTTTTTTGATGTTCCAACACCCCCCCCTTAAGCCTGATTGTACGTGGTATATATTAGAAATATAGGGCCCAAGAAACAAGGTTTATGGTCACCCCAATACAAAATTTTATTAGTCCATGTAGGTGAGGAAAGAAGGAAAACCACTTGGGAAGAAAACCTCCCCTCAAAATCATGGAATACACCATAATAAGGATCTCCAAACTCTAAGCGTGTGAGAACTTGGTAAAATGTCTGGAAGAATATTCTTCTTGGGAATACGTGGAATGTGCTCGTGAACTAGACGTGATCTTCCTGCGAGCGGGTCCAAATGAGACTTGATGACGTCCTTCACATTCTATGCAATAGGTGCCAATAATCATGCAGTGGATCAGAAGTAGGATAGAGAGAGAGAATCTAGTCACTCCAAGCATTAATTCGGCCTCTATAGCATCCAATAACACACAAAAAAGAAACCTAAGGAGAGGTTCTGAGTGTGTATGAGATGCAACAATTGGCTGATGATTTGAATTAGAAGACACATGAGAAAACTAAGAGGTGTCTCCAACTTCTTGAAAAAGCATGCTTGCAATCAAGTAGGAAGTGGAAGGAGAATGGACGGAGGAAGTGAAGGCACAACCAACAACCTCAACTATATAATGACTTCCAAATAACTATAGATCACCTTCTTGGATACCGTTGACCAGAAAAGGATCCTCAATATCTGAAGTGTAAGAGGAGAACAATGATGAGAGATGGAAATATTTGAGTTCTTCTTTAACAATAGATTTCTTCCATTCGATCTTTAGTACCTGCAAAACAAACTCTATGAAAATTATACGAGAAGAATAATTTAATCAATAAATCCCATGCTCTGATACCATGTGATAATTCTATGGATCTGATACCATGTGAGAATTCTAAATAGGTTCAATACCATGAAATAATTGTAATAACAAAGGATCTTGAACCAAAGAAGTCCTCACAAGTATTATTCAAAGATACACACGAATAAGAAGAAATATTGAAGCAGAAACATAAGAGATAGGACTCAATTAATGTAAATATCATCTCTATAATATTCATCAATATGAATACAATATATAATACATCTCAAGGGAGAAAATAGAATTCATTTAAGGCAAGTTGTAAAGCATAGAAAAGGAAGGCTTACTAAAAGCATAAAAAACCCCTCAGGTTTCAAAAGCACCTTCCAAATCAGTCAAGAGGCTCACGAATTAGATAAATATGGTATAGAAGATAATGAGTGATGAAAATGGAATGTGATGATAAATCCCATGTTCTGATACCATGTGATAATTCTATGGATCTGATACCATGTGAGAATTCTAAATAGGTTCAATACCATGAAATAATTGTAATAACAAAGGATCTTGAACCAAAGAAGTCCTCACAAGTATTATTCAAAGATACACATGAATAAGAAGAAATATTGAAGTAGAAACATAAGAGAGAGGACTCAATTAATGTAAATATCATCTCTATAATATTCATCAATATGAATACAATATATAATACATCTCAAGGGAGAAAATAGAATTCATTTAAGGCAAGTTGTAAAGCATAGAAAAGGAAGGCTTACTAAAAGCATAAAAAAACCCCTCAAGTTTCAAAAGCACCTTCCAAATTAGTCAAGAGGCTCACGAATTAGATAAATATGGTATAGAAGATAATGAGTGATGAAAATGGAATGTGATGATGACTTTTGGAGAGAAGAAGGAGATGGAGGTTGAAGTGTCCAAGTAGTGACAGTTTCCAAGTCAAACTAGATTTAGCTTAAATCCATTATAAGGCGCCTTTCTAATATAGGAATAGAATAAAATCATCCATAATCTTAGGAAATACTATCCAGAATCTATCCAAATTCATCCTAGTGACTTAGGATGGAATATGGAGGCATAAAAGACAAAAATTAGGCCGACTACACAGTCAATACCTAGGAAAATTAATCTAGATGACTAATAAAATATATCCTAAGTATGAGTCGGTTTTTAAATGTTCCAACATGCCATGCATTGAGATAGGTGCACGAGTGAAGTGAGTCTTCATGCACAAGATCGTGAATGGTGGAAGCTACTGATTCACACTTGGTCTTCGAGGAATAGGCCTCTATTGGATGTGGTGTTGTGGATCGTTGAACACAAATGTCTGTACCAACACAATTGCAGTTTATTGAGTCTTCATTTGAACTGTGCATTGGAATAAAATGAGTTGGTCCAAAAACTAGGACTTCCTTAACCGAGGTGAACTCCTCAAAATAAAAAAAACTAAGAGTGATCTGCTGTGATGATTGAGTCTTTGATCAAAACTAGATCATCGTATTCAGATGTCAAAAGTGTTAGTTTAATCCTATGTCAAGAATGTGTTATTGGAAATAAACCCCGTTATTATCATATATGCAACTTAGCTAGGTAAAATAAATACTACAACATCTAAATAAATAATTTGAAGTCTTTCTATAATCTCAACTAGAATGTACACATTGTTCATCAAATTTATACCATGATACTTCTTTTTAGGCCTTGAATGATTGATAAAATAGGAAAAGTCAATGCATTTTCTTACCCAAAAGTGGTAGCCATCAACATCCATGAAAAACAATCGACTCATAAAGGTGTTGAATGCATTCAGGTTCTCTATAACCAGGTAACCTTCCAATGTCTTCTTTTGAGATATTTACCAATACATAATCTGCTAAACAAATTTGGATTGCATTCCTTTCCTTTCTGTCAATATTTTCCTAGGATTCCTTTTACACACGTGTTGGAGTCATTCGTAGGTTGACTATATTCCATTGTTCTCAATCTATAAGAAGATCCTCCATCTTAAGCTTCAAAATATCAAAATGTTTTCCATTAAAACTTTTCAATTTCTATCCTCTACCCGTTAGCCATTCTAATGCTTCCCGAATATTCCCACTGTAATAGGTATTCCACATATCGAGTACCAAGACAAAACCTTAGCAAAAAAGGTGTCCCCCTACATCCAAATACAACTCTGATACCAACTATTGGGTACTAATATTGATTACAATAGGTTTGAAAACTGATTCATAGAGTTAAACAAAATTAAACTTAAACAATGGCACACAACAACATCAACACATTACATTAACAAACCTAGAAACCTCTCTCTCCTCAAGGAAAACCAACAAACCAATGAGCTTTGACTCATCTATTAATCAAACAATAAAAACAAGTGTTACTTGCTAGACCACAAATAACACTTCGTGACATGATCATGCTACACACTACTACTTCTACGACTATTTATGCATAGCCATTCCATCTTATTTATAGATCCAATACAACCAAATTCTCATTAATGGGAATCCATAAATTCCTAACTACTTTTGATTTTTTTTGTAGTCGACTTAACTGGTTCAACTTTAGTTGATTTACCATTGAGCTTGCAGTCATTCTATCGACTTCTTGCCGACTAATCATTTTCCTTCAAACATGCAATTATTTTGGTCAATCGGTGGACCAGACTTCCCCTCATCGTCGCCTATGATTCTACTCAACGAATACTAGTCAAGTATCATATTTGCCAATTGATTTACATGCAATGAATATAAAATTCCCAACAACTAAGCGAGAAAATATTTTCTTATTTATTAAGATATCTCATTAGATCATTTATTCAAAAATCAAGTGTGAAGCTTTCGGCCGCACACAACTCCAAAAACATATGATCAAATTTACATATAGAATGGATGAGGCAATAGTTTGGACTCATAAAAGATCAATAATAAGTGCAACTCAATGATTGCTACATGCATACTAATCCATCGATTAGCACCAATGTAATTGGACCTTCTCATAAATGATGATAACAATATGACCAATCTACCTTTAGCAAGACCAAACACATGCTCACTTCTCCATTTATTTGCAAACTTCTAGATCTCCCTACTATTAAAAAAATTGTTAAATCTCGTGAAAAATAATGTATGAAAATGAATAAACATTAAAATGTTAACTTAAAGAACAATACTCTTGCATACCTCCCACCAACCAGTATTTAAAACTCTTACTCCATTGTTTTTTCCTCGTTTTAAGGATTTACTCGAGTAACTCCCAAAACTAAAAACCTAAACCCTAACTCCAATCCATCGATTAGCACCAATGTAATTGGACCTTCTCATAAATGATGATAACAATATGACCAATCTACCTTTAGCAAGACCAAACACATGCTCACTTCTCCATTTATTTGCAAACTTCTAGATCTCCCTGCCATCAAAAAAAATTGTTAAATCTTGTGAAAAATAATGTATGAAAATAAATAAACATTAAAATGTTAACTTAAAGAACAATACTCTTGCATACCTCCCACCAACCAGTATTTAAAACTCCTACTCCATTGTTTTTTCCTCGTTTTAAGGATTTACTCGAGTAACTCCCAAAACTAAAAACCTAAACCCTAACTAAAATCTATTTTGCTTAGGGGTTTTACCAACTCAAGGGAATCAAAGAAACAATCAAAATGTTTTTAATTGATTCATAATTAAAATAAATTCTTTTATTTTCCACACCTTGCAATGTCCTCTTAATAGATTGTAATATCATGTTTTATCCATACTACTTTGTAATTGACAAATAAATGTAAAATGCACTATGTAATAGTTCCTGACGAGGAGCTCAAGGCCAAGGCCTCGTCAATAAAATTTGTAATTAATTTCCTAAGTTGTTTTGTATTTTGATTTGTAGACTTAGGAGACTGAAGGGCTTGACATAACTAAATGATAGGGGCAACAAACCACTAGGGGCAGAACTTTAATGGCTCGTATTCCATAATTTTGATGACGCCAGTCATCTTGGTGCCGTGGGAAGTTGAGGAAAGGTGATCTGTGATGTTCACTAGATGTAAACTTAAGTTTATAAGTGTCGTTTAAGTTACGTTCGTGGTTAATCTTATATAGGAGTGTCAAAGAGGCTACTAGTCGCCGCAAGGTAGTAACGAACCCCTATGGTCTAACTATTATCATAATGCTAACCATTACTAAGTGCTATTAAGAAAAAATTAAGAAATCCTTTTAGATATTATTAATATCGTAGTTTGAAAAAGAGTGCTTGAAAATTCAGTTGAATTCCTAAATCAAAAAGAGCTAAGGCTTTTCATAATTTCTCCTTAATGTATAAGGTAAGAAGAAAATTAAAGAAATTATATTTTCAATTTATTTTACAAAGGTATTTTATATATATATATATTAAGTGTTATAAAACAATTTAAAGAAATTAAGTTGAGTTTAAGAATATTCATACTAATCATATTATATTATTAAAAAGGAAATGAGTAAAAAAATTGTAAGGTTAAAACAAATCATTGAAGAATTATTTACATGTAGTTCCGGTTAAGGTGCACTTCCCATTTAGTGGAATAATTAATATATTTAAAAGAAGATATGTTACTAGGGAACTCACTACCCACTTTTGACGATTAGGGTTTGCGCGTTTTATTTATGGGCAATAAAACATATTAAGTATGCAACCGTTTCTTAATAATAACAGTTAGGGTTTTTCTGTCAGTTTTGGAAGGTTGCGGCCTCATTTGAGAAAGGTCAGTCTCACCATCCAAAAAGAACGACTGTTCCATTCTTGAAGGGTAACGAGAAAAGAGATGGCGCAGTGCTTGATCTCCTAGATTTGGTTGTAGTTCAACGACTAGCCGCTGGGAAAGAATTGGGGACGGAATTGACCGTACAAGGGCGCCTCTAACCAATTTGTTATTGACCTTTCCCATTCTTAGTTTTAATAAATTATGGAGTGTATTGTCAAATATGTTATTTGTTTATTACTATAGATTTTGGACTAATAAATATTGGTATTCAATAACTACGGTGACAATGCACGAAGGGAGGGACGGTCCCTCTCGTGAGAGGGATGCTTCCATCATTATTTTTCGTATTTCCTAAATATTTAATAAAATATATTCGTCTCTCTCCTCTTGGGAGCCGACCCTAGATAACTTTATTTTATCCTTACAGAGTCTAGAAGCTGAATCTAGTCATCTTTATTTTAAATTTATTCTTGTGACCAACCTTCTCGGCTAGAGTCGATCTAAACTCATCTTGATCGATAAGATCAAGGGATGGAAGGAAATAAGATCTATGATGACTAGATTCACCGTGTGGCTCCTTTGGAGTCGCACAGAATTTATGTGGAGGGGAACATGGCTAATATTTCTCCTACCATCGCGATCAACATTTCTCGCACTCCCGAAAAGATCGAGAATGTATATATTGGTGCAGATTGCTCCCCTAAAGAGACCTATATCTACACCGATATATTTAAAGAATTTCGGGATGTGTTTTCCTGGTCATACGAGGAGATTCCAGGTATCGACCCTAGTATTGTCGAACATGAAATTAAGACTTACCCCAATGTTAATCCTGTTCGACGATGCCTTCGTGCTATTAATCCTAGGAAGGAAGCCGCCATTAAGGCAGAGATGGAGAAACTGCTCAAGGTTGGTTTCATCTACCTGGTTCCCTTTACCGAATGGGTATCCAACCCTGTTCCCACGGATAGAAGTAGGGAACCATCTGTGTGTGCACCGATTTCTGTGATCTGAATAGAGCATGTCCTAAAGATAACTTCCCCACCCCATTCATAGACCAAATCTTGGATGAGTGTGCAGGAAGCGAAGTTTTTTCGTTTGTGGACGGTTTTTCAGGCTACAACCAAATCCAAAATAAGCCCGAGGACCAACATAAAATTGCATTTATATGTCCTTGGGGAACCTTTGCATACCGGAAAATTCCCTTCGACTTTAAAAACGTCGGAGCTACATTTCAGCGGGCTATGACCTATGTCTTTCACGATTTAAAACATATAATGGAAGTATTCTTGGCGATCTCACTGCTCACACTCGTAGTAGGATGGATCACCCAGGTCACCTCCATATTTTTTTCGAAAGATGTCACCGATATAATATTCGTTTGAATCCAAACAAGTTCATCTTTTGTGTGAAAACGGGTCGCCTTATAGGGTTCATAGTCTCGAAGGAAGGTATTAGAGTTGATCCATTAAAGGTTGAGGCAATACTTCGATTGCCTCCCCCGTGCAATTTGATTTAACTTTAGAGATTCCAAGGGAGGGCTACTTTCTTATGTCATTTCATTGTAAACTATGCCAGTCTTACAAATGGTTTCGCGCAATTATTGAAGAAGGACAGCCCTTTTATCTGGGGTGAGCGAGCCCAACAGTCTTTCGACGCCCTTAAGAAAGCTTTGGTATCAGCCCCTCTTCTTATTCCACCCGACTATGCAAACGATTTTTCGCTTTATGTGGTTGCATCTCAAGAGACGATTGGTATGGTCTTGGTTTAGGTGGACAATGTGCTTCAAGAGAATGTTGTCTACTATCTTAGTCGAAACCTAGTAGATGTTGAACTGAGATATTCTCACATTGAGAAACTAGCCCTTGCGACTGTTCATGAAGTCCAACAATTACAACACTATATTTTGCTTAGGAAAACGACAGTTATAGCACATGTCAATCCATTTCAGTTCATGCTCTCACGATGTCTAATTGGGGGGAAGTATAATAAATTGATTGTCATCATTCAGAACTTTGATCTTGATTTTTCTTCGGTGAATTTGGTGAATTCCTTGGTTTTTGCGGAGCTAATGTAGGATTTTACAAGACTTGATGACGAAGTGGTCCACTAAGACTCATTTGTTGATGAGCATTTGTTCCTTATCTCATCAACGGACCCTTGGTATGGAGACATCATTGTGTATCTCCAGACTCTGAAGTTCCCTTCACATTATTCGTGAGATGAGCGATGGCGTGTGAGACGCCATGCCAAATATTATGTCATCGTCGGTGAAACTTTGTATAGCCGAGGAAAAGACTAACCTACGTCATTTCTTAACTCATTAAGAAGCGGAGCTAGTGCTTAATGACTGCCATAGTGGAGCGTGTGGTGGTCACTAATCAAGGCTTGCGATAGCCCAACGTATCTTGCGAGCAAGCTATTTTTGGCCTACGATCCTTAAAGATTGTATTAATGCTGTGAAGAGATGTCACCCTTGTCAGGAGTTTGCTCGGAACATGCGCTCGCATCCTGCTCCTCTACATCCGGTCGTCACCGTCGGTCCCTTCACCAAGTGGGGGGTAGATTTCATGGATTTCAACCCAGCTTCAGTTGGGGGGAATCGTCATATTATAGTGGCCATTGATTATTGTACCAAAAGGGATGAGTCCATGCCGACCGTTAAAGCCGATTGTGCAACAGCATCCCACTTCATATTCAATAAAATTATAGCTCGATTTGGTATCCCGAAGGAGATTGTCACTAACCATGGAAGTCACTTTCAAAACAAGATGATGGCGGAATTATCACTCAAGCTTGGTTTTAGACAAGATCATTCATCTTCATATTATCCTCAAGCGAATGGACAGGTTGAGGCAGTTAATAAATCCCTCAAGGCCATTCTTCTTGAAACTAGCTATAGAACTCCTACCCGACACTTCAGAATTAGAGCAACGTTTAGTCTACCTTGAGAAACTTGACGAGCAACGTTGGGATTCTGCCATAGCAATAGACGCCAACAAATGACGTGTTAAGGTTCAGTACGATAGGTCTGTCCATCCCCGACAATATGCTGAAGGTGATTTGGTCCTCCTTTATGACCAAGCTAAGGAACCCCTGGGGATAGGAAAGTTTAACCCAATGTGGCATAGTCTTTACGTTGTGAGGCGTGTCCTTGAGAAAGAATCCTATGAGTTAGAGGATTATGAGGGGAACGCCTTCAAGGATCCTATAAAAGGGATCTACCTCAAGTGGTATTATGCTTGAGCTTCTAGCTCGAGATGATACTTTTGTATACACTAGTATAATTTATGTACATAATTTAGCTTTCCTTTGATTTTTTGAGTTTGTTGATTCGCTTCCTATTGGTTGAAAAATGTCAGTGGAATATCCAGTGTTCTTAGGATTTCGGATGGGGCTAGCCATCATACGAAGAGACTAGATTCTGCTACGTGGGTTATTTACTCGTCTGACCATCAGATTTTGTCTTCAGGAGGTGCTTGTCTTGGTCCTACATCGAACAATGTGGCTAAGTATAGTCTTGTTATAGAGTTACTTCGTGATGACATTTCACATGGTATCCATTCTTTAGAAGTCCACCTGGACTCACAACTAGTTGTGTCTTAGTTGAACGGCTAGTACCGTGTGAGCGATCCTACGTTACTAAGGAGGCTCTTAAGGGTAAGACTCTTGGAGTGTCAACTTGTTTTTATTACATACACTCATGTTCTGAAACGTTTTAATCATGTAACTGATGCATATTCTAATTATGTCCTAGATTGGAATTTGTCAAATCAATAAAAGAAGCACACAATTAATAACATTCACACATTTGTACATACATAATACGACAGAATCGAAAATAGGTCATAGTTTTCATTATCAAAATAATATGTCCAAAATGTGGTGTCATAATACAAAACTAGAGCTCGTAGCTCTCAAAATATACAATCTGATACAAAATAGAGAGGTCCCATGGCATCTAATCCCTACAGGGAGGCCTCGCTACCTCGGTAGGATGTGTCTATACGTAATAATGCACCAGCGTTGGCTATGCGTCGGAGTAATCGCACCCACGTGCCAGGTACCCATACCACGTGTCTCTACATCACATCTGGGAGATGCTCTACCTCTATCACTGGTACTCTGGTAATCATACGGGTCAGGTTGACTCATACGGTCTCTAATGTGCGCTTTTCTGCTATGCCTACTACCTCACCACCCCTACCCCTATGCCGATGCCATGGGAATCCTTGTGGCCTTCATGGCCCCAGGTCTGCGAGAAAACAAACAAACATTAATATATGATACCACACCAAAAACATTTTTGCTTTCACTTAAATAAAAAATACAACAAAAAAAAATTAAATATGCAAACATAAAAAGAGTATCTTACCAATGTTGCCAAATGTAGCCCCTAGTGGGAGTGACATGTCTCAGTCCCCTTGGTTTTCTATCCCGTAATAGGGATAGTTGTCGATGGCGATCACCTGTCGCCGCCACTAGTGGAAAAACTCATCAGAATATGGGGAAGCCTGCCAGCCTCCCCCCTGCCGTGTCAATATCTCCTCCCACCGGGTCTGGGAAGGATCTCAGAGACTATGTGGAGGGACTTCAACCCCCGAACTCAATCCCGACACCCTCTCAAAGAAGAAGCTGAAAAATAGGCTAACAAAATCGAAGTTTTTGGTCCGCCCTAGTTTGCACTCCGTAAGTTGGGTCTTCATGGTTCACAGGAGTGTTGTGCACCAGTCATAAATAGTCGGTCTCAGGCACTCAGTCGCATAGAATATCATTGGCCTTGAGGCTTGATGTAGACAAGCTAACCCCAATATTCTCACCAGGGTGAGGATGATAAATTTCATGCTTAAGCTCGCAATAGTCTCAGTGGGGATTTGGATACCCACTTTATGGGTGCTAGCAATGCAATACATGTCAATATAGTCACTAATAGTGACTCCACCCCCCACAGTGTGTGATCGGAGGCTTGACTCCTCTCCTCGATGAGACAAACCTGTGATAAAATATATTTCTTGCACCTCTATGTGAAGTGGTTGAACATCCAATTCGAAGTGTTGTGCTTCTGCATCCCAGTAGTTGACCAACTGAGTGAGAAATCGGTTTTGGGCCCTCAAACCCCTGATGCTCCAAAATTTGTATAACCCACAAGCTTGCAATGCTTGTTGGGTGGCCAAGTCTTCACTAACTCGCTAATCAATGATGTCATGCTCCCTTTCTCTCCATTCCAGAACCATCCTGGAAGAAAAGAAAACATTTTTTAGTGCCCATGTGTGTAAAAAACACCACCCCTGGTGCTGTATGCGAGCTAATTCATGGACAGTCACGGGTACACGAGAGCTACAGTGAGTTTTCTCATGCACACCTAGCCCTACATGCAGCCTTCATAGTTGTAGCTTGCCTACAACACTGAATGGGTGTATATCATGGATAAAATTACAATTTTACGATTAAAAACAAAATTAAAAACCATAGAATTGAAAAGGAAGTTGAGAGCACTAACCTTCTCTAGATGGCTCGTGATTCCAACGCTCATAGCTCCCGGAGTCATCGATTGAATATCAGAGGTTAAAACAACCCAAATGCACTATGTGGAGTGGAAAGTGAAAATGATGTGGTAAAAACAATTCTTTTACTATTTATCAATTTTTCAAACCCACTTTTATATAGGTTTTGCCATTTTTTGAGCTTTTTGGACTAATATGTCATCATGAAGTTCCTTTTTGAGCAGGTTTTTCCGACGAGAGTGGATTTTTGAACCTTTTCGCGCCTTCGGCAAGTATGTTCTTCAAATGGAATATAGGTTAGGATGTCATTTCTCCTGCATTTTTGCATCGACCTTATGAACATATTCATAAACCCTAGGTGTGACCCCACTTTTTAACTACCCCAGAAGCTCTATGTTGCTTTAGAATTGTCATTATTTGGTGGTAGGGCTTGTCCGACCATGGGTTCCCTAGTTAGATCCTTTTATGTCTTTTGGTGCCCATGCCGTTGTTTCTCCTTAGGATTGGGATTCCTTTGTAGTCATGCCATGACATTGCGATGAAGACTCATAATTTGCTTCATTTTTATTCTGGCCATCTCCCATAAGGACTCCCCGTTATGTCGAGTTGTGAATGCATTGCATGATCTTTCTCGCCTCTACGCCTGGCGTCGGCTCCCACTTTTATCAATTATTAGCCATGTTCCTGAGCACTTAGCCTTCTGATCCAAGTAGAGCAATAATTTATCCTTTGCAGCTCGATGACCTTTATCTT
Source organism: Larix kaempferi (assembly GCA_027924585.1). Classification (NCBI taxonomy): domain Eukaryota; kingdom Viridiplantae; phylum Streptophyta; class Pinopsida; order Pinales; family Pinaceae; genus Larix; species Larix kaempferi. The sequence continues at coordinate 122,502 of BSBM01000160.1, forward strand.
AAGGGAACACCCCCCTGAGTGTCCACATCTTACACATGCTTCCTTGCATTGAGCATAGGTATGTTACACTACCTGGAACTAGTTTGCTTTCCCATGACACTCATTCCCTCACTTGTTGTACTATAAGCAATTTTATTCTTTTTCAACCTTTCATAATATGAAAAAGACCAAAAAATTATATAATTGAAAAATCCAGATGGGAAAACTTTTACTACCTTCTATTGGCAGTTGTCATGTCTCCTTTGAACAGAGCATTCATCTCCACTCCATATATCACGAGTCAGGACATTAGAATGAACTTAGGAAGCTATACTAATTTCTCATAACGTACTCCACTGGCTGGTTAAGCTTCCTTTCATTATGGATCCTTTATTGATGCCTCATGCGTCACAAAGTATTATCAGTATCTAGTCCTTGGGTCTATGTTTCCTGAGTCTTTTCATCTACTCATGCTCTTATTCAAAGGAAGTATTGAACCCAGAGTCGGCCACTCTTCATATCTCTTGACTATTACATGTCGGCCATCCCTTATGAGTCCAGTTCGATCACGTTCTTCCAAATCTTTCATCCTAGCTACTACCTCGTGCTCGTTGATGGGGGATTCATTAATTCCCTCCTTCGAGCGAATCTCATTCCATTGACTCCAACTCATTTATTCTGGAATCGAGATTTAGAGTCCTATTGAGTACCTTGAAAATTGCAGTCATTAGTGGTAGTTCCTCTCACCATCGATAGTTGGGAATTCATTAATGTCTCATGGTCGATGGATTCGTCAGTGTTCGACCTCAACACCTCTATTCACACTTTAATGAATGTACTCAGTGCCTTGATTCCATTTTATTATTGGTGGGTTATCTTGCGTCTGTTAACGGTGTACATCATTAACCGGTAATCAGACGATGTCACATTACGTTCAACGGTAGTACCCCTATTCACTTGATGGGACATGTACAGTGGACAGTTTGTGTAGAAGACCCTAGAGTTTAGTGGGATTTAGTATGCTACTTGTGATCGTGATTGTACCTATGGGATATTATTCTCATACATCACCAGTTTGCACCATCAGTTTGCACCAGTTGTTTCCTCTTCAGCAGGAGACCATATCTTACTGTATTTGGGTCATGGCTATGACCATTCATGACATGTATTCATTATATGTGTCCTATTCATGGCCATTGTATCATAATGCTATGTATTATACCGATATGTATACAGAGACATCATTGTATTATGACGAGTGGGCTACTCCTGCCATTTGTGCCTCCATCACTCCATTTCTGATATTTATAATGTATTTCGGCAATCATGGTACCTTCTTTGATCTCACACATTAGGGCGCATCTGTTACACCATATTTTTCCACCTTGTGAGCATCAACACTCATTGACCTCCATTATCCATTGATTGACTCAGAACCACTTTTTTTCCTCTAGGAACCCTTTTTTCCATATTTTTTTTCCTATACGTAAGCTGCTTCAATGCAACTCGCGCATACGTAGGCTACACCATTATAGCCTGCATAAATCAAGTTAATTGGTAAAAATGAGTAAAATCTCACTTTTTCACTCCAAAAAGACGGCCATTGTGACCTTTGGCCCTCCATGTATCTCGAAATGACTTGATCCGAACTTTCACTTGCCTTTGGAAGGTTATATATTGAGCCATTATGCATGGAAGGAAGGAGAAAGAGAAGAGCATCTAAACTCTATTGGAATTTTTCCATAGCTTGAGTCTACATCCAATGATCCTTGGTGTTGTGAACCTCTTATGTTCACCTACCAAACTCTTCCATATCTTGTGAGGGATTTGCTCCTTTACTCGTGAGTTTTCCATTGCATGGGGGATTGAAGTGGTGGAGGCACAAGTGGAGGGACATAATTCTTGGTTCAGATGAGTTGCCACAAGGAGGTTGCATCTTGTACTTCTTGTTCATATTAATAGAAATACTCATTTTCTCATCCTATTGATATTGTGAATGGTTTTTTATTATCATTGGGTACATTTACTTCTATATATCATGGATTATGCAATTGTTTATGCTAACATCTTTCATATATCATATGCACTTGCTTATGTTTATTGTTGAGACTAAGCACAGGTATAAGTGTGTTGATTTGAAAGCTCAACGGGGATCTACATCGAACATCCGGATTGAGGTTGGTATTTTGATCCACTTCTTAGAATTTACCTTTATATAGCATACATTGGGAAATGTGTTGATTTCTAGTAGTCATTTGTCTGTTGTGGTCTACCCCAAGCCATAGGAAGTTTTTCTCCATAACAATAGATGTACCAACTAATGTTCCACATGATGTTGTTGATGATGTCTCCGCTTCCCTCCTTCTGATGATATTTTGTAGAGCCACACCTGTTGTTGTTGTTGTTGTCAGTAGAATACCCTTCTTGTTAAGGGGGAGTGTTAAATTAATTTAACTTCGAAGAATATTCTAGTTGTATTATTCCTCCTTTGGGAGATGTGTTTAATGTAAAAGGTCATGAGGTAAAACCTCCATTGTAAGTCGGTTCATTAGTACCCAAAAGAATGTAATATAAATATTATTTGAGTCTCCCTAGAGAGGTCAGTCGAGTTAAGTTAGTGAGGTCGACCTAGTTAGGTTAAATGTCAAGTAAAAGGTAAAGTATAAATAGAGAGTGTTTCCTCTCATTCGTACCATTCACTCACTCAAGCATTGTGCACTAGAGGAGAGAGGAAGTTTGCGAAGGAGGAGGAGGCTAAGCCTTGGCTCTAGATTTTTGGTTTTTTCTCTCTTCTTTATGAGACTTATTTCTTTGGGCATTGTACTTTGGTAATCTATATTGAGGAAATTCTTGCTGGGGTTTCTTCCCCTTGAGGGTTTCCTAGGATAAATTGTTGTGTACCTTGTGATTATGTGTCTTTCAAAGATCTTATCTATGATGTTATTATGAAAATGTATTAAATCTAATGAAGTAGGAATATAAGTTATTGCATCATATAAACTTAACAATGGATCCATAAGCTTTTCTAGTACAAGCGTCCTCCATTCCCAATAGATCCATATCTCCAGTTTCTAACTCGGACATTTATTCATCCATCATTATGTCAAGCCTCGAATCTATTGATTGCATTTGATGGTTTTCTCTAAAGGGGGTTGTAGTACCTTGCATGATGGTGGATCCTGTTTCCAGTTCTTGAATGCTTGAGATCATAGTAGATGCATCGTATCACTTCTCTTGAGCCTGAGTTTTTTGTAGCTCTGAGTGCAGTTGCTCCTGAACTGGAACTTGCTTGCTAGTTTTTGCTTCTGGGTTTTCAGGTTATCCGTCCAAGACTTTGAAACTATTTTTGGTAGTAGGCTTATCTTCTTTGTTTTTCTCCAGTGTAGGCTTATGGTTATGGTGCCGCTTTTTACCAGTTTTTGGAATCCCTCTACATATTCTCCTTGTTCTTTCAGTTCTTCCATGGTGGGTTTGTTCAGAGGGCAGTCCCAATATAGGTGGCCATGTTCATGGAATTATCGACACTAGAAAGGAATGTGCTGCTTTTTACCAGTTTTTGGAATCCCTCTACATATTCTCCTTGTTCTTTCAGATCTTCCATGGTGGGTTTGTTCAGAGGGCAGTCCCAATATAGGTGGCCATGTTCATAGTCCACCAGCTGGATCCATTCTGAATCTTCATGGGTGAGGCTTATTGCGTCCGGGAGGGCATTGGCAATGTGCATGTAGACAAAGATCCGAGAATAGGAGGTATATATGTCGAGATTCATTTGATCGGTTGAGCAGACATAGCTCCCCAGAGTGTTGCCAATATATTTAAGAGTTTCATCATCCCAGTATTCCTGAGGGAGAGAGTACACAGTTCGAATTTAGATGGGGGCCTAGGTGAAATATTCTTTTTCTTGGATGAACCGTTCGATCGAGCTTTTCAGGTATAGTCCTACGGAGTTGAAGAAGTAGGTTCCTCCATCTTCCACTTTGGTTTTATCATCAAAATGGTGGAATATGATAGGAAATAAAGCATTAGAGCCTATCTGAAGGTCATAATGGGATTTTGGTTTCCATTTTGCTACTATCTATCCTTTGGGTGCTTTCTCCATGGTCCAAATGCCAATGAGATTACAGAAGAGTGCATGGTATTTCATGTGCTAAGCTCTTCGATTTATTCTTTCTGGCGGGAGAGTGAGGTTGGGCCGTTTGTTACACCTAAAATCTACCCATCATGAGATTCAGTGTATACAACCCTGAAGTTTATTGGACTAAGTTATTGACCTAGGAGAGATATGTACCCATTTGCACTAGGTTTTGAGAAGTCGTCGTAGGTTTCCTTCATGAAGCATGCGACGTTGCATCTTGCTCTTTTGCAAGGTGCGACGAAGTGAGTTAATGGGAAAAAACAGCTTCTTCGAGCTCATTCTCAAAGCATCATGACTTGGATCTTGATCCTTGACCTCTAGGGAGAGCTAGCACTCAGTTCCTAACCTCTTGGAAGGATCCCCTAAGTATCTCCTACCATATCTCAACCTATCCTATCCATACCCTATCCACTTAGTCCTATTTAAATGAGGCTCATTCCCTTCCCAAAGGGAGGAAGTCTATGGTACTCTTATGTTTGTGAAATCAGGTTCAATAGGTTTAGAAATCTAGCTTGGGATACATTTACTTCTCTCTAGGAGCTTTGGCATGACTTGTTGGAAGGAGATTGCAGTGTTAAGGCAATGGTTGTAATCCTCTTTTCTATTGTACTCTCCATTCTTCAATACAGTTAATACAATTGCTTTCCATAAATGTTGTTGCATTGATAATGTTTAGAGTTTTCCTCCTTAACTGTTAACTTAGATCTGTCATATGAAATGTATGCTTTCACTATTCTTGGTCTATTATATGTTCAATAGGATCTAGTTGCTTGAGATCTGGTAGTGCTGGAGCATTGGATCAAAGAAGGAGAAAGGGATCCATAAATTCAAGGTAAACGATCTACTTTTCCATTTGCACTCTTATCATATCTAGGAAAGTATTTTGTGTTTTGTCCTATTTGTCCTAGACATACATAAATCTAGGGAGATCAGGCCTTGAGTCCGGTCTTGGTAGATTGTCCGTCAAACAAATTTGGAGACCATACTGGGGACATACATTTTGTTTTATAGATGATCATTCTGAAACTCTTTCAGTTGATTTCTAGTCACAAGCCACTTTTTTTTTGTCTTTTGCTCCTTGAGCCTGTTTCACCATTAGATCTTCCCTTTGAAGACTCTGATCTACTTCCTCTGAGTTTATACTACTCACTTTCAAACCTTTTCATTGCTCATTGCTTGGAGAAATAGTTCATTTTTGAACTTGGATCTCGCCCATCACACTTGGTCAGTGGACTGAGAGTGACACTGTGTTATTTTTTATCCCTTTTCTTTGTCTGTTAGCCTGTCGTTGCATCCCTGTCATTGGTATTCTGCGACACTATCGCACTCCTGGCATTAGTGAACTGTGATGTCGCACTGTGTACAAGCACAGAGTGCACCGATCTGTCGAAATTGGCATGTAGGAATCCCTTCTCCATTTGATAGTCTGAGCTTTGGTTTGCTGTATGAAATCCTTCTCTGCTGCAAGATCCAGCCATAGATCCCATCTTTGATTTGTGTGCTGAGTTGTTTGGTTTAATTTGGAGTTGTTTTGGGTTCCATCTTGGACAAGTCTGAGACTTGGTAGTGGCAGACACTTTGGTCTTCCCCCCTGCATCCACTCACCCTTGCTTTCCCTCCTCTCCTCTCCAAATCTGATCATTGTATCAGATTGGTTTCCAGACCTTGTTGAGCCTTGCTTGCTTAGTTTGCTTGTTACTAATTGATTTTGAGTTTTGTGTGTTTTCAACACATTAGAGTGCTCGTCTTTTCTTGGGATTTTCTAAGTGTGTTGAGTGTTGCAAGTAGTGTTTTATTTTTAGTCATATACATCTGAAAGATTTGTTGTTATCAAGATATTGTTTTGATGCATCCATTGGAAAATTGAAGAGTGTTTCTTTCCCTCATTTCTCAAGCATTTTTGAAGAAACTGTCTATACAATGGCATATCGAAATTGAAAAAATATTTTGGAAAGTTTAATGAATGTTTGGTTATTTGCATTTTTCTTGAATTATGAATCATACTTCATAATTCCAAAAGATTTTTTCAATTTTGTATACTTCAGTTTTGCAAAAGTATTTCCATGCTAGGGAAATGCATTTTTTATTTTCGTTGCTTTTAGGTCATCAAAAGTGAAATTTAAAAGCTTGCATACTCCATTTTAGGAATTCTCTCTCTTTTCATTACTTAGCATCATTTTCATTTTGAAAAGACAAAAAGAAAAGGAAAAAAACAACATGTTTTCATTTGGTTTAGTAGTGTTGTCATTTTCGCATATTCGCACGAAAAGGAAAATAATGTTTTGTAGTCAAATTTGAAGATTTGGGATTGCATTGCATTGTGTTGCTTTGGTAAAATTGGAAAGAAAAAGAGATTTCTCCTTCCCATATCTAGAATGCATCAAAAGAAAAGAATATTTCGTGCATGTAGCTAGGGCTTGCATTATTTTTCCGATTATGTACTCACCTCATGCATTCACCTAACCATCCAGATAAAATTAAGGGTAGAACTAGGGTAAAAATTTTAGTAACTTGTGTGTAAGTTAGAGACATGTTTCGGTTTCGTTAAGCGTGGCAGCTGTGGTTATTTTCCAGCACTGTATCTTGGGGGTATTGTAGTCTTCCACGTACTTATCGGTATATCGAGATCCTTCACGTACCCACCAAGTCACCTTGAGTACTTGGTGTATATCAAAGGGTGTATCATGTACTCGGTAGTATATCAGAAGGTCTCTTGCTGAACGGTTGTGCATTAGACAGCACCACTACAGATTCGAGCTCCCACATACCTTGAGTATATCGGGAGACACCCTTAGGATTCCTAAGACCAACTGATTAGGGGAGATACTACGCACGTATCCTCCAGGTAATCGGGTTATACGATCAGGGGTATGGTCCTAATCCTCCTTGGTTAGTGCTCTGAAATATTGGGTCGAGTATAATTGTTGGACCCTACGATATATCACGAGTTGCAAAGCCTTGACCATCTTGTGAGGTTCAAGACCTTTGAATCCACTCTTATCACATAAGTTGCTTGTTACCTTAGTTTGTGTAGGGTTTTTGTCTGGTTTGCTTTTCTTTTGTCTAACTTGCCTTAGGAGAAACTTTTTGTTTCAGTCACTCTGGTTGAATTTCCTTGGAGAAGGTCCCATAGGATTCAGAACTTGCCGCCCGAATATCCCCTTAACCAGGAGGTAATTTCGAAGGTGAGAATGGACCGATGAGCCAGGGTCGAGTCAAGTGAAGTAGAAAACCCCACTTTGAATGTTGGAGGACTTTTGTTTCCTCACACCCCTCCAGACTCACCTGCTTCCCACCCCCCGCAAGGTGAAGAAGCACAAATTTACACTTCACAAGACTTACCTCCCACTTTATCGGGAGAGCCTGGATCATTGGAATGGATAAACAAACCCCAGGATGACCCCAGAGCCACTGTTGGACCTTCTGCAGCTTATTGGACCTCTTCTATAGGCCACCCAGTGGCCCATTTTTCCATTGCACCCCCACCTAGTTGGGCTAGTCTTGACGACAGCCTCACGTCTTATCATGAGCAGTTGGCTCGTTTGCATGCTATGGGTGACAAGTTTCGAAGACAAAATTTTCAGCTTCAGTTCGATGACTGGCCAATCCCAGGTCGATCTCTATCTTTTGATTCACCAGAATCAACTACACAAGACATGACCGCTTCTGAAACTAGTCAACCATTACTTCCTGCACATGAAACTCCTAGATAGGAGACCAGTTCAGTACCCCTACTGACCAAACCTATTGAACAACAACAGTCCAACACACCTGTGGTCACCACGGTAATGTTACCTGCTCCTCCCCCACCCAAAACTTTGAGGGGAGGATACTCTTTACCCCCTACCTTCCTACCAAGTAACGTTAATCCTATGATGAATGATCCACAACCAGTGTTGGGTCAAACTTTACCTAGTGGTAAGCAAGATGTTGCTGGGGGGAAACCCCCGTCTCTTAACCATAATACTGCAGCTGGAGTTCCCATCGGTCCTTCTGTTGGAACTTCCCTACCTCCTAGACCTTCCACTTCGGGACTATCCCATGTTGGGGGATTGTCCAATGTAATTCAACCTCCATCGAGTCAAGTGTATCCAGGTTATGTTCAACCTATGCGAGGTCGATCCAGTCCCAAAAATGCACTCTACGGGATAACTTATCCCAGAAACCCATACACTCTATGGGGGCAACAACATGTTGTTCAATTTGGACCCAACCGACTGTCCCTCCAATACCGCCACCCCCCGATCGTTCCACCCCCACATCTCTCTAGAGGAGGCAGACCTCTTCTTGTAGGAAGAGGCCCATCCTTTTCCACCCACAATGGCCCCCACCCTTCTGGAGGTGGCGGGAATGGTCCACCACCCCCCAAGGCGGAGGCGGTGGAGGACCACCTTATCATCGCAATGGCGGGGGAGGACCACCTTATCATGGCGGTTGAAGGGGAGGACCACCTTATCATGGCGATGGTGGGGGAGGACATTTCCCTTCAGGTCGTGGAGGTGGTCCACCACCCCCTCTTTGCGAAGGTGGTGGTGGGGGCCCCCATCCTTTTGGCGGCGGATGTGGACCTCCACCCCCTCCAGGAGGAGGTGGTGGCAGACCACCTTATTATGGTTATGGTCCTCCACCTCCTCCCGAAGGCGGGGGTGGACCTCCACCTCCTCCTAGTGGTGGAGGCAGACCCCTACCTCCTTCCACCGGTGTAAGCGGACCCCCACCTTATGGTAATGGACCACCTTACTATGGTGGCGGACCTACTTTTGGTTTGGGCGGTATACCACCCTACAGTCAGTTACCTCCGTGGACCCCATATAATCAGTTAATACCAGGTCCTACCAGTCCTTACATGCCTTATCAGTACTACCAGTACCTGCAGCCTCATCAGCAGCTGCCCTTTTTGGCTACTTTGGACTTACCAGACCTTTCTTGTCTGACGAACGATCCCATTTACCATGGAACCAATTGGCCTTAGATTCCAGTGAAACTCCCGTCAGATATCCCCAAGTTTACTGCAAGCCATGTGAAGATCCTAAAAACCCTGTGATGACATACCATTTATGGTGTTCATCCAACTCTTTGACGGACGACCCGATCCGTCTCAGACTCTTTCAACGAACTCTCACTGGTTCGGCTGCCAAGTGGTATATCGAACTACCATCTCATTCATTTCCTAACTTTATTTCTCTTTCTATGAACTTCTCGACTCATTTCCAACTACCTATATGGTACAAAACTAGTACAGACCTTCTCACCTCTCTCCTTCAGAATACCCCTACTCATATCTCTAATCATATACATGAGTGGCAGAGGAGAAGATGTTTGATTAAGGCTCCTATTCCAGATAAACTCCTAATAGATTTGTTTAAGAAGTTTCTCATCCCTACCATGGCTCGAGACATCGCCATGGGCAGTGCTATCACTGAAGAACAAACCATCGCTCATGCCCATTACCTAGACTGAGTCTATGCTCAATTAGGCATGTTATTTGATATCCTTCCTGATGCACCCCGTGACATGTACAGTCCTACAAGACCACCTAAGGGACCTCAAACTGATGACATCATTGGATCCCTTAGTACCCAGCCTCCTTCTCATATTGTTGAATCGTCGAACCTTCATGGTTCCTCCCCATTACCAACATAGGCTGGTAGCGGCACCACCAAATCATCCACTCCTGCTGTCACCAAAGAAGTGAATTCTGTTTAGTCAGCTTCACCTCAGAAGTCCAGTGGTAGGAAGAAAAATAGAGGGAAACCTAAGAAATCTTCCACCCAACAGGAACAACGGAGCACTCCTGATGATACCAAGCAGAAACGGAAGGTGAAGTATTCTTGTTTGTTGTGCGGTGATAATCACTTTTCCAAAGAGTTTCCCCATAGAGATGAAGTTCAAAAGTTTCTTATGGGTAAACCAACACCCGCAATCCTCAAAGACCCCTTTGTTGGGAACTCTATATGTCAGTTAATTAAAGCTAACACATAGAATGATCGATATAAATTGTCAAACCCAGGAAGGTCTTTTATTTCAAGGGTAATAAGCACAATCTATGCATAAATATATTAAGTAGTTGATTAATGAATGAAAGTAATGATCCTACCTAGATGCTCAACCAGCTCATTCCCTAAGCAACGAATCTAATTCACACATCTACAAATCCCAATTGAGACAATCCTTCTTACAGAATTAATCCAGAAAGTTAATGATCTAATAATGAAATGAAATGAGATTGATTTTCCAAGAAGTTAAATCCTTATGATCATCAAATTACAGCATTCAACCTTTACCAAATTGATCTATCCAGTGACTACTATAACTCCAACGTTATTTGTCTAATCTATGTATGCAATTAAAGATACAATAGAAACCAGAATTGAAATACAAGCTTGAACTCCACTGATGATTACTGGAAGTCCTAGAAAGCATAAATAACTACTAATTGATTGGGATCGAGCTTGGCTGTTACAGCTGATTAAAACACACATGAAATTTAATTGAATTGTTCTACACAATCGACTGTCACACCACTCTGCTACAGCTATTCAAGATGCAATTGTAAACTGCTAGCAAGGAAGCTAATCTCTGTTACAGCCATCAGCAATGTCTTCAACATTCCACACCACACAACAGAAATGAAATTAAATTATTCTCTATTACAGCTATCAACAATGTCTGCAACTTTCCACACCACACAATAGAAATGAATTTAAACTATTCTACCTACTTAAATTGGCTATCTCTGTGAGAAGGCGGGCCCTGGTATTCTAACAGAGACGCCGAGATTCATAGCTAATTAAAACTCAGAAGTGAAGAATTCTGCTCTCATATTATTAATGGAAGATCATGAGCTTCAATGCTCTGTTACAGCTTACACCAGTAATGATTGTCCAACCCCAGGCTACGAGAGCCTTCTGGGATTTATACAAAAAGAAAGACATTTTCAGATCCACAAAAATAGCGCAGCAATGAAGATCTATGATCTTCATGTTGCGCAGTTACAGCTAACTGATACAGCGTGTTGAATAGTGATGTTAATACCGAAGGATGTTGTTGTCCCGATGGCAATTGGATCAACAGACTTGACAGTTGGAATGCCACCTGTCTTTTGCAGCTAGGCTCTTCTTCAATGAGATCTATTACAGTGGAAATATGTTACAGCTCGCGTGGAGGATGTGATGTCCCTTAGAGTATGAGGAGTTGACGTTGAAGAGTCACAGCTGGCACTGCTGGGCTGATACACCTACGCTTTTAGACCTTGGCTAAATAAAATCACATAAATTAGTATAAACCAAGGACTAAGATCCATAATCTTTAATAGTCTTAGGCATAAAAACAAATAAAGTAATAACAAATTATACCTGTCAATGTTATAGATTGATCTAGAAAGACATGGATATAGCTTATGAAAATAGGATGGAATTAGGGAAAAAAGGTGTAATAGAGGTAGCCAAAAAGGGGCATTTCCTGGACCCAACATCTCCCCCCAACTATCCAATTGCATGTCCTCATGCAACAACCTCCTTTAGTTTGAATCTGAATCTGAGTGAAATATGTGGAGATTGGTGATGTTATAAGCAAATTCGGGTGCCTCCCCTCAAGGGACAAACCCATAGCAATATACCCAATGCTCCCACCAACTCTCTTCTTCTTCTAATGTTAGAGCATAATTGGTTCTATAAGAATTGCGTATAGGAAACCAAATGAGGGGGAAATTAAATCTTAAACCAATCCACCAAGGTCCACACCTCTGCATGCACTGCACATATCTAGGCACCCTAGTAAAGGCTTGCCTGAAATTTTCGAAGCAATATGGATCCATTTCCTTCAGAAATGACGATGAGTACAACCATCTGTATTCAATGCCTTCCAGGGAATCCTGCTACATATTAAGAAACATTGGGAAACATGTAGTAAGGATTTTATCTCACAGGCTCTCAAAATATTGAGCAATTGAAGGAACCCTGAGGGATTTAGCATGACTGGCCATGAATGCTGGTGGATTCTGAGGTTCCTGCCTAATCCAAAGAGTAGAAGTCTCCTCATTCCTGAGGATGGTTTGGAAAGCATCCTTCCATCTTACATGGTTAATGACAAAGGAGGCAAATGCCCTCAGCTGAACATCCCCAAGAACAGGTAAAGGGTCAGATGGAACAAAAATATAGCAAGCCCTATCATGCAAATATAACTCACATAACAAATGTTGATCCTCAAAGTCACTCTTCAGAAAAGTCTCCAGAAATTGATCAGCTATTGCTAACTCAAATGATCTTCCATCTTTGAGAGCCTTCAATTTAAATCAGGTTGTTTGCTCATAGAGGAAGACAGGATAAGAGGGTGATGGAGCTCTGCAACTCATCAATTCTATAGAAAGATTATACATTTGGTTTTTGTCCTGCTGTAGGGACTCAAGCTTCTTCAAACCTTCCAGTTTTTCTTGGAGTTTCTCCCACCGAAGTTTCTAGAAGAATAGCTCCTCATCCCATTTTTCTCTTAGTCCCTTAATGGCATTCCTATGCTCCTGGAGAGGGATCATACCTTCTTTGAATGGTTCCATCCATTTGAGCCATTTATCCAGTTCAAGGTTTAACCAGAGAATTTTCTTCTCTAGTCGTTGAATCTTTCTGTCTTATACCTCCTTTTCATCATCATAATCTAGATGAATGACTTCCTTGTCTTGCCTCAGCACTGTGATATCTTCATCTTCTATCGATATTGCAATGGCCTGTGCATGTGGTGCAATATCAACCATAGGGTTTAAGGATGTTGGTTCTTGTGTAACAACATTCTTCATATCCATATCCATCTCAGCTTCCTCAGTCAGTGTTATAGTCTCAGTTAGTATTTTTATGGTTGCTGGTTCTTGTGTAACAGCACCCAAGTCTTTCATTTCAATATCATCCATCTTAGTTTGTGTTGCCACTGTAGCAAATGATTTTGGAAACACTGGTTCTTGTGTAGCAGTGTTTCCCTCCTGATTCTCCACATCAAATGTTGTTATCTGAGTTGTAGATTTAAACATTCTCAAGGGTACTGGCTCTTGTGTAATAGTCCCCTGTTCCTCCATTTCTTTAAACTGCTGATATTGTTTCTGATTTTTATCAGATCTTTCTAACTGGTAAGACTGGTCCTAAAGGAGCTTAGTATCCTCTGATGGTTGGGACTGTACCATTTCATCCTCTAAATTCAAATCAGGTATTTCTTCCATTCTTGGCTCATTCTCCTCTATCAATTCGATCCCTGGCATTCCTTCTTCCACCTCCTTTATCTGTACATGACTCTGGGATGCAAGTCCTAACACAACAACTTTGTGTCCTACTGAAGCAAATATATCTCCACATTCTGGGAAAACAGTCTCCCCATACTTCTCATTTTCAAATGCAAAATATGCGTTTTCCAGCAAATTTGCAGCGTTTGCTAAGGTATCCAATTTTTTCTCTACTTGTCTTCCAGCTGCTCCCTTCCACTTTTCCAATTCTTTTCTTAATGTCTGCACTTCCTCCTTTAATAATTCATTTTCAAACAGGAGGTTTTCAATTTGGGGTTCTTTCCTAGAGGGTTCCTATGTAGCAGTAGGCAATTTGGGGTTCAAAATAGGAATCTCTATATCTTCCCCTACTGTATGTGCTTCTTCTAATGCAGGTGACCCCCTATTCCCTTTAACTGCTCCTGTCATCTCTGATAGGGGTATTCCACTGTTACCCCTAGCAGCATTCACTGTATCAGCTTCTGCTGCTATCCCTGTTAATTCTGCTGCCATTATAGTTACTTCTGCTGCTGTCATTGTAAATTCTGTTTCCATTACAGTTACCTCTACTGCTGCCACTGTCACAGCTACTTCCGCTGTTGCCACTATCACAGCTACTTCCACTGCTGCTGCTGACCGAGTTCTTCTTTTCCTCATCAATCCCACTGTGTGTTCCTCACCACTTGCTGCTACTGATGCTTTGACAGTCCGACTCCTCTTCCTCTTTGCTGCCATGGGTGTATGACCCCTGTTTCTTGATTCTATTCTTCGTTTCTTTGACACAGGGGTGTTCACCTTGGTTTCTTCTTCTTCAATAATGGTGCCCCTTATTTCTGAAGAGGACTCCTCTTCCAAGACTTCCATAGTCCCTTCTGCTACTGTTTCTGGCCTATATCCTTCCTTCTGAATCCCTACTTCTACAATTGCAGCTTCAACTGTCGCAGCTTCAACAGCTGCTCCAGTTTCAGCTTCTTTCAATTGAGTACTTGACTCTACGATTACAGATTCCAATTTTTCTACCTCCTACTCCAAGGTTTCCATCACACTTCCTTCAATTATAGGGTTTTCTGCTACTCCAGCCTCTTCTTTATTTACTTCCCCTTCATTATTGGCCTGATTTTCTGTTATTCTAACCTCCCCCCAACTGGGTTTGAGGAACTCCGGTCCTCACTATCCTCACTAGCATCTCCCTCTTCTAATATAGGTTTTTTGATTGGTGCATCCTCAGCCAAAAATTGCTCCCAAGTTAAATGACGACTTACAATGGCTCTTAGGACCAATAATTTAATTAAACCATGATTAGTGAGGGAGGAAACTGGGTACTAGGTAGTTCTTGCATAGCTAGCCATGGTTTGTAGGGCTTTAAACAGATAGAATGGTATATTTACTAAGATACCATGTCATAAATGAGACAGTAAGGGAAGTTCAAAGAATGAAACAACTTGGTACCTACCTCCACAAGAAATATATCTCTTCACAAAGACTGCAACTTGATTCTAGGGTGGTGGTAAGGATGCCAGTTCCAGCCCACGGAGCTTTGGAATGACTTGTTCTCCTACTGACAGAAATTCCCTTACTGCATTCGCATTATGTACCTTCCACCCAAATGACTTCTTTCCCACCATGGGAAAACCAGTAACCTTAGCTATGATTTCTTCTGTAACATCCATGTGCAGTCCTCTAACCTCGGCATGAGTGTCAGTCAGGCTGAGGGTGAATTGTAATGCGGTTTCTGTGTGAAAACCATTCAACCGTTCGAAATACTCCATCCAACCTGCTGCTATAAAAATATTGAGAACCTCTGCATTGGCACGCACAGCATTTGTATTCACAGGTTCGTGTCTGACTGGATTTCCCATTTTAACCTCTCCTCAAGGTTCAGACCTCAACAATTTCTGGTTTAGAAGTGGAGAGTTGCAGCTTACGAACATGCAAAGGGTCATTGGGGTTCAAGAAACAGGTTTCATGCTAGTCTATGATAGTATGAACGTTCTATGGAAGCGACGAGGTTGGCAGATAGGAGTAACATGTGCAAAATCAAGTAAGGTGACGAAAAAAATAATCACAATTATGACCTTTAACTTAATCTTTAAAGTGTGATTCAATTCGGTTCATTGATCGAGGGTTATGACAAGACATAATCATTATTACCGTATTAATTCTCTGCCAAATCATGTAAAAGATAGGACCCGTACCTCGCGTTTATGAATTTGAGCCATGAATAAATCATTGCGGCTGGTCGTCGTCCCAGCGGATGTAAATGCACATGTGCCAAAGTACGTGGCCCTTTCCACCCAAGCTAACAGCTACTCAAGGCATCAGGATTGTCCTTCGTGGCGGATCATGGTTGGACCATGTGGAGAAAGCGCCAAAATTCACGCCTAGTCACATCGTTATTGGCATCATTAATCGGAGAGCAGACAAACTAGCGGAGTATCAACTGCGAAATCTAGCAAAATAAACAAAAAATGGCGGAGTCGCAGCTGTACGGAAGGAGCTATAATGAAGTGGAAGGAATGGAGCCGTGGTGCTAGATTTAGCAGAACGGACAAAGGTCATGGAGTCTCAATTTCTATACTTAGCGGAATGAACAAAAGTGGCGGAGTCGCAGCTGCTAGGAAGGAGTAAAAATGAGACGAAAATGGCGAAGTAGCAGCTGCCAAATTAGAAAGATAAGCAGAAGTAGTGGAGTCGCAGCCGTGAGATTTGGCCGAATGAGCAAAAGTGGCGGAGTCGCAACCGTGGGATTTGGCCGAATGAGCAAAAAGTGGCGGAGTCGCAGCTGTGAATTTTGGCAGGATGGGCAAATGTAGCGGAGTCGCAGCTGCGAATTTGGCAAAATAGCCAAATGTAGCGGAGTCACAGCTGTGAATTTGGAAGAATGGGAAAATGTGGCAGAGTCGCAGCTGCATCCAACTGTAGTATAAGCAAATTTTATTTGTGAAAGACCATGAAATATCCATCTTCTTCAAAGAGCTTTATTAGATCAAGAACAAATATGGGGTGTCTGCAGTCATTTGGCCCAGTCACGGCTGCTGCTCCTCCAATAAGTTCCTGCACATAGTTAAAAACAAACCGATCAAGTGCAAGAAAAATTAAAAATAGATAAAATACAGAATGAAAGAAAAACCGATTATTTATGTACAAAAATATGTGTGGAAACTGTAACTTTTTAGGAATTTACAGGGTTTAAAAATCCTTGTCCTGACGTTAACTAATACTCTGGATCAGATGCAACTTGTGAAATAAAAGCTTCCCTTGAGATCGTCCTGTGATACAGTCGCAGCCGATGACCATTTGTGAATAATGGTACTTTGTTCTCATCAATGGTGATCAATCAGACTGTTCCATTATCAAATACCCGACCTATCTGATAGGGTCCCAACCAACGGGTGCGCAATTTGCCTTTAAAATCCCTCTTAAACCGTGAATCATACAACAGGGCCCAGTCTCCTTCCTGGAAGACTCTTTTCTTTATAAATATGTCATGCCATCTAGAGCGTTGTTGTTGGATTAAAATTGTATGATGCATTGTAGCTGTGTGTTTCTCATCCAATTCATTGAGCTGATTCAGTCGATTCCTCTGAGCCTCTGATAAATCCAGATTTGCTTCAACAACTATTTTCAAAGTTCTGATTTCAAATTCAATTGGGAAAACAACGTTCTTTCCATATACTAACTCATATGGGGAAAAACCAGTGGTGTTACGCCAAGTAGTATGATAGGCCCATAGTGCCTCTGAAAGTCTTTCAGCCCAATCTTTATGATGGCTCTTCACTGTTTTTGTCAAAATAGCCTCAATAACCTTGTTTGTTCTCTCCACTTACCCATTGGCCCGTGGATGATATGGTGAGGTTATTCTGTGCTGAATATGAAATTTTTGCAACAGTGCTTCCAGCTTGTGAGATACAAACTATGGTCCACCGTCTGTAATGATCTCCTTGGGTACTCCAAAGCAAGTAAAAATTCCTTCATACAGGAAATCAATCACAGCCTAATCATTGGCCTTAACTAAGGCTACAGCTTCCACACATTTAGTCATATAGTCCGTGCAAACCAAATATGAACTTTCTGCTTTGAGGGAGGGTTGATAGGCCCTACAAAATCTAGGGCCCACCTGTCAAATGGTTCAACCACAAGCTATGGCCGTAAATGAATCTCATCTAATCTATTGGGTTGGCCCATCCTCTGGAAGCTATCCCATGCCTGAACATACTTCTTTGCATCCCTAAATAATGTAGGCCAGAAATAGCCTATTCTCAAAACTTTATGACCTTTCCTCTTGTTAGCAAAATGTCCCCCACAGGGCTCATCATGGAAAGCTTTAAGAATGCTGAAGATTTCATCCTCTCTAACACATCTTCTAATTTCTAGATCAAGCCCAGTGTAGAAAACATGGCCATCAATCCAGGAGTACCTAGCACTCTGTTGTATGATTTTCTTTCTTTCTCTCTTCGACAGATGTGCTGGAAGCTTACCTGCAGCCAAAAAGTTAGCAATATCTGCATACCATGGGGAATGAACTGATACTGCGAACAAATGTTCATTAGGGAAGGAATCTTCGACTGGTAAATTGTCATCATTGTTAGTAAGTCGGGATAAGAAATCTGCAACAACATTTTCCTTTCCTGGTCTATCAATAATTGTGATATCAAATTCCTGTAGCAGTAACAACCATCTAGTAACTCTAGCATTTGTGATTGGTTTATTCATTAAATACTTGATGGTAGAATGATTAGTGTGAACCAAAGTAGAATATCCAGTAATATAATGCCTAAACTTATTGATGGCATAAACAATGGCAAGGAATTCTTTTTCTGTGACAGTATAATTCAATTCAGCAGGAGACGGATTTTTACTAATATAATAAATAGCATAAGGAGCATTACCTTCCTGTTGTCCCAAAACTGCTCCAATGGCAGTGTCTGAAGCATCTGAAGCAATATGGAAAGGAAGAGCCCAATTGGGTCCTCTTAAGATGGGTGCTGTGGACAACCTCTTTTTTAGCTCAGTGAATGTTGTTTGGCATGCATCATTCCAGATAAACTATGCATCCTTCATTAACAAAGTTAACAAAGGAGAAGCCAGTTTGGAAAAATTTTCTATGAATCTTTTGTAATAACCAGCATGCCCCAAGAAGCTACGCACATCCTTCTGAGTTTCAGGAGTTGGTATGTTTTCAATTACCTTGATTTTAAATGGGTCTACCTGGATACCAGCAGAAGAGATGAAGTGCCCGAGCACTATGCCTTCACTCATCATCATGTGGCACTTTTCAGTTCTCAAAGAGAGCTGACTTTTTTCACAGTGTTTCAACACCTTTTCTAAGTTCTTCAGTGCTTCTTCATAGCTGTCACCATATGGAGTAAAGTCATCCATAAATATTTCCATGCAATCATTGATCATTTCTAAAAAGATTCCAATCACTGCCCTTTGAAATGTAGCTGGTGCGTTGCACAACCCAAAAGGAAGTACTCAGTATGCAAAAAGTCCCCCAAGGACAAGTGAAAGTGGTTTTGTCCTGATCTTCTGGAGCAATCTGAATCTGGTTATAGCCACTAAAGCCATCCAGAAAAGAGAAATACTTCTTCCCAGAAAAGGTATCATGGACCTGATCGATGAAGGGTAAGGGAAAATGGTCTTTCTGCGTTGCCTTGTTCAATTCTCTGTAATCCACACAGACCCTCCATTTCCCATTTTTCTTTGGCACGATCACAAGTGGGGAAACCCACTCACTATGTGAAATTGGATATATGAATCCAGCTTCCAACAGTTTCTGGATTTCCTCCTTCACTATGTCTCTCAGGTTCGGGTTCATCCTTCGTTGGGGTTGGCATACAGGCCTAGAGTCACTTTTAATATAGATGTGATGAGTGCACAGATGAGAGGGAATCCCCTTCATATATATGTACTCCCAAGCAAAATCTCCCCTACGTTATTTCAGCAGAGTGACTAGATGTTCCAGCTCGCTAGGTGCCAGATTAGGATTAATATTCAATGTTTTTCCTGGCTCAACCTCCACTGGAACACTCTTCGAATACTTAAGTACTGGAATTACATTGTCATCACTAATCAGAGCTTCTTCTATAAGGTTTTCTTGTTCTGTTCTAGCTAAAGTACCGTCCAATATCTGATAGACATTCTTATTGACTGACGTGGGCTCACCAATGAAACTATTAATGGCATCATCCTCTGTTTCATCTTTAAATGTCAAGGCTCTCCCTATGGTTAATAATGGTTGAACTCCCTCTTCCTCCTCCAAATCTACCCATAATGGAGTATCAGCTTCTATGCTTGGTCGAGCTGGAGGGTATAGGGTTAGATTCTTGATCTTAGTCCCGTCTGAAATGGTCATAGAACCTGACCAACAGCTGATACAGGCATCAACTGTGGCCAACCATGGTCTTCCCAGGATCAGTGGGTGTCCCCCAACTGAGATTTTGGCTGTAACACCAAAAAGTATGCAGGGTATTCCCATGAGTCTACTGAGATTACAAGGTCATCTAAAATTCCTTCAGGATTGATCATTGATCTATCAGCAAGTTCCAAAATAGTAGGGGTTGGCCGAAGATTAGTGAGTCCCAATTCCTTCACATTTTTTATGGTCATAACATTAATAGCTGTGCCCAAATCCACCAAGACAGTTGGAATTCGTGTGTTCCCTATGTGCACTGTAATAGTCGGGTTCCCAGGGTCATCATACTTTACCACAGGGGCCTTTCCCATTATTAATTCTGATAATTTTCCCAGCACGTGGACAGTGGGAGGATCCCTGGGCCTTCTTCCTGGTATCTTAACACACAAATATTTAACTATCTTAGCATAAATAGGCACATCATGAAGGGCCTATAACAATGGAATTTTAACATATAAATTCTTCAACTCTCCCACGAGATCAAATCGGGGTTGTTCCACTCTCTTCTGCAGTTGCAATCGTTCAACATATGGTGGTTCTCTGCTCAACTGTGTAGGCTGTAGCAGATTGTGTGTTGCTTCTTGAGTTTCAGCTGCTGCTTTAGTAGGAGTATCAGCATCCTCAATAATGGGGCTTGCTGAATAATGTTGATTTACTCCAGTTTCAGTCACTGGGGATGACAGATCCTCAGTGATAATAGGCTCCACTACCCTCCCTGATCGTAATTGTATATCATTGCAGGGAATCTGAGTAATGGAGTATGTAGGCATGTTGGCAGTCTCAAATTGATGGAATGCTTTATTGTTTGGGTTCGGGTTAGGTTGTGCAGGTAGCTGAGGTGGAAGTGGTGCAGCATTGTTCTAGAAAGCGAGTTGTGGTTGCTGATACTGTTGAGGAGGGTATTGTTGATACTGAGTCTGGTGATGGGGAAATTTATTTCCTTGGTAAGGGTTCCTCCAGTTGGAATCCCAAGGAGCTTGGTTTGATTGTTGTGGCCAAGGTGTCCATGAATTAGGATTTTGCATTGGGTTCTGAGATGGATGCCACTGGTTGTTGGAAAAATGTGAAGGGAATTGTGTATTCATATTATGCATGTTGTTCATTCCATTCATATTATGCAGAAAAAATGTTGGATCTGGATTCATACCTTGGTTTCTAGGTTGCCATGGTTTCTTCTGTGTCATAAAGTATGCTGGCTCTACATCAGGAATAGATGCCTGCAGGACTACTTTAACCTTAGGTAATGAAGGACACTCTTTAGTTTCATGCTCGAGTTCACATATCCTACATACCTCTTCTTTGTGCAACGGGCACTACTTCAGTGGATGCTTCTTTCTACATTTGGGACATAATACTCCAAGTGTAAGATCTTCTATTACTTGTTTCTATTTTTCCTTCATGGCATCCAGCTCTGAGGACAGGGAACTCATCATATTTGTTTTAAAGTTCTCCAGTAGGTTTCCTATTTCTGCTCGAGTGGGACCTCCACTAGCTGACTTCTGAGTCCTAGTGAAAACATCCTGATCTCGATCCTTGTCTCGTTTGCTGGTTTTGGAAGATCCCCTGGAGTACCTTCGACATAATTCAACAATTTTTTCAAAAGGTTCCATCGAGATATCCCCTTTACCAAGCAGATTCAACATGTCAAGGCAATCTTCCCTGATTCCTCTTAGAAAGATGATCTTGAGCACATCCTTGCCAATCTCAGCATGACCAGATCTTTGCAAATTGTACAATAATCCCTCCACAAAGTCTTCCATACTCTCTTCATCCTTTTGAACCATTTTGAACAACTCTTCCTTTCTATCTCTAGTTCTGCAATATTCTTGATATTTAGAAAGGAAGGTGTTCTTCATTTGGTCCCAAGTAGTAATGGTCTCACGACCTAAACTCATGAACCAACGTAGAGCATTTCCCTTCAAGGTGGCTAGGAATAGCTTCAGCTTCTGAGCACTGGAGGTGTAATCATAGTTGCGACAAAGAATATCAAACTCAAAAAGAAACTCATCAGGATCCTTAGAAGACTTACCATGGAAATTAGGAAGGACTGATGGTGAGATATTCTTCATAGGAGCTGCTCCAGGTATCTAAAGGATAGGGAATTCTAATGTAGCCACTGTATTACCAAGCTGATTATTTTCTCCTTCTTCCTCCCGGCGGTCCTCATGTTCATTCTCACCCCCTTGTTCTCTATCAACCATGGTTCTGGTCCAAATTTCAATAGTCTCTTTTATGCGTTTGTTGACACCCAAAAAGTGCTCACTAGCTCATTTCCCTATTCATATAACCCATTTGTCTACTTTTCCACCATCTGAGCCTCTTAAGCCAACAAAAGGTCACCAAAAGACCTTGGTACACCCCTTTTTTCCCACTCAAAAAGATTATTTTTCCTAAAAAGCATAAAAAACCCTCAAAAAGGGTCCAAACTCCCAAAAATATTAAAAAGGGAATAAAAATATTAATTTTATTCAAAAAAGGAAAAAGGAGGGAAAAGTACCTAAACCATGTTGGTCAATACCATTTGGTTTCCACAAAACCACAAATGGTATTCCCCACCACCAAAACCTATAAAAAGGTGGTAGGGGCTCCTCATTTCACATCCATACATTATCTCATCCTCATGCTGCCGAAATCTTCCTTGAGCATTTTGGCCATTGTAAGCAACCTTGGAGAAGGAGACCTCTTGGAGCTTGGAGCTACTCATCTTGGGAGTTGCTCAACATCAACCTTCACCATTGAAGGTATTATCGCAAGAACTTGCTTGCCCCCCATGTTTCAATACAAAGTCATTCTTTAATATTTTCTTGTTCTTTTTTTGAAAATATTTTCATTATTTGCTTATATTCTTGCATAGATCCATGATTAGTTTTGTTTAGATTAGTTTCTTGTTTATTTCTATTGAAACTGCTGCTACTAGTTAGCTGGTGGTAGCTGTCGAGGGAGTTTTAGTGTGACATACTGTAGAATACTCTGAACAAAGGCGACCAAAATGGGGAAGCTACCATGTGAGTAGACATGATCTGGTGTGGCGCCAAGAGGCACCATTGATTCCTTCTTCGTAGTTTTAATGAGCTCCAAGAAGGGATAAAAGTGTGCTCTAAAATGGTACGTTCCTGTGGATTTTGTGAGCCCAGGACGGCTCATGCTCATGGTTGCTTTCAAGGTTAGAGAGTCTGAAAGCGGTAAGTGGACTCTATTGATGTTCTTTTTCGTAGTTTAGTCTCCAAGGCCCGAAAAAGCATAAAATGATGCAGATGGAGAACTCTTCTAGCCGATGTGACTAGAGTATTCCTTTTTCATAATTAGTCTACAAGGTCCGGAAAAGGGGTAAACTTATACCAGGTAGACGCCCTTTCAGATACGTTTAACGAGCATGAAAGGAAGCAAGGTTGCTCGGCAATCTTTTCATTGTTTTTAGGAGTCAGAAAAGAGCTTAACAGAAACTCCCTAAGTGCCTTTTTCGTAAAAGGGGTTGCTCGGCCCGAAAAAGGGATAAAATTATACCGAACAAAAAATGGGTTGATGAGGGCGAGAAAAGGTCTCAAGCATTGTCATCAGTGCGGAAAACTGGATCCGGTGACATAAGGATTGTCGAAAACGGAGAACGGCCGATGTGGCATGTAAATCGAGGCTACGTGGGGGGCATGAAAAAATGCCCTGAAAATTAGGACGTGACAGCGAGAAATGATCTCAAGCATCATCACGAGCGCGAAAAACTGAATCCGGTGATATATGGCATGTCCAAAATGGAGAACGGCCAATGTGGCACGCAAACCGAGGCCACGAGAGAGGCCAAAAAATGGTCAAAAAATAGACCCCATGAAAACGGGAAAAGGAAGGAACCTGCATGAAGTTCTCGTTGTGCTGATTCCAACGGTACCAACGGTTTGAAAAATGGACATCGTATGATACCGCAATGGTTGTTTGAAAATTGGTGGAATTTCTATAAATAGGGCGTGGGGCCCAAATGACTTGTCATTGTTACGTACGAGTTTGATAGAGCTGTCAGAGCTATTTCTTGATTTTCGAGAGATTTCACCGTTGGTTTTCGATTCTGCGAGTTTCAGGTAACTCTATTTGCCTTAGCCTTTTTAATTATGTCTTTTTTGTTTGGCGGCGGGCCCCCGAAGGCCGCGAAATTCCATGTTGACTCTCCAATCTGGAATATTGCAGGTTTTAGGTCCTTTCCCATGATGAACCACGCGGGTTTCAGGCTGATAGTCACGATGTTCATCGCGACTGTGAGGTTGGAACCCGTGATGTTCATCGCGAGTTCATGGTAGATAGTCGCGATGTTCATCGCGACTATCTGGCCAAAATCCGCGATGTTCATCGTGGGTTTCTGCATGGAGGCCGCGATGGTCATCGCGGCTTTTGGTGGAAATGCCGCGATGGTCATCACGGCTTTTTGTGGAAAATCCGCGATGGTATTTTTTCAACAAAAAAAAAAATTTTGCTGGGGCTAAAAATTTCTCCTGTTTTCTGGCAGGATGCTGAGGAGACCATTGTCCTCGTGGCGGGAGCGGGAGATCGATGATGATCTTATGGAGAGGATTCAGACTGATCTGGGGGTGCGACAGACTCTGGCTATGAGTGGACTTTTGAAGTTCGTTCAGATCCCACCTATTCGTTCAGTGAGACGGCTCCTGAACAAGCTGGTGCGTTGGTGGGTGCCGGCGGAGGGTGCATTTATTATTGGGGGTGAGAGGTTGGAGATCACCCTCACGGATGTCTATTTTCTAACTGGGTTGCCTCGTTTGGGTGAGGTGGGTGATCTCTTTCCGAGGATCCCGCCGGGTGTAGATATGGAGGACTTGTTACAGACCTTCTGTGTTGATGATGCTGTTTTGCAGAAAAGCTCTATTAGTCTGCGATCCCTACGTGAGTGGGATATGCGAGCTGTTGGGGCATGTGTTCTGCAGATATTGGGTGCTGCTGTGCCACATCGTATGTCTGGGGGACAAACGATGATGGTGGACTCTGTTCTTCGGGGGACTTATTATGCCTGGGGGAAGATGTTTCTGGCTGGTGTCCGGAGAGATCTGGACAAGGCCATTTGAGAGGGAGGTGAGTTCTGTTATGCCTCCTTTCTCTGCTGTTTTTTCTTTGAGCGGGTGCCGACCTTACGGCCACAGGTACCCATTCGTGCTAGTTTGGTGAGTGAGCCTCGCATGATGCGTTGGGGGCAGATGATGCCTCGTGGCGGCGGTGGTGTCCGCGGTTTCTTCACGGAGGATTTTTATGAGCAGTGGGAGCAGATGCCCCTAGTGATTGAGGACTACCCCTACGCCGGCATGGACTATCGAGGTGACCCAAAGATGCCTCGTGCCCCAAGACAGGCCTGGAGTTTAGATGGTATGTTTTGTGTTTTATTTGATATTATATCATGTGTTGTTTGATTTATCGTTTATGATTATAGTTGGATGGTATATGATGGCTTATTTGCATTGTGCAGATGTTGGGCCAGTGCCACCGGCCGACTACGTGGCTCGTTAGGGGCGGGCGATGGTAGTTGCGCAACCACCTGCAGTAGTACCACCTCCACGTGGTGGAGGACTTGCGGCTCGTGGATGAGGGGTTGGCCCTCGAGATGACGCCATAGAGGGTGTCAGACAGACCTTTACCAGGATCCTAGTTGGACTCCCCGAGGATGGTTGGAGAGACTTGGATCGGGATATTTTGGAGGGTTGCTTCAGTGCGCCGCCTGAGTGGCGGTCGCTCTTGTTGAGGATAGTTGTGTTTGTGGCAGAGAACAGGGGCGGTGGACGAGATGATCCGGCAGGGCCAGCTGAGAGGAGGATACGTCTGCGGAACGATCCAGCGGGGCCGGCAGAGCAGAGAGTTTGGACTCGCCATGACCCGGCAGGGCCCGCGGAGGAGGAGCCGGAGGAGCCTATGGATCCAGATGAGTAGATGATATTGTATCTGCCCCAAAATGTTGATGAGCATATGGGGAATCATTTTTGTACGACTGATGTATTTTTGTATATCGGGTGTTGAGGGCACCTATGACATGTTGACTATTATGGTTTATATATATATGAGTATATATATTTGGATATATTGTCGTGTATGCACGTGGATGCACATTTGTCTTTTGTATATGCCCGTGGAGGCACATGTTATGCACGTGGATGCAGTATGTTTGTTATTTGTTTATGCCCGAGGAGGCACATGTTATGCACGTGGATGCATTTTGTTTATGGATATGCCCGTGGAGGCACATGTTATGCACGTGGATGCATTTTGGTTTTTTGTATATGCCCGTGGAGGTACATTTTGGTTGTGACATGATGTGATTGGTGTGCCAGTCAAGGATATTGTTGGCCATATGGTCTGCTACACTATTGAGGTTTCTTGGGACATGTGTGAACGAAATGGATTCAAATTGTCTAACCATTTGTTTAGTGCGCAGGAATTTTCTGAAAAGACAGGGATCGCATACCTGGTAATCATTGTTGAGCTGGGAAACCAGGAGCTATGAGTCCAAGAAAACGTTGAGGTGACGGATGCTCATTTGGAGAGCTGCGGCCAGGAGACCGGTCACGGCATCATATTCCGCTTGGTTATTGGTGGCGGCACCTAAACATACTCCGTCAATGTGAATTAACTCATGGGAAGGGGAGTATATTACCCAAGCTGCGGAGGTGAGATTGGGAGACCAACGGCTTGCGCCATCAGCGAAACTGACGTAGCAGAGTGGAAGAGGATCCATCTGCGGTCAGGCAAAGAAAAACAAATATTTAGGTTTTTTGAATTTTTTGTGAAAAAAAAGAAAGTAAGCCTATACTAGAATGGACGGTGGTGTCCATCAGATTTTCTATGGGTAAAATAATTTAAGGTACAACCCGTTGCGTGGGTTGCGTAGGTGGTTGCCTTCTGAATCGGTTAGAATGTATGCCCCCTGCCCGAGGCAAGTGTGTACGATATAGGGGCCTTGCCACATAGACACGAACTTTCCCTTCCCAGTTTTATCATGAGCTTGATCGTAAGCGAGGACAAGGTCCCCCTAAGAAAAGGTTCTTGGGTGGACGTACTTATCGTAACTTAGTTTGGATCGTTGCTTGGCTGCTTCCATGTTTTGAATGGTTGTGCGCCGATCTTCATCGGCTTGCTCTAGGAGTAGTAAACATTGCTCAATGGGGGAAGTGTCTGGTAGGAGTTCAATGGAGATATGTAGAGATGGAATCTGGCACTCGATAGGGAGAACGGATTCGACACCGTGAACTAAATGGAAAGGGGTAAAACTGGTGGCGGTTTTGGTTGAGGTGCGGTAGGCCCATAGTGCAGGGAAAAGCATGTGGTGCCAATTGGATTTGTGTTTGTCTACAGTATGTTGGAGGATGGTCTTCAAAATTTTATTGATCATTTCGACTTGGCCGTTTCCTTGGGGATAGTAGGCGGAAGAGAAATGGTGTTCAAATTTCAACATGGTTGATAATTCTTTCCAGACGACATCTTCAAAGTGAGAGCCGTGGTCAGAGACTAGTTGCTTCGGCACTCCGAAACGAGCGATAACATGGTTGAAGAAAAACCGTGCTGCAGTGTCGGCTTTGCAATTATAGGTCGGCATGGCTTCTGCCCACTTGGTGAAATAATCTACGGCCACAATGATGTGTTTGTGACCGCCGGCTGACGTGGGGTTAAAATCGAGGAAGTCAATGGCCCATTTGCAGAATGGTCCGACAGTGATGACTGGATGAAGGGGGGTGGGGGGTTTCTTGCTTTAGGGGCAAAAAGTTGGCAGTTCTGGCAGTGCTCGACTACGGTGATGCAATCAGTAAACAATGATGGCCAAAAGTAACCTGCCCGAATGATCTTCTGGGCGGTGGCCATGCCGCAGGATGGTATCAACGCCACATCGGTAAAGTACGTCCCCTAACAAGAGGTATCGGGGGGCATGGTGTCGTATGCGACGGCGTCCGTCACGATCGATGTGTGGTCAAAATTTTTGCGTACGAAGGTAAGTCAAAATGTCTCCGTACTAAGGGTTTTCAGACGAAATGATGAAGATTTGTTCGTCAATCAGGTGCATTTGGATAACGGGTGATGTCGGAGAGGATGGGAGGTCAGTGATGAGGTGAGCAAGCGCGAGGGCTTTAGTGCTTTTGGGAGTTCTGAAAGTGAGGTCATATTCCTGGAGGATAATGACCCATTTAGCAACACGACCTTGTAGGAGCCGCCGGGTTAGGAGATAGACCATAGGGTTGGAGTCGGCCACGACCGTGGTATGACTGAGTAGAATGTAGTGTCACAATTTTTGTACGGAAAAGACTACAGCTAGTGCTAATCTTTCCTCGTATGGGTAACGCAGAGGTGGGCCAGACAAGGTCTGGCTGACGTAATAAATCACATCCTCTTGGTGGGAGGCATCTTCTTGGACCAAAACTCCGGACACAGCATATTCAGATGCCGAGACATAAAGGGTGAAGTCTTGAGAGAAATCCGGTGGGGATATCAAGGGGGCTTGTGTGAGAGATTTCTTGAGGGCTTCGAATGCCGTGTCTGCTTGCTCATCCCAAACAAAGGGTATGTGGGTACGAAGTAAGCGTAAGAACCCGTGGACTTTGGTGGCGTAATCAGGAACGAAGCGCCTAAGGAAATTGGACCGCCCTTGTAGACTCTGGAGCTGCCGAAGCAAGCGAGGAGGCGAAAGTTCTAAGATGGCTTTGACTTTCAGGGGATCGACAATGATTCCCTCTTGGGAAACAATGAAACCCAACAACCGGCCTGCCGGGACGCAAAAGACACACTTGTGTGGGTTCAAGCGGATTTTATATTTGCGACAACGCAGGAAAACTTGCCGGAGGTCGTTAAGGTGGTATGATCGTTTTCGGGAACGAGCTGTGAGGTCATCAAGGTAGACTCGCAGGATATGGACCAAGTTGTGAAAGCAATAGGTCATGGCTCGCTAGAAAGTGGCACCAGCATTTTTAAGGCCAAATGGCATGACACGATAGGAAAAGGTGCCCCATGGGGTGGTGAAGGCAGTCTTGTACTGATCCTCCTTACGGATGTGAATCTGGTTGTATCCGGAAAACCTGTCCATGAAAGATAGGACCTCATGGCCCGCACACTCATCAATGAGTTGGTCAATGAATGGCGTGGGGAAATTGTCTTTTGGACAAGCGTGGTTTAAGTCACAGAAATCAGTGCATACTCTAAGGGTGCCTTGCTTTTTGTTGACGGGAACGGGGTTCGACACCTAGGTGGTGTATGGAATAGGATAAATGAATCCTGCTTTGCGAAGTTTCTCGACCTCAGCTTTAACAGCGGGGAGTTTGGAAGGATGAATGGGTCGCTGTTTCTGGCGAACAGGGGGTACCTCAGGCCATGTATCAATGTGGTGTTCTATGATGGCGGGGTCGAGACCAGGCATCTCGGTATAGGACCAGGAAAAGACATCACGGAACTCTTGAAAGAGCTTTTTGTACGCCTGAGTTTCTGCTTGAGTGCAAGATGCGCCCAGCGAGATGAGCTCAGGTTTCCCAGGTGTTGTGGAAATATCTATCTGTATAGTGGGGGAAATGTTGGACATGTTCCCTTCTTCAAAGGAATCGGGTGCTGGGATGGGGTCCTTTAACCAATCGACCTTAGTGGGTATGAAATATTTTGATTCGACCGATAGCTGGTTGGATGCGGTGGATGTAGATGCTTCCGGCAGGAAGTACGAGCGATGATGCATATCATCCCAAGGGTAGTCGGGTGCAGTGAGTGTCTCCAAAATTTGCTCATCATTATTGAAGTAGTCAGACCATAAATCAAGGGGTTCTAGTTTGAAAGTTTTTGAAATCATATAGATTGTATTGACTTCTTCCAACAAGGATGATGGCGGGGGGTAGATCTCCTCGATGAGGGGAGGAGATATCTCCAAATCGACGTTGTTTAACTCGTACAATGCTGCTCTATAGTCAGGGAGATCAGGACAATGGTGAGAGTAGTGGCCGTAAACACTGCATATGGCACAAGGATGGTTGGTGCGCAGTGATCTGTCGCGAGGCTGAGGAGGTGGCTCAAGTCTAACGACTGGGATGCCGGTGTCATCGTCCAACATATTCATATGTTCTTGGAGTGCTGGTAACTGTGAGCATTGATGAGTTGGATGGCCTATCTCATCGCACAAAGAGCATTTAGGAGGAGATCGAAACACCGGTGGGGGTTTGACTGCCTTAGGGGGTTGTATAGCAGTGTATGGTCATGGACCTCTGCCCCCAGTGGGCTTGAGAAGAGGAGGAGGATTCGTTGACGACGAAGGGATCGTGAGACTAGGAGATGGTTTCGTCGACGACAAAGGGATTGTGACACTAGGAGGAGGTTGAGTAGTGGTAACAATAGGTTGTACCGGTTGGAGGATGACATTTGGTGTCGGCGGTGGAATGGGAGGCGAAATATACCACATGGGTAATCCCAATGTTAACCCGGGTAGACTAAGGGTAGCCATAACCGGGGCACTTACTACACCCGAAGGAGGAAATAGAAAGGGGATGGTTTGGATGGGTGTAACACCGATGTGACTAGGGACCAATGGTGGTTGACTACCGGGTGTTTGTGTATTCTGTGAAAGAGTACAGAGGTTTGCGACGTGGGTCTCCGGTGACGGTGGTGGAATGGCCTAGAATGTAGAGGTCATTGGTGTATCTGAGTAAAGTCCGGGTCCCACAGAAGAAACAAAGGAGGTAGTTGCACTAGAAGTGGGTTGTTCAATCATGGGAAGAACATTTTCGGGTGCTGCAGGGGCATTGGGATCATAGTAGGAGAGTTGGTCGATTTTGACCACGCGTCCCTCGTGGGGGAACATCATGGTACGAAAAACAGATGAGGCAACCGCTTTCATGGCGTACATGTAACTGCGACCAAGTAAAAGGTTATAATTGAGTTGGGCATTAATGACCTCTATGTCGATGAGCACAGTTTTCGCACCTAATTGGATGGGGACATTGGGTAGTAGACCTTGAGGTTGAGCTAACCAGCCATTGTAGGCCTGCAATGCAGTGGTGGATTGCTGGAGAGTAGGGGATCCCAACTTCTGCCAAACAAATGTGGACATGACACATGTAGAGGCACCCTCGTCGATGATACTTCGATGGATGACAAGATTTCGAATAGAAATAGAAACTTGGACTGCTATGGTGGAAGGTAGATGTGGTTCAGACTGGTCCAAATCAAAGGTCATCAATTTCGAATCATTTGGGTCAATCGCCCCAATGGCGGAAAGTAAAGTCTTGCGCTGCGTAGGACAGTTTTTCAAGACTTCTAACGCAGACATGGTTGCGGGGGACTAAGCTAAATCATCAATGATGTTGTAATTTGACGCAACCCGTGCATTGGGGTTGTTGTTGATACGGCGCAGTGGGAAACGAGGTGCTTTAGAGGCACCATCGAGTGGAAGCGGTGGTATGCGTAACGTCTAATCAGTGGGATGAGCGTTAGTATCCTTATCGGCGGGGGGGGCTTCGGAGGTAGGGCCATACTGGTTTCGACGGGTTTGGATGTTGACGTCGGCAGTGGACATCATCAATAAGTGGTGAGTGCCTGAATCGAACATTGGTTGATCGGGAGCGGCGTAGGTGATTTATTGTGGTGGCACGTTGCCCTGTAGGGGAGCTAACGACTGAGTGTTCACCACTCCTTGTGTTGGGAAAGGATTTTGTAGCACCAAAGGCTGAGGTTGTGGTGGTGGAGGGTTGGGTGGTGGTTGAGGAGCCGCCTACCCTTGACGATGGGCGTCATCTGTCCATAGTTGCCGAGCTCGCTCCAAATGTGGGCAAGCGTGGGTATAGTGGCCATAGACTCCGCAAATAGAACAAGGATGGTTTGTTCGTAAATTAGCATTCTTGGCTTGCTTAGGTGGCCGATCAGGATTCTGATGAGCAGGCGCCACATTATTATTTTGCGGAGGATGGGGAGGTTGTGGACCTTGGTTATTGTGTTGGTTGTTGCCGCGGTTACGTCCTCTTCCACGGTTTGGTTGCCCCCCCTGGTTGCGTTGGTTATTTTGGTATTGGGGCTGATGTTGTTGTGCGTACACATGCCCTTGAGCATTGGGGGGATTCTGGGGAGTCGCAGGTGCGGGAGCAGGTTGCGGTGGGTAATATGCAGGTGGAGCTGGCGGTGGTCCAGTTGCCTGTTGGGGTTGTTGGTACCCCTGAGCTATTGGATGTGTTGGATTAGCTGGTGCAGCTTGCTGTGGGTACTACATCTGTTGTGGCGAGAACTGAATGGGGTTTTGTGTAACAGGTTGGTTATGGTATGTAGGAGGTACATATGCTGATGGCGCTTGCCCATAGCAATGTTGTGGACAGGAGGGTCCATGAATGTGATGGGTCTGGTTTGTTGGAGTGTAAGAAGTTGTCGCTCTGGAACTGGATGTAGCCCTAGAGAGGTATGGGGCAGGCATGGTGCTCACCATACTGAAAGGTTTAGCTTGTGGTGTGATTTGGCCAATAATGCCATCGGCGGCATGAGATGCCCTCGGCGCGTCACCGCGTGAAGAGTTGCATCGTGGGGCGTCCGGTATGATTGTGTATAGATAACCTGACTGGGCGTAAATGAGATCAAACTGTTGGGCTTTGAGGATGGCCTCTTCTTCAGACTGGGGTCTTTCGGATGCCACATCCTTCACAATGAGAGGAAGGAGGGATTTTAGAAACCAATCTAAGAAGATAAGGTCGTCTAACTTGATTTTGCAGAGGCTTCGGTGTCGATGCCACTCATGAATGTGGTCAGTGATGTGGGTGGCTGTGTTCTGTCTGCAAGACAGTAGGATCTCGACTCCCGCATCATAGTGGACAGGTAACTGGAAAAACTGCAGGAAGGTCGAGGCAAGGGAGGTAAAGGTGGCATGCATCCCATGGGGCTGCTCGATATACCACTTAGCTGCAGAGCCAGTGAAGGTGCGCTGTAAAATCCGGAGGCGGACAGAGTCGTCTACTATAGAGTTGGAGGAACACCATAGATGGAAGGACATGATATGGTTCTGGGGGTCCTCACCTGCCTTGCCCTCAAACTTAGGGATGTCAGAGGGGAGTTTGGTGGGCGTGTGAGGCCATGCAAGATCGTGTCTGATGGGGTCATTGGTGAGCCTAGCTAAGTCTGGCAGGTTCAGACTTGCCATGTATGGTAAGCTAGCAAATGTAGTGACTCGAACTGGGACATGCCTAGTCATTGTGGTATGATGTAGGGGTCCAGTAGTGCCTAAAGGTATGCTAGGTATGGAGGGTATGTACCCTCCAATAGGTGTGGTCTGGTATGGGCCAGCGCCTCCAAGTGCAACATGGGTTACACTTGGGTTAGGAATAGCGGTAGGGATTCCTGGAATAGGGTTTGTGGAAACCAGAGGGGGTGTGACCCCTATGTTGGGCATGCCCATAACAGGTGGTGGCCCTGTGTTGGGAATTCCTATAACAGGAGGTGGCCCTGTGTTGGGCATTCCTACATGTGGAGTGTTTCCCATATTGGGCATACCCAGGGGGGTGGTTGTTGCCATGGATGGCACCACAGCAGAAGGGTCTGTGGATGTCTCACCTATGGTGCTGGTAAATAGTGGGTCAAATGGTGTTCCATCCATAATGGTGGTTGGTGGCAATACAACGTAGTTTTCAGATTCTGCCTCAGAATCAGATGTGAATTGAGGCGTGTCAGAATCGGATGACCGTCTGGTTGACCGATGATGTGTCGAATCAAGGGATAAGGCTCTGCATCGGTGACATGGAGAGGTAAGTAGGCTAAACTCTGGGAGTTCACCCTAAAGACGATGAGAGCGTCTAAAATTCTCAATGGTGAGAATTAAGTTTTTGTGTAAAAAATCTGTTTAAGTATCAGGTGGTGATATATATAAAAAACTCAAAACCCTAATGCAACCAAGGGTGCAAGAAGGGGAGTGAAAAAGAAGGCTCTCAGGCCAAAAAATCAACCTCAAAAAAGGCACTTATTCTAGCAGTTGTGCTACAATAAGTGGAGGAATGCAACAAATGGTCAGAGTACCAACATGCAAACGGCTTCTAGAAAAAATAGGTGTAACTAGACCAAAGGTTGGTTGAATCATGCAAACACCTAACTAAAAGTATTGTGACTCAAACAAACGATATCCTCTGCAAGGTGATGAAATCCAAGTCAGACAATATGAGTGTTGAGACAATGGCTAGATATCCCCCTACCGGGAGGGACACCGGGTAATCAATCCTAAAGAAAGGATACTAGGATACTTCGTTCATGACGCGTCGAGAAAAGGTAAATCTGCTGTTTGGTCCTTGATCGCAATATCCCAATACAGGGATATCCCGAGAACTGCGAATGGTAGCCCTTCGGTTACTGAATGGATTTCGGTATTCCACTTAGGCTTCCGGAACCATCCTCGCGACTTCAACCCTCCTAGGGGAGAGGCCTTCCCACAAACCGGTTGTGACCGCGCCAATAAATACTAAGAGATTTTAGCTCCCTAATTGGACAACTTCTATGTCTCAGATGTAATAACTGAGGGGTTTTATTGGAACACCTATCCCCCCAATACTACCTAGCTACAAAGTTCTTTTAGTGTTTCCCCAAGTGGGGTTAAAGGTTTGTTGAAATTAGGGTAAGTTTTAAGGCTCAGTTCAATTAAGTGATCGAGTGGGTGCACGTGTGGTATTGTAAACTGAACTTTGAAAAAAGTAAATGCTTTACTGAAAATTTTCAAAAAATAAAGGATCTTTCGAAAATAAAAAAGCAAATATTTAGGACTTTTTTCAATAAATGTAAATTAAATGCTTTTCAAAGACTTATTCAAAAAACAAAGGATTTCTTGAAATATAAAAGCAAATAATATTACTTCTTAAAGAAATAAATGGATTTCTTTTTCAAGGAAATTGTTAAGGGCAAGATTTTAAAGAAGTAAACAGGAAATTTTTTTTAACCTAGATAAACTGCAAAATGAGTCTTTCTTTCACTTTCTTGAAAACTTTTAAAAAGACTTCTAGATATGCATTTAAATAGTAAAATTTTTTCTATGGCTGTAAAATGTGCAGAATTTAGTGCTGTAAAAATGTGCTATGTGGGCAGAATAACAGTAAAAAATAAATTTTTAA
The DNA here is from genome assembly GCA_027924585.1 of Larix kaempferi. Taxonomy (NCBI): domain Eukaryota; kingdom Viridiplantae; phylum Streptophyta; class Pinopsida; order Pinales; family Pinaceae; genus Larix; species Larix kaempferi. The sequence continues at coordinate 157,334 of BSBM01000160.1, forward strand.
ATCGGAATGGCCGAATGAAAAAAATCAGCAGCGTGGGTTTTGACAGAAAAGCCGCGATGGACCGCGCGGGTTTCTGTCGCACAGTCGCGATGGACCGTGCGGAAAATGTCCACGAAGCCGCGATGTGCAACGCGCAAATAGGCCGCGATGCCGTGGTGAACCGCGTAGAAAAAGGGTTGCGCAGTCGCGATGTGCAGCGCAGTAAATGACCACGAATCCGCGATGTGCAGCGCAGAAACCGACCGCGAAGCCGCAGCGAACCGCGCGGAAAAAAGCCGAAAAGTCACGATGAGCCGCATGACTGTCAGGATGAAAACCGCGATGCGAAAGCCGTGCACGGAACCCGAAAAACGAACCCGAAAATTGAGAATTCTGGGCCGTTAATGGCAATAGATGGGGCCAAAACTTAGAGCAGCAATGGATCTGTTGTCTAAGATGGCAGATCTATGGATCTAAAGGTTAAAACTAATAAAAAACTAATATTAAAAGCAAAACTAGAGATCTATTGTTCAAACCAAGCGGAGTCGCCAAAAACTGTTGGCCCGGTTTTGCAACCAGGCCTAGTGCTATGGGCACCTGCTAACTAGTAGCAGCAGTTTCAATAGAAATAAACAAGAAACTAATCTAAACAAAACTAATCATGGATCTATGCAAGAATATAAGCAAATAATGAAAATATTTTAAAAACAAGAACAAGAAAATATTAAAGAATGACTTTGTATTGAAAAATGGGGGGCAAGCAAGTGCTTGCGATAATACCTTCAATGGTGAAGGTTGATGTTGAGCAACTCCCAAGATGAGTAGCTCCAAGCTCCAAGAGGTCTCCTTCTCCAAGGTTGCTTACAATGGCCAAAATGCTCAAGGAAGATTTCGGCAGCATGAGGATGAGATAATGGATGGATGTGAAATGAGGAGCCCCTACCACCTTTTTATAGGTTTTGGTGGTGGGGAATACCATTTGTGGTTTTGTGGAAACCAAATGGTATTGACCAACATGGTTTAGGTACTTTTCCCTCCTTTTTCCTTTTTTGAATAAAATTAATATTTTTATTCCCTTTTTAATATTTTTGGGAATTTGGACCCTTTTTGAGGGTTTTTTATGCTTTTTAGGAAAAATAATCTTTTTGAGTGGGAAAAAGGGGTGTACCAAGGTATTTTGGTGACCTTTTGTTGGCTTAAGAGGCTCAGATGGTGGAAAAGTGGACAAATGGGTTATATGAATAGGGAAATGAGCTAGTGAGCACTTTTTGGGTGTCAACAGCGTTCTTCCCCTGCTTTAGCTTCTTCTTCTTTTCTCCTCTCTTCTTTTTGCCTTCTTTCTTCTTCTGCTATTCTACGAGTCTCCAACCACACCTCTTTAGTAACTCTGGTTCCGTCAATATGATAAATCTCCTCTCTATCTGGTGCACCTACAACACTTCCCTTATCTTCAGGAGGTTTACTTTCTGCAATAGGAGTTGAAGGTCCCGTTGTATTCTCCACTGTGGATGCTGAATATTCAATATTAGGAGGAACAGAATTTCCCCTACCTGTAGATTTCCGCTGTGGTCTAGTGGAAGAATCAGCTCTAGAAATTATCTCGTCAATATAAGTGTGTCTCCCCTGACCTGCATTACAACCTTGACCTCTTCCACCTGCAATGTTAGTATTCAAAGGGGGTTCTCGATTTGTTTTTCTTGTATTCATGCACGCCGTAAAAAATAATGAACTAAAGTAAAATCAAATGAAACCAACTACTAACTCTATCTATCTATTACCATCCCCGGCAACGGCACCAAAATGTTGGGCACTCTATATGTCAGTTAATTAAAGCTAACACACAGAATGATCAATATAAATTTTCAAACCCAGGAAGGTCTTTTATTTCAAGGGTAATAAGCACAATCTATGCATAAACAGATTAAGCAGTTGATTAATGAATGCAAGTAATGATCCTACCTAGATGCTCAGCCAGCTCATTCCCTAAGCAACTAATCTAATTCACACATCTACAAATCCCAATTGAAACAATCCTTCTTACAGAATTAATCCAGAAAGTTAATGATCTAATAATGAAATGAAATGAGATTGCTTTTGCAAGAAGTTAAATCCTTATGATCATCAAATTATAGCATTCAACCTTTACCAAAATGATCTATCCAGTGACTATTGTAACTCCAACATTATCTGTCTAATCTATGTATGCAATTAAAGATACAACAACAACCAGAATTGAAATACAAGCTTGAACTCTACTGATGATTACTGGAAGTCCTAGAAAGCATAAATAACTACTGATTGATTGGGATCGAGCTTGGCTGTTACAGCTGATTAAAACACACATGCAATTTAATTGAATTGTTCTACACAGTCGACTGTCACACCACTCTGCTACAGCTATTCAAGATGAAATTGTAAACTACCAACAAGGAAGCTAATCTCTGTTACAGCCATCAGCAATGTCTGCAACATTCCAGACCACACAACAGAAATGAAATTAAACTCTTCTTTGTTACAACTATAAAAAATGTCTGCAACTTTCCACACCACACAACAGAAATGAATTTAAACTATTCTACCTACTTAAATCGGCTATCTCTATGAGAAGGCGGGCCCTGGCCTTCTAACAGAGACGCCGAGAGTCACAGCTAATTAAAAATCAGAAGTGAAGAATTCTGCTCTCATATTATTAATGGAAGATCATGAGCTTCAATGCTCTGTTACAGCTTACACCAGTAATGATTGTCCAACCCCAGGCTAAGAGCCTTCTGGGATTTATACAAAAAGAAAGACAGTTTCAGATCCACAAAAATAGTGCAACAATGAAGATCTATGATCTTCATGCTGTGCAGTTACAACTAACTGATACAACGTGTTGAATAGTGCTGTTAATACCGAAGGATGTTGCTGTCCCGATGGCAATTGGATCAATAGACTTGACAGTTGGAATGCCACCTGTTTGTTGCAACTAAGCTCTTCTTCAATGAGATCTGTTATAGCTCGCATGGAGGATGCGCTATCCTTAGAGTATGAGGAGCTGACGTTGAAGAGTCACAACTGGCACTGCTGGGCTAATACACCTGCGCTTTTAGACCTTGGCTAAATAAAATCACATAAATTAGTATAAACCAAGGACTAAGATCCATAATCTTTAACAGTCTTAGGCATAAAAACAAATAAAGTAATAACAAATTATACCTGTCAATGTTATAGATTGATCTAGAAAGACATGGATATAGCTTATGAAAATAGGATGGAATTAGGGCAAAAAGGTGTATTAGAGGTATCCAAAAAGGGGTATTTCCTGGACCCAACACCCTTCCCTCCTCAAAATCAGCAGATTATTGCTCAACCCCCCCAGCCCAAGGGGAACCATCCAATACCGCGCATGTTCTCATGGTGCATAATGAGACGATCAATTTGAACACTCGCTCGTGATCATAGGACTCGGTCCCTTCGAAGGAACCTGTTGGAAGTAATGCTGAAAAATATTCCACCTCGTTACTTGATATCATTGTACCATAAACGTCTCGCACCATTGAGAAGCCATCCTTAGACTCGATATTGCGCCCGCCCAAGAGTACGATTCGAAAAGCTGTTTTCAATCCTAATCCTCGGGCAGCATAGAATTACAATATCGTAGAAGACTTGGCACAAGCTCCTTGCGCCATGTCAACCCTGGAAGTTTTGTATAATTGTCCAAATCAATGCAAAACTCTCCTCGTAGCCATCGGTGCAGTTGACCTAGATTCTTCGAATACCATCATGTTTTGAATTGACTATTTCAAGCCAAGGCTTTCCCATCAACTCGTGTTCCAAGGTACTACGAATATTGCTAGGAAAATTGTCCATCGTTCCATTTTGGATGAAGGAGCCTCCACTTTAGTCATGTCGATCACCTATTGGAGAGCCATTGGTTCTCCCGAATTGAATCGTTCTCTTACCACGCTGAAAGCATTCGACGGACGTGGCATTCAACCTCATGGGCTCTTACAAGCTCTCGCAGCTGCGTTGGGGGGTAAGACCGTAACCATTAATGTGGAAGTGGTCTCAGCCCCGATAGATTATAATCTCTTACTTGGTCGAAATTGGTTTTATTCCATGCATGCGGTTGCTTTTTTAGTCTTTCGCATAGTGCAATTCCCTCATCAAGGTCGAACTGTTACTGTTGACCAACTAGATTTTTTCACACCGGACACTACCACTCATCCTGGTGACCACGTTCCTTCCATTGGACAAACGTCAAAATAGTATGAGAGTATAGGGGTTGGCCTTATAAAATATTCATCTCTTATGGTCGTTTTCCCAACTGCGGACCCCCCTAATCATGCTACCATGGTGAACACGATCTTCACAGAGATTTCATCCCACTCTTTTGATACATGGCTTGTACTAGATGAAGCCACCACACACCTGATTGGAGACACAATGCCTCTCTAACCTGCTGAACACATTTACGAGGCTATCCAGTCAGTAGCGGAGGACCACCTAGCTGTGGTCTCCCCATCTTGTTCTCTACAATGGACATCATCCCTACCCGACCTCCTGCTCTGGACTTTTCATTCAGATGAGTCCATCATGGAAGTTATGAACATTGATGATGGTCCATGGGATGACCTCAACCATAGGTCATCTTTTCTCCCTCCTTTGGAGTACATAAAGGACAACATTAGCACCATCATTTCACCTAATATCTACTCGTTCCCTCATTCCCCCATACTTATATGTCTTTCAGACACTAAGGGAAACTTGGCCAACATTGAGCCTCCCACCCCGATAGATATTTCGGTTAAACCTGGTGTAGTGGAACACATTCGCATAGGCCAGAACTGTTCCCCTGAAGAAATCGCTATTGGTATGGCCTTATTCAAGCAATTTTGAGACGTATTCGTTTGGTCCTATGAGGAGATGCCTGGGATAGACCCCGCTATTGTTTCTCATGAAATAAAAACCTATCCCAACATCAAACCTGTGCGCCAAAAGTTGCGACCGGTACACCCCCAGAAAACTGCGACGCTCAAGGCAGAAATTGAAAAGCTCTTAAAGGCCAGCTTCATTTACTCTGTCCCATTGACATAGTGGGTCTCAAATGTTATCCTTGTGAACAAAAAGCAGGGCTCTGTGTTGATTATCGGAACCTTAACAAGGCTTGTCCAAAGGAGAGCTACTCGACTCCATTTATCGACCAGATCATTGACAACTGTGTCGGAAGCGTCATCTTTTCATTTATGGATGACTTTTCTGGTTACAACTAGATTGAGATCAACCCCGCCGACCAACATAAGACGGCTTTCATTTGTCATAGCGGAACGTTTGTGTACCGCAAACTTCCTTTTGGTCTAAAAAATGTTGGTGCCATGCTCCATTGGGCCATGTCGTATGATTTCCATGATATAAAGGACTTTGTGGAACCTTACTTGGATGATCTTCCTTCCCATTCAAAGCAGCGTGAGTTTTGCATGGATCATCTGATAGCCATTTTCCTTAGATGTAGACGGTAGAATATCTGTCTAAATCCTCACAAGTGTATATTTTGTGTCGAGTCTAGACGCCTCTTAGGGTTTATTGTCTCAAAGGATGGGATCTGCATTGATCCCTTAAAGGTTGAAGCCATTGTCAAAATCCCACCTCCAACTGATGTGACAGAACTTCAAAATCTCCAAGGGAAGGCGACTTACCTACGGCATTTCATTTGTAACTTCGCAGAAAAGACTCAGGGATATATGAAACTTCTAAAGAAGGACGTCCCGTTCATTTGGGATGATCAAGCTCAAAAATCCTTCGACAGTATCAAACATGCCATCACGCATGCCCCTATGCTCTAACCACCGAACAACTACCGAGATTACTTCTTGTCTCTCGCCACTTCTGCTACCAATATCACAATGGTTTTGGTACAGGAGGATCAGAACACCCAGGAACATGTAATATACTATGCAAGTAAGGGTCTCGCTGGCGCTAAAACTAGATATTCGCATGTTGAGAAACTCGCTCTTGTGGTGTTCATCGCCGTCCAAATGTTCTGCCACTATATCTTGCTCCGTACTACCACCATCATCGCAGACTCGAACCCCATGTACCACGTACTAACACGTTAGGTGCTTGGGGGCAAGTATTCACGCTGGATCATGATACTACAAGAATTCGATCTTCTTTTCAAGAAATCCAAGTCTAAAAAATATTTGGTGTTTGTTGAGCTCATCTGTGACCTTCCCCGTCCCAATGAAGAATCTGAGCACAATGACTCTTTCTCGGACGAATCATTGTTTCTCATTAGTAAGTCTGATCCATGGTATGGAGATATGACATTATATCTCCAAACCCAATGCTTCATTCCTCGACTGTCTCACGACGACCGTTGTAGAATACGTCACAATGCAAAATATTATCTAATCATCAGTGATACTTTGTACTGTTGTGGCGTCGATTCGATTCTTCGACGTTGTCTAACTCATGACGTGGCTAAACGCGTACTAAATGACTGTCATGATGGGGCGTGTGGCGGTGATCTCTCTGGGATGGCTACAACCCAGAATATTTTGCGTGCAGGATATTACTGGCCCTCTATCTTCAAAGATTGTATTGAGGCCGTGAAAATATGTCCTCCATGTCAACACTTCCATACAAAGAAGCGCACCCATCCCGCCCCGTTACACCCGGTTATTTCTGTCGGCCCCTTTGCTAAATGGGGCATCGATTTTATGCATTGTAAGCCTACCTCAGTTGAGGGACATAGTTACATCATTGTAGCTGTGGATTAATTCACAAAGTGGGCCGAGGCAATGCATACATACACAAACGATGGCAAAACTGTCACACTCTTCATGTTCAATCATGTGATAGCGCGGTTTGGAGATCCTTAGGCGATAGTTACCGACCATGGTTCTCACTTTCAGAACCATGTGGTTGAAGAAGTGAGCGACAGATTTGGTTTTTTCCATGAAAACTCAACACCCTATTACCCGCAGTCCAATGGACAGGTCGAGGCCATTAACAAGGTCTTGAAAACTATGGTCCAACGAATGGTGGGTACCCACAAGACCAACTGGAATGTTAGAACATTATTACACCTATGTACATTAATCATTTATTAATTGATGATTAATTAGTACCAAACAGATTAATTATTGCATCCCCAAGTTGGTTAGTGAGTAAATGGTCATTTAGCTTGAACCTGTTGGCAATGTGAACAAACTGAGCATTATGCTAAGTCAAACTAGCTGTTGGGTGCACCCTCCCAGTCATTTATTGCTTCCTGCATGCCTAGGGTGCTCTTGCTACTTTTTTTGTGGGATTCTCTTTGACCAAGGGCGCACATGCTCAGAATGTGGACAAACTTTCCTCCTTTGCCCATTTTTAGCCAATTCTAGCTGCCTAACCTCTAACCAACCAGATTCTCCACATGTGTGAGGTCACATGGGCCTGTCCAGTCATTCCCAGCATTCACACAGTAGTTTCGAACCAGTTTGGGATGGTTTGGGATATTTTGGTCAACCTAGGGGGGTTTGAGCTATTTCTAAGCTAGATGAGTGTGAACACTCTAGATGGATTCTAATTGTTCCAGATTTGTATATATGGATGTTCTTAACCTATTTTGAGGTTGGACAGTTAATAATATTTACATTATTCACCCATTTCATGTGTATTGTTCTTCATTTTTATAGATTTATGCTAATGCTTGTAAATGTGTTGCAATATTTTCACTAGTGAGGAATCGATAGTAGCTAGGTTCTGCTGTGATTCAGATTTTACATGGAATAATATGCTCTTTTCAACATTATGGGCCTACCAAAATTTCGTTAAAACCGCCACAGGATTTACTCCTTTCCAACTAGTGTATGGATTGGAGGTCGTCCTCCCAATTGAGTGCAAGATTCCATCCCTCAAACTCGCTGCAGAACTTCTTCCTAACACTACTGTTGAGGAAGAACGATTTCTTTACCTAGCAAAACCTGACGAGTATCGCCGAGATGCCTCGCTTTATAACGAAGCACACAAGAAACACATCAAAGCTCAGTACGACAAGTCAGTAGAACCTCATATATTCAATGAGGGTGACCTGGTCCTTACATATGAATAGAGACATGACAAGATAGGGGCAGGAAAATTCGATTCCATGTGGCACGGACCTTACATTGTCAAACGTGTTTTGGAAAAGGGAGCCTACGAGCTCGAGGACTACGATGGAATTTCTTTAGGTGAACCTCGCAATGGGATTTACCTGAAGAGATTCTATGCTTGAACAAGTCATGCATAGACACTTTTGTATATACTGTACATGGTGTGTTGGAACATTTAAAAAAACCACTATGTCATTCTAGACTTAGGATAAAATTAATTAATCATTTATGATTAATTTCCTGAGTTTTGACTAGGTAGAATAGGCCAGTTCTATCTTTTAGTAGACCACATGCTATCCTCATTCACAAAAATGAATTTGGATAGTTTTTGGATAAGATTTCCTTGGATCCTATCTAATTTTATTCCATTCCTGAATTAGAAAGACACTATCTAGTTTTAGTTAGCTTTGTCCTGTTTTTTCTGCTTTCTAGTGGAAAAGATAAAGCTAGTTTATTTGGAATCTTTTTCCACTTGACCAATTCTACCTCCACATCATATATAACCTTCTAAATCCATCATTACATTCCATTTACCTCACTCATGAGCTGCCATACCATACTTTCCAAATTCACGAGCCTCTAGCACCGTTTTGGAAACTGCTTTTGCCACCTAGGGTTTTTTTGTCTTTTATAAGCCTTTCTTTTTGCTCTTTCCATATTGCTTCAAAGCAATTCGATTTTATCCATGGAGGATGTATTATATATTGTTATCATATCAATGAATAAGATACAGAGTGTTTTCCATAATTTATTCTCCCTATTCTTCTTCTCTCATTGTCTAAAATATTCCATGGTGAAATTGTCATATGAATCTAGTTCCTAGTAATTGAAAATCTCACATGGTATTAGAGCTAGCTTGATTCAAAACAATTTCCAAGAGTGTTTTTTGCAGGTATTACCATTACTATGAGCGCATCAGTATGGAGAAAAATCAAGCCAAAGCTGTGACTCTCACTCCCTTCAATTTCTTTGACTGGAAGGCACATATGATCATCCAGCTTCGGAGCAAAGGATTGTATAGAGTCACGATGGGGCTTGAAACTAAACCAAGAGCTGTTGCATTAAAATACAAATGGTTCAATAGGATTGATGAAGCTTATGGGTTACTTTGTCTCTCTGTATCTCCGGATCTTCTATTCCATATCGATTCTCTATCAACTCCAAATGAAGTGTGGACAAAGCTAGAGTCTCTCTTTGGAAAACAAGACGAGCTCAGAGGTCATTTGTTGGAGATTGAGCTGTGTTGAGATATTGTAACTTCAAAGAATATTATAATTGTACTTTATTATTCCGGAGATGTTTCATTCCTCCGTAAAGATCTTATTGTATATCCGGAGATGTTTATTCCTCCGTCAGAATGTGGTAACTTGGGTTATTAGACTTCCCTAGTGGAGGTCGGCCCTTTATGTGTTATGTGGGTCAAAGGGTTATTAGACCACCCTAGAGGGGTCAGCCCAGTCAGTTGTAGTGGGGCATTTAACCCATTGGTTAAATACGAGCCTACGTGTACCTATGTAAAATACATGTCAGTGTAGTGTATAAATAGAGGAGGTGTGTTCCTCATTTGAGACACTCACACACTTGAGGATAGCGCACTTGTGGAGGAGAGGTCTGCTATTGTGGAGGAGGAGATCATGTCTCAGGGTTTCATCTATGTATATTGCTGGTCATCTATATTGAGGAAGCTTTGCTGGGTTTTCTACCCCATGAGGGTTTCCCAGGATAAATCTCTGTCTCTTGTGTTTATGTTGTGCTTGTTGTTTCTTCAGTGATCCTGTATATGCTATTATTGTGAAATGGAATGTAATGCTGCTATTTTCTGTCTTAGCATATTGAATTTTAACATGGTATCAGAGCTAACCTGAAGGAAGACAAGGTATGGCACTTACGACACTTGCTTTACTTACGACAATTTGAAGGTTAGGGTTTTACATAGCAAAACCAGTCATCGTGGAACTTTCGCTATAAATCCATTTTGGCGAAGGTTCAGGGTCTGAAAAGTTTACAGGTCGAAGATAACATCCCCAGGTACCTTGTGTCCAAAGGGCACCCTCAGATTCGTTGTACTTTGTGAGTTATGATCAGTACAAGTTAGGGTTTCTGCCTCTTCCAGATCTCAGTCAAAATCAGGTGACCTTGGAAAAAAGGTCATAACTTGGGCTAGGAAGCTCCAAATGAAATTTAGTAAAAAGTGACAGGTAGTACACAGACTGTACTATCTCAGAAAACGTTTTCAGAGGCCGAAGGTGAACCAGTGACACGTGGAACGCCGTACAAGTTCGCTCTCCTGTATTATCCCATAAACAGGTCACGTTGCGACACTTGGCATAACTCTCTCTCAGAGAATCCAATTGAGGTCATACCTGTCAGGATGGAAAGATAACAGGCCGAGATATCTCAGAAAACTTTTTCAGAGGCCGAAGGTCAAAAAGTGACACGTGGCACGCCGTACAAGTTTGCTCTTCTGTATTTTCCCAAAACAGGTCACGTTGCGACATTTGGCTTAACTCTCTCTCAGAACATCCAATTGAGGTCAGACCTGTCAGGATGGAAAGCTAACAGATCAGGCTATCTCAGAAAAAAATTTCAGACCCTGTGGATCAAAAATTTCGGATTTACACCAGAAACAATCAGGTACATATTTATGTCAAAACAGAATTGTTTTTTGGTACCTTCATTCATGGCTTCCGGAATTTAGGGCTTTGAAGAAAGTTGGAATTTTTGTAATCGGAGACCACGGCTGGATGCTACTCATCAAAATAGAAATTTAGAGACCAATATCAGAATTTTTGGTTGGGCAGAAGGCCGAGCTTGATTAGACCCTAGTTCGGGACTTTGATAAGAAAAGTGGAAAATTAGGGCTTCTGTAAAAATGGGAATTTTTGAAATCTGTGACCACGGCTGGAAGCTCCTCAGAAAAATAGAAGCTTAGAGCTTTGGATCAAACCTTTTGATGGGGAAAAAGAGTGGGCTTCATCAAACCCCAGTTCAGGGTCACGTCCAGAGAATCCAAAAGTTTCAAAGGCAAAATTGAGGAGTAAAACTTTGCAGTTTTCAAATTCTGAATATACCAGTTTGATCAGCTCATCAAGGCGCATATTTCTATCCTTTCGGAAGTTTGAAATTCAAAGTTTGAATTTTTTTGGGTTTCTTTGACAAACCCATATCTAGCTCCACGTCCAGTTCTTGCAAATCAAGTGGATTGGGTTAATCCTAGAAGAAGATGGATTGGTCACCTGCATAAGTGAAGAAGTTCCTGTCTCAGAGGGAGATGAGGCTAAGGCCTTACATAAGAAGAATACAAGCGATCTCGACAGGTATGACTCATCGAGGTATGTTTCGATATTTGTCCATGATTAAGTTTATGGTATGTTTGTCTTCAGGTTATTACAGTTAGTACAATTTTGATTTTAGATTTGTCGTATAACCTTAACAAAATTATGAATGCATGATAGAAGATATTCATTGGTTAGGGTGTTGACACTTATGATTGTACTAATGCATTATGATGTTGTGTGAGGTTGATGTTGTCTGCTAACAAGATACAGGTACATCACAAAAGACAAATCAGGTTCCATGACCATGAAAACATGAAGACAAAGACTCATCCATAATCTTTGTTCTACTTAAGAGGTATGTATGACTTTGTTATATTATGCTTAACCTATGAGACATGCAGGTTCTAGCTCAGGATCTCTAAATCATTGAAGAGATTGTTTAGGTGTGTTGTACATAACCAAGTAGGTATACTAATCCAGGTATGTTTCCCATGAATCTTACCTTGTGTTAGGATCCCTTATATAAGTATACTTGGAATGATTGGTTATGCTTATTCATAAAGTTAGTAATCAAGGGATTATGCATATTATATCTTTTATCTTGATTGATGACTTCCCTGAAATATTGAATACTAATGTTTATTAACTATAATCATGACTATACATTTTCAAGATTATTTAGTACTATAATGTTTTGATAGCATTTAGAATATACTAATGAGTGTATGTTTGTGCATGAGATCATGAGGATGACTCTTGAGCATGCACAGTGGTACAGAATGAATAGAAGTTCAAAAGACATACAGAAGATCAAGCAGGAGGCAACCACACAAACATAAAAGATAAGTATTTGAGTTATTATTTGAAATAATAATGATATTTCCTGTAATAGGTTGTATGCATATTTGTATTCCTAGAATATATAATGCTGAGTATAAACATTCATAGAGCATTGAACAGTATACTACTAATGTGCATATGATTGGTAAGTTGGACAAACATTCCATTATTGCTTGTCTAGAATGAAACCTCTTTGCTGACATGCCGAGAGCTGTGCACACTCTCGATAGTATGTTCTGGTAGAGATGGAAGGCATCTAGATAGCCACTATATGCATACAAGATATGGGAAAGTGTTGTGCCAAAGTATTGGTCAAATTAGTTGCATATCTATGTAAATGATATCTGTATGCATAATAGGTTATTATGTCAATATGATTTGATGATTATGAAGTATTACTAATCCTGTACTTAATTTTGATTTGTAGGAAAAATCATGATGAATGATGAACAAGCGATGGATGTTCAAAAAAAGGATTTACAAATCAAACACACTATAGAAAGCTTATGGTTAAGAGATTCTCTTAGAAAGAGGAAGAGAATCGTGATGAGATGTTTTTACCATTCTCTTAATAATGTAATCAGGTTCTGTATGGGTTCCCAGGATCGGTAGTCAATTGATGAGCTTAATGATCATCATGGGTGATGTGGATCTCAACCCTTGCTACAAGGTTGAATATGGCTTCTGTACACATATGACATGGATGCAAGAAGAAACTCACCATAGAGTTCGAATGACTTTGAGGCTCATTTTAGTAGACCCATCTGACGAGAGATGGCACAGATAGATATGCAGAAGATCACTCAATGCAGAGTGTGAATAATGGACAATTGACAGCTTCATGACAAAGCTTGGGCTTTACCAGAAGTAAAGCTGATCCTAACCTTTACCTAAAGGTTGTGGATAATAAACCTTTCATACCATTATTATGTGACGATGATCTCTTTCTGACAAGGAATGAGAAACAGATCATGAAAATGGCTGCAGAAATAAAAATGAAAGATCTCAGATTAATGCACTACTTCTTAGGTCTAGAAGTATGGCATGATCCAAAAGGAATCTTTTAAATCGAGGTAAGTATACTGTGAAGTTTCTAAAAAGATTTGATATGTTGGAGTGTAAAGCCATGGCCACTCCCATGGACTCCAACTTGAAGTTATTAGTTAATGACTCATCGGATTTAGTAGACCTAACCCTATATAGACAAATCATTGGGCCAATGATGTATTTAACAAATACTAGGCCAGATATATGCTTTGTTGTAAATACTGTAAGTCGGTATCTAGTAGAACCTAGAAAGGTTCACTTAATATCTACAAAGCATGTAGTGAGGTACCTAAAAGGTACTTTAGATTTTGGTCTATATAATCTTGGAGGTCATGAACTCCGATTACATGGTTACTCAGATTCTGACTGGGCAGGAAGTGTCTCAGGCAGAAAGAGTACATCAGGTGGATGTTATAGTCTTAAATCTACCATGATCTCATGGTTTAGCAAGAAACAATCTAGTGTGGCTCTCAGTACTACTGAAACAGAATATATAGTTGTCTGCTCTGCCAGCTGTGAAGCAGTGTGGCTTCAGAAGCTATTATATGGAGTGTTGACTTAGAAATGGATCCCACTGTGATTATGTGTGACAATCAAAGCTGCATTAAGATGACTGAAAATTCCTGTGTTCCACGATAAGTCAAAACACATAGAGATCTGATACTTCTATATACGAGATATGGTGCAAAGAGGAGCTATCAAGCTCGTATATATAAGCACTAAGGATCAGATTGCTGATATCTTGACTAAACCTCTGTCTCGAGTAAAGTTTGAATACTTTCGAGACAAGCTTGGTGTAGTTCAAAAGGACCCTCCTAGAAAGGGGGAGTAGCATGATTCCTGATGACAAGCAAGTCTCATCAATAATGAGACTTCACCTAGTCACTTAGAAATAGTTAGATTTAGGACTACTTTATTTTATTTAGATTTACTTATACATGCTAGATGTATTTGGTGAGAATACATGCTTTTGATGATAGATGTATACATGATTGTGATGATAGATGTATTAGTGAGAATACATGCTTTTGATGGTTAGATGTATACATGCTAGATACTTTTGATGATAGATGTATACATGTTTTGATGATGATTATACATGTTGTGGTTATACATGTTGTGGTTATACATGCTTTTGATGATGATGATACATGTTGTGGTTATACATGCTTTTGATGATGATGATACATGTTGTGGTTATACATGTTATACATGTTGTGGTTACACATGTTTTGATGATAATGATACATGTTGTGGTTATACATGTTTTGATGATGATGATACATGTTGTGATTATACATGCTTTTGATGTTGATGATACATGTTGTGGTGATACATGTTATGATGATGAGGATACATGTTCTTGATGAACATGTGAAGGGATTGGATCATTCCTGGACTTCAGTCCGAAAGAAGAGCCGTAGACGTATGTCTTCGATAATGAAGGGATTGGATCATTCCTGGACTTCAGTCCGAAAGAAGAGCCGTAGACGTATGTCTTCGATAATGAAGGGATTGGATCATTCCTAGACTTCAGTCCGAAAGAAGAGCCGTAGACGTATGTCTTCGATAATGAAGGGATTGGATCATTCCTGGACTTCAGTCCGAAAGAAGAGCCGTAGACGTATGTCTTCGATAATGAAGGGATTGGATCATTCCTGGACTTCAATCAGAAAGAAGAGCCGTAGACGTATGTCTTCGATAATGAAGGGATTGGATCATTCCTGGACTTCAGTCCGAAAGAAGAGCCGTAGACGTATGTTTTCGATAATGAAGGGATTGGATCATTCCTGGACTTCAGTCCGAAAGAAGAGCCGTAGACGTATGTCTTCGATAATGAAGGGATTGGATCATTCCTGGACTTCAGTCCGAAAGAAGAGCCGTAGACGTATGTCTTCGATAATGAAGGGATCGGATCATTCCTGGACTTCAGTCCGAAAGAAGAGCCGTAGACGTATGTCTTCGATAATGAAGGGATTGGATCATTCCTGGACTTCAGTCCGAAAGAAGAGCCGTAGACGTATGTCTTCGATAATGAAGGGATTGGATCATTCCTGGACTTTAGTCCGAAAGAAGAGCCATAGACGTATGTCTTCGATAATGAAGGGATTGGATCATTCCTGGATTTCAGTCCGAAAGAAGAGCCGTAGACGTATGTCTTCGAGAATGAAGTCCTTGGTGGACGGTTGAGGATTAAGTCATCCTTGGACGTAGGTCCTAAAAGCACGGTGAAGGATTGGATCATCCTTGGACTTTGGTCCTGTAAACTGAGCCGTAGACGTGAGGTCTCCGAGAACATGATAGGACTGGATCGTCCCTGGACTTCGGTTCAAAAGGTACATGACTGGTTTACATCATTCCTTGATGATGACGATGCTGATGATCGTGTGATGACGATGCTGATGATCGTGTGATGACGATGCTGATGATCGTGTGATGACGATGATGATGATCGTATGATGACGATGCTGATGATGATGCTGATGATTGTATGATGACGATGCTGATGATCGTGTGATGACGATGTTGATGACGATGCTGATGATCGTATGATGACGATGCTGATGATCATGTGATGACGATGCTGATGATCGTGTGATGACGATGCTGATGATCATGTGATGACGATGCTGATGATCGTATGATGACGATGTTGATCGTGATGCTGATGATCGTATGATGACGATGCTGATGATCGCATGATGACGATGCTGATGATCGTGTGATGACGATGCTGATGATCGTGTGATGATGATGCTGATGATTGTGTTGATCGTGTGTTGACGATGCTGATGATTGAGTACTATCAACTCTGATGATGTTGATGTTCCAGTATTGAAGACGTTCCAGTAATTAGTTGAGTTACTGATGATGTTGAGAAAGATTCCAATGATTTATAGATGTATCATGTATGATGTTGATGACTCCTTGCTCGTGCAGATGCTGTTATAATATCCTTCTCATTAAGGGGGAGTGTTGAGATATTGTAACTTCAAAGAATATTATAATTGTACTTTATTATTCCGAAGATGTTTCATTCCTCCGTAAAGATCTTATTGTATATCCGTAGATGTTTATTCCTCCGTCAGAATGTGGTAACTTGGGTTATTAGACTTCCCTAGTGGAGGTCGGCCCTTTATGTGTTATGTGGGTCAAAGGGTTATTAGACCACCCTAGAGGGGTCGGCCCAGTCAGTTGTAGTGGGGTATTTAACCCATTGGTTAAATACGAGCCTACGTGTACCTATGTAAAATACATGTCAGTGTAGTGTATAAATAGAGGAGGTGTGTTCCTCATTTGACACACTCACACACTTGAGGATAGTGCACTTGTGGAGGAGAGGTCTGCTATTGTGGAGGAGGAGATCATGTCTCAGGGTTTCATCTATGTATATTGCTGGTCATCTATATTGAGGAAGCTTTGCTGGGTTTTCTACCCCATGAGGGTTTCCCAGGATAAATCTCTGTCTCTTGTGTTTATGCTGTGCTTGTTGTTTCTTCAGTGATCCTGTATATGCTATTATTGTGAAATGGAATGTAATGCTGCTATTTTCTGTCTTAGCATATTGAATTTTAACAAGCTGATCTCTCTTAGTCCAAGTAATTTAGATTCTATGGAGGAGTTCATATCAAAATTCAAGAAACTACTGCTTCAACTCAAGCAATGTGGTATAGAGAAGAAGGATGAGCAATTAATCCTTACCATTCTGTCAAAACTGAGCTCTGAATACTCATTATTTGTGTTTACTTTTCATTCTACAAGACTTGCAGTTCCCAAGTGGAAGATGCCAACCTTGTATGCATTCATTGATTCGCTCACTCAAGAAAAGGACAAGCTGGTCCAAATGAGGGATCAATCACCCTCCAAAGACTTTTCACTCGTTGCTCATGGAGCAAAGAGTTTCAAGAATGACAAATCCAAACAGAAGATTCCAAACCCAAGAAGATGAAGAAGGAGAAGCCCAAGTGTTCTTATTGCTGCAAAGGCACTCATCCTGAGAAATCTCGCTTCAAGAAGAAATTAGACATCATGGCCAAGATGCTTGAAGAGCATAACATTGATGTTCCTGACTTTGCAAAGAAAGAACAAGGCAAGGTTGCTGTAGAACAAGAACTCTGTCTCCAAGCCTCTCCCAAAGGTAATAATGTTTATGCTTTGAGTGCTAGAGTGAAATAAAATTCTGATGTCTCTGATATTGATTTACATTCTGATATATCAGAATCAGAAACCTCCACCTCTTCCTTGGAACAATCTTCAGTCAGTTCCTCCAAGTCTACTCTCAAAACTAGTCATTTTTTACTAGCTTCTGACTTGTCTTCTGAAAGGCCTTTCCACCATCATTCAAATATTTTAGATTCTGATTTAGAAGATGATTTACAGTCTTATATGTAGGTCATTACATATCCCACATCATATTCCCAACCTTTGTATGCACAAAAGACCCTACAAACCCCAAGTTCTCCAGTTAAGAAACTACACAATTCTATGTTTTCCTACACTGTGTCACTTGCCTCCGTTGCACTTTTGTCTTGCATATCTTTCATTGGTTGGAAAACCATTCTTTTGGCATTATTTGGACTGATATTCCACACATCTAGACATGACCCCATCACTCATGGTTCAAAATTCAAGTCCTCACACTCTCCAGGCTCGCTCGGCTGTCTGGGTGATCTAGTTTCTCAAATGTTTTCTACTGAAATTATGTCCGATCATGGAGACTCCACATCTTTACTGGTTGCTGATCCATATGACTTACATTCTGATACTTCAGAGCTGCATGATCTCATTTTAAATATTAGAAAGGTTCTACATCAGTTTGAGAAGAAAGTACAAGAACTAGTACACCACATTGCAGCTACAAAAGAAATTGATCCTATTGAGTTCATTGTTTCTCCTTGGGAAGGATTATGCATAGATCTTATTTCCATCATTGATTATGTATGTTACAGCAACAAGAAAAATTCATTTTATGCTCCTCCATCATCAGAAGATGAACTTCATAGAGCTTCAACACATGGTTCTTTCCTACACAACATCAATGCACGGATGCATGATCATGACATCCACAATCTCTTCATCAAGTCAGTTACTCGGAAGCAGCTCATTCAGCTCATTCAAATGAGCAACATGAAAGTATGAAGACATCAAGCATGTCCATTTTTTAGGGAGGGTTTTGTTCCCTTGAGGTTTTCCCCGTTTCCTCGATTTACATGGACTAGTTATTTTGTATTGGGGTGACCATAAGCCTTGTTGATTGGGCCCTATATTTATGATATTTTTCTAATTCCCATCACATGAAGTCAAGCTTAAGGGGGGGTGTTGGAACATTTAAAAAACCCACTATGTCATTCTAGACTTAGGATAAAATTAATTAATCATTTATGATTGATTTCTTGAGTTTTGACTAGGTAGAATAGGCCAATTTTGTCTTTTAGTGGACCATATGCTATCCTCATTCACAAAAACGAATTTGGATAGATTTTGGATAATATTTTCGTGGATCTTGTCTGATTTTATTCCATTATTGAATTGGAAAGACACTATCCAGTTTTAGTTAGCTTTGTCCTGTTTTTTTAGCTTTCTAGTGGAAAAGATAAAGCTAGTTTACTTGGAATCTTTTGCCACTTGACCAATTCGACCTCCACATCATATCTAACCTTCTAAATCCATCATTACATTCCATTTACCTCACTCATGAGCTGCCATACCATGGCCTTTCCAAATTCGTGAACCTTTGGAAATTTCTTTTCCACCTAGGGGGTTATTTGTCTTTTATAAGCCTTTCTTTTTGCTCTTTCCATATTGCTTCAAAGCAATTCGATTTTCTCCATGGAGGATGTATTATATATTTTTATCATATCAATGCATAAGATACAAAGTTTTTTCCATAATTTATTCTCCCTATTCTTCTTCTCTCATTGTCTAAAATATTCCATGGTGAAATTGTCTTATGAATCTAGTTCCTAGTAATTGAAAATCTCACATGGCGTGTGTGTGTTTTTTGTGTGGTGTGACATGTTTATTTTAGTGTGTCTAGATCTTGTTTCCACTTCTTATACCATGTTATGTCTACGTGTGCAGATGGCAATGTGCTATGGATTCG
Organism: Larix kaempferi; assembly: GCA_027924585.1. NCBI lineage: Eukaryota > Viridiplantae > Streptophyta > Pinopsida > Pinales > Pinaceae > Larix > Larix kaempferi. The sequence continues at coordinate 176,701 of BSBM01000160.1, forward strand.
CGGATGGCGTCAGCCGGTATACCCGCAACCTTTCTTCAAAAGCCTGGGTATTGTATTCCCCAACATGAAAGCTCATCAGCTCAGGAGGAAGTTGCCTTGGATTCGCAACCAACAATGCCATAGAGTATTAGGCAGTAATTGGAACCCTAACCAATGCCATTTCCTTGGGTATGGATCACACTGTCATCCACCTGGATTCACAATTAGTGGTCTCTCATCTTAACCGGGTTTACGCTATCCGTGATCCTACCTTCCTCCGTCTCTTCAGACGAGTCCATCTCCTGGAAAGGTCCTTTGAATCTGTTCAATACCTACACATTCCACGAGATTTGAACACAGTTGCTGACTTGATGGCCAGCTTCATTTTGGATTGGTACATCGCACACACATAATACTCATAATATGTAAAAGCATTCACAACATGTAAAATAGTTCATTGTATAAAAGAAAACATGTAAACAATATCACATCATTCATCATTTAAAAAAAAAACATAATGTATAAACCGCCAAGAGTGTCTGTATATATATATCATCATAAAAGTAGTGCTGGTACAAAATCTGAAGCCTAGTAGCTTTCAATAGTACAAAATCTGAGGCCCCTAAGCTCTCAGTACATGTATAATAACATCATCAGGCCTGACGCCTAACCCGTACACCTCTAGCTCTGACAGCTCTCAGTCGCTGAGTCTGGAAGCACTCAATTGTCCTCACTACCTTGCGAAGTAATGCATTGAAGCGTATAGATGCCCCTACAGCAAACCTCTGCATAAGTCGCGACAGATCATCCACTGTCGACTCCGGAACATCTACAGTCAACTGTGACAAGTTCCTGTAGGCATCCTCCCTCTCCACAATGGAAGCATGAGTACCTGGGGGCACAACTGCTTCCCCTCCTCTATCTCTTCTCTCCAAAAGAGAGACTCCCATGGGCCGTATGGGACCCACATCTGCACACACATGTTATTTACATTGTCATCACTACAACAAAAAAATTATAAATACACAAAACTGAAAAAGTATAAGGGTTTTGTTCTCACCGATGTCTCCCCATGCCACACCTTCTGGTGGCACCAAGTGTGGGTCTTCTCTATAATTCGTACCACTGTATAGATAATCCTCTACCATGAGCATCTGGCTCTCTAGCCAGTAGAAGAACTCAACACCGAACTTGATGATGGGGCCCCCACCATGGCGGGCCATCACCTTTGTCCATATAATCATGTGAGGATCCTTAGGATCCCTGTCATCCAACTATACCTGCGGGTGCAAGAGGGGGATCCGCTCCAATAGAAACAAGATCACTATCGATCCGTACCCAAATTGCTTGAGCTCTCCCCACCAACACTTGGTCAGCTGATCTCGGATGTTTGCGAGGAGTCCCTTGCACCAGTTCAAGATCTTTGGGGACATGTAGTCTTCCGCGTAGAGCATCTGAGTCTGAGTGGCCATGTGAAGAGCTTGGATCCCCACCACCCTAGTGATAGTAAATAGTATGGCATGTAGTGGGTGGTCTCATACCTCTTTAATGTGAATCTTCCCACTAGAGGATCGAGCATGAGTATAATGCTGCACGACCATGTTGTCAATGGTTCGATCACTAGCCCGTGATCCAGTGAGAGCTATGTTGTCCCCCCTTCAGGACAAACCAGTCAAAAAATAGATGTCCTTGACATCCATCGTAAGTGCGTTCTCATCGATCACAAAGCACTGCTGAGCCACGTCCCAACATCGCAACATATGTTTCAGCAGTGGGATTTGGGCCCTCATGCCCCGGATCTAAAAGAACTTGAGCAAAACACAGTTTCTCAAAGAATCCATGCATTGTGTATCATTGGACGCTTGTACATCATCATCCTCGTGTTCTCTCTCACGCCACTCCAAGACCATGATTGGTTGATATCAACCTGCCAAAATAGGCATTTAATCACTATTAGAACTCACTTCAACCACAGAGAGTTCAACTTTTGAGTTTAATTTGATGGTTGGAATGGACGTTTCCGTCGTCGCACTGTGTTATTTCACACAATGTGACATCGTCGCAGTCCACGTTTTTGGGATTTGCGTCAACACGGTCTCATCACAGTTCCTGAAACGACGAACTGCTCTGAGCCGAGGGCACAATATCCCTCCATAAACTCATCCAAAAACCCAAAAAATGAACCTAAATAAAAAATGTAAACCACTACGATTTTTCTGGCTGAAGTTTAGAGTTACCTGCTCCAGATGGTGGGTGAAATGTTGGCTCGTAGCTCCCGAAATCGACAAGTGAAATTTTGGCTCCAATTGGCACTTCTTTTCCCCAATTTGGCAAATGAATAATGGTGACTATATTTGGCTCATTTTTCTATTTACAAACAAAATGGAAATTTTTTTTCAAATATTTGATGCTTTTAGGTCATTTGCTATAGTATTGGATCATTTTTGTCGCATTTGAAACGTCGGTTGACTATTTGACCTAGTTTTCGAGTGTGCAGGAGTTGTTAAGTGGTCTTTTGTGCCATTCTCACATTATAATGGTCATTTCAGGTATGGACAATCCCTTGAATGTTTTGTCATTATTTTTGCAATGGTTAGATTGTAATTATTTTATGATGATGAGATTACTTTTCGTTCATTCTCGTGCTTTTGAAACTATGAGAATGAGTACCGAGTTACGATTTATCACTTTTTCAGGCACATTAAACTCCTATGGAAAGGAAAACCCCCAGAGTCTATCTTTAAGCTCTTTTCAGGCTCTTGAAAAATAAAAAGATTGCCAAGCGAACTTGTCGCGTTCACGCTTGTTAAAGTATTTGAATGGTTGTCTTCTTAGTGATAGTTTACCCCTTTTTCGGACCAGGGGGCACTACTTATGAAAAAGGTATAATCTAGCCAATCAAGATTGGAAGAGTCCTCTTCTGTGTTGTTTTACACTTTTTCGGGTGATGAGGCTAACTTTACGAAAAAGGACCGTTGGAGTCTTCTTTAGTTCTTTTCAGACTCTCTAAACATGAAATGACAACCGAATTTACCTTCTATGGACTCGTTAAACTTTCACATTGAAGGGCCAGCCATGAGACGAACCCCTCCTATCCCAGGTTCGGAAAATATTTGGGATTGGACTTATGTATGAGATGAGCTATATCGAGCATATAGTTACCCTCATCAAGCTCGTAAAAAACACATGAGGCACTCATCATTCATGATGGGGAAAAAGGAAAGCTTTTGTATTACACCCTTGGTTAATGGTAGTACGTAGTCATTCTTGAACATGACACTCATCTGCATCCGCATACTGTACTTGGGTCATCTATTTGTCTTCGATTTTTACCTACATTTTTAGTCTTTTTTATTCCTTTGAGTCATTCAAAGAAAGATTCCACCATCAATTGCATTAGGAGTTGGTGTCATACTCGTCATGTTAATACTACCAAGTCATGCCATGCCCATGTTCAAGAACACATCCACCATTTATCATCTGCAGTCAGTACACCCACCACCATGTCGGTCTGCTCTGAGTCATTCTTTCATGTTACCGTACCATCCGATTTGCTCTACACATATTTTGTCAGGTTTTGTGTCGATTGATGGGGGATTCATCATGGCCCTCCTTCGACAGACTAATCCTTGTCGACTTGAACTCATCATCCAAGGATTGAATCTAGAAACAAACCAAGTACCTTGGTCTTGCATGCCTCAATGATAGGTTACCTCGCTTTCAACATGAGTTTACATCATTGACTCTTGATTGAAAAATTTCATCTTGCATTCGATTTCAACTCATTTATTCGCACTTGATGATATGTACTGTGATACCTTGGGGATCATTGACATTAATGATGATTTCCCTCGTGCTTTTTAATGGGATACATCAATGCCCGGTAATCAAGTGGTTTCTACCATGTTTGACATCAAGACATTTGTCATCACATGGATAGATTCGTGTCATTGCGGGTTCGTCTTGAACACCCTGGGAAGTCATGTTTTACACAGGTTGAGATGGAGTTTGTATTTGAGTTATATCACACGGATCCACATTTGTATTGGTCGTGGCTGTGTTATCATCTCATCATGGTTCTACGCTTGTCTCTAGTAGCCATGATTGTGTTGAGTCGGTCATTACTGCCATGGATCTGCATTGTATTGGTCAGCAGCCATGTTGTATGTCATATGAGATTGTATACTCAAATTCAATTTTACTGCAACAGTGTCCTTCGTCAGAAAATTCCATTGCCATTTCTTCTGTCAAAGCATTTCACCTGTCTATCTTCAACAACTTCATGCTTTGGGGGGCATTCTATTACACCTAAAATCAACCCATCATGAGATTCAGTGTATAAAACCCTGAAGTTTATTGGAATAAGTTATTGACCTGGGAGGGATATGTACCCATTTGTACTAGGTTTTTAGAGATCGTCACAGGTTGCCTTCATGCAGCATGCAACGTCGCATCTTGCTCTTTTGCAGGGTGCAACGAAGTCAATTAATGGGCAAAAATAGCTTCTTCGAGCTCATTCTCGAAGCATGATGACTTGGATCTTGATCCTTGACCTCTTGGGAGAGATGGCACTCGGTTCCTAACCTTTTGGAAGGATCCCCTAAGTCTCTCCTACCATATCTCAACATATCCTATCCATACCCTATCCACTTAGTCCTATTTAAATGAGGCTCATTCCCTTCCCAAAGGGAGGAAGTCTATGGTACTCTTATGCTGGTGAAATCAAATTCAATAGGTTTAGAACTCTAGCTTGGCAGACATTTACCTCTCTCTAGGAGCTTTGGCATGGCTTGTCGGAAGGAGCTTGCAGTGTTAAGGAAATGGTTGTAATTCTCTTTTCTATTGTACTCTTCATTCTTCAATACAATTAATACAATTGCTTTCCATAAACGTTGTTGCATTGATAATGTTTAAAATTTTCCTCCTTAACTGTTAACTTAGATCTGTCATATGAAATGTATGCTTTCACTATTCTTGGTCTATTATATGTTCAACAGGATCTAGTTGCTTGAGATCTGGTAGCGTTGGAGCATTGGATCAAAGAATGAGAAAGGGATCCACAAATTCAAGGTAAACAATGTACGTTTCCATTTGCACTCTTATGAGATCTGGGCTGGTGCAAGCTAATGTTGGCCTCATGACGCGTTAGTCGCAATGGACTTCTGGAAAAACAAAAATCTGAACGTCAAAAAGCAATATTAGAGCTACCTACACAACTTTTTCGAATATGGTGCAAGAAGATCAAACGTAGAAAATCAGATTACCTTCCGGAATATATAAATATTATTTATGGAAATTAAGTATAACTCCCAAAAAATGGGGTTCTCCTAAGGTTTGCATGTTATTTTTTTAAGAAAATATAATGAATATGTTGCATTAGCCCTTTGGTTCGGTATTCAAATGGTGGATTTTTGTTAAAAAAATTATATACAGTCATAGATAACAGGCCGTTCTAGTGCGGCATTATTTTTCCATATTTATTTATATTAATTTTAATTTTTTTTTTAATTAAGGAATTCAGCCCATCCCTAAAATGATGAGGCCCAGCGTTAGCCCTAGATATCATGGTCTTAACCTAATCAACCAACACTTTTTTTTTTTAGGATGTATGTTTTTGTGTGTACTTGTGTGGGTTTTTTTCCGTTTTCAAAATAGGTGAGCCAATAAAAAGTTATAGACGGAAGAAATAACCTACTCTTTCTGTAAGATTGATGTTAGTGCAATTGAAATTAACTAAAAAATAGGAACAAATAATAGTTTTAATAAAAAATTACATATTCGCAACCTGCACACATAGTTCTACAAATGTGTGCAATTTCAT